>CM033395.1:1563263-2163263 GCA_019426215.1 Buddleja alternifolia
CTCAAATTTATTCTTTGTGCAAGAAACCGCTTTTCCTACTGAGATATTACCAAGTTGTTTGACTTCATCAAAATCAAACAAACCTTTTAGAAAATCCCATCCAAGCCTCGCGATCTGTGTGAAGTCGAAGTTGGATACTTGCATTTTCATTTGGGTGAAAGAAGCAAGAGGGTTGAAGTGATTTGAAGCAGAAATCTGTGTGATCAAGGAGCTCAAGTCATCGACATCCATCTCTCCCTATTTGTAGAAGATTCTGTGTGGATTCTTTGAGACTCATTTTAGTGGATTGCCTCCAAGTGCAAAGGAGAAGAAGGACGTAGTTGGATTACACCACCCAACGAACCTTACAAATATTGTGTTATTTACTTTTCAGTTATCATTCATCTATCAATCACTGCATAAGTAAAACACAATCAAAAGCTAAGCACCTAAGAAACATCTTGTGACGCTAAAACTTTCAAAGAGAAGACTCCAAAATCATTCCGCTGTGCTAACCCTGATTAAAAGAACTGAACGCTTAACCTACAAGGTCAAAGTATTCAATTCCTGAAGTCTAAGTTAACTTTTAAAACAGTCTTCATTAGACGCTTCACAAAGTCTCAAATATCTTATGTGAACGCTAAGGTGAAGCGTCATACTCTTCAAGCGCCTATCATTTCAAGCGTCCAATACGTTTAATACGAAATCTTTTTTAAAGTCGAAAAAGACTTAAAGGGTCTATTCAACCCCCCCCCCCTTCTAGACCCTTTCGTATGCCACTTGGGACCAACAAGTGTATCAGAGCGGTTAATTTTGAAAATTTAAAATTTCCAAGCATAACTGCTTGTTTAGATCTTTTTCTTTCAAAATCTAGTTGCTTTTTAAAAGCTTAGATATGGCATTGCTAAAGTTCCCAATTGACAGAATCAAATTTTGACACATGGAAAGTCAAAGCATTTACGTATTTATGTTCATGCGATGATGACATGTGCGATATTATTTCAGATGGGCCAATCAAAATATACAAAGTTATCACAAGAGCGCCTGGAGCCACAGAAGAAACCCCTGATGGTTACGTTGAAAAACCAAAACAAGAATGGTCTCCAGATGAGCGTCGAAGAGCTAACTTGGACAATGTTGGTCGCAACGCTCTGTATACGGCTATTGGTGATAATGATAACTTATTCAATAAAATCAAATCTTGCAAAACGACTAAAGAAATATGGATAAGCTGGCTACAATCTGTGGTGGTTCAGCTCAAATCAAAGAAAACAAACTTTCCATTGCTAAGAAAAGTTTAACGGATTTAAGATGCTACCTAATGAAACACTAGAGCAATTGGATATAAGATTCACAGCTCTTGTTACAGAACTTACGTCATTGGGAATGGACTTACAGAATCGAGAAATGGTGGTTAAGATCTTTAGAAGTCTACCAAGTAAATTCTTGATGAAGACAACAGCTATGAGAGAATCAAACATGCTGGATCTCTTAACTCCAGAAGAGCCTTTTCAGAGATAAAAGCTTTGAGTTCGAGTTGAACTCTGCTAGTGACATTGTGAGTAATCCAGTGATTGAATCTGGAGCGCTCATTGCATCAATCAAAGGCAAATCGGGTAACAAAGGAAAGAATTCGGACATTAATGAGGAAGAAGAGTTGGCTTTGCTGAATAGATTCAGGAAGTTCTTGAGATATGAAAGAAAGGAAAAGGTCCTAATAATCAAGGACAAAGTTCATATCAAGCGCCTTCTCCCATACAACAACAGTTTCAAGCGCCTCAATATTCTGTTCCTTTACCTCAAGCGCCTACCCAATATCAAGCGTCTACTCAAAATCTTCCAGCTCCAGTGGTTTCTAAACCACACACTGCAAGGCTAACAAGTGAACAAAAAATGAAACCAATCTTTGTTATAATTGCAGGAAACCGGGGCACTACCAGGTAAATGTCCCTATCCAATTGTATCCAAGCCCTCAAGGCAGGATTACTTGGATAGAAACCATTCAGGAGCAACCTTCGACAACAAGGTTTGCTTGCGGAATCAGAACCAGCATCAGCACCTGAAGATTTAGAATCATCAGACGAAAGTAGTGATGATGATGAGCCGATAGATGACTCAGCGCTCATATGTCTCATGGCCAGAGATGATGAAGCGTCCCTGAGGTAATCAATGAATTATCAATTCCTCTTTCTTATGATGAATTACTGACAAAGTCAAAGATATTACAATGAATGTCAAGAAGCTGCCAAAATATATCAAAATGATCTCGCTATTATTTCATCACTCACAAACGATAAAGTAACGCTCAGAGCAGAGTTGCAAATTCAGCAACAGTGCATTGAGAAAAACCAATCGCTTGAGAGTGAAGTTATTCAATTGAGAGGTGATATTGATATAATAGTCAAGAGAGAAGCTGATCTGATGGCTAGACTTGCCAAGTCAGAACAGCTCATCTCATCGTTGTCCAAAGCATCCAGAAAGCTCGACAATGTGACTGAAATAACAAGGTTGTTTGGAGAAAAGACCGGTTTAGGATGCAATGAATTCGGTAAACAACCAAACAAACCTAATGTTACGGCAAACAACAAAGGAAAGGGTGTTTTCTTTGTTAAGAAAGGTTCACAAGGTCAAACTCAAAATGAACCAAGGGACAATGGTAAGAGGCCAAATGAGAAAGTCAAAACTAACTCAGACAAGGGTAAGGCTAAAGCAAATGATCCACAAAGACAGACTCATCCAAACGCTCAAAAAGCTAAGGATAAATCTAGTCACTGTGAATCAAGCGCTAAGCGTCTAGCAAAACGTGCAACTCAAGCCAGAGCCAAGGAAATACCAGCGTCGATATCCAAAACAGTCAAGATCATATTATCGATACTATGATAATTATGATTATGACTATTATTATAATCGTGGATATTATTATACATCCAAAAATTACACACAGCACAAGGTGAAACCAAAAAGGCCAATATTCCTACTATGAAGACAAGGCAAATTTGGGTTCCTAAAGTTCTAATTACACTAACAAGGATACTAATGTTGAAGGACCCAAGCAACAATGGGTACCTAAACAGAAATAGAACTTCCTTTTGATTGCAGGTACTAGAGCTAAAGTCAATACATCTGTTTGGTATTTTGATAGTGGATCGTCAAGGCACATGACAGGTTCCAAAGATCTTTGATCAACTATCAAGCTGCCAATGGTCCTCAGGTTGTATTTGGTGATAACTCCAAAGGTAAAACCAAAGGTATAGGTACTGTGCATAGGGGGAACATCATGATAAGTGATGTTTATTTTGTTGAGGGTCTAAAGCACAATTTATTAAGCATAAGTCAATTCTGCGATAAAGGCTTTGAAGTCATATTCTCAAGTGACTATTGCTATATAAACGACGCTAAGACTAAATCTACTAAACTAAAAGGAAAAAGAATAACAATGTATATTTGGTAGATTGGGGTTCAACACTTGATAACAACCCAACATGCTTTGTTGCTAAAAATGAATCTAAAGTGGGTTGGCTATGGCATAGAAAAATGAATCACCTCAACTTTAAGACAATCTCTCAGCTTATAAGTCAAAATCTTGTAGAGGGATTGCCAAATGGACCATTTCATAAGGATCGCCTCTGTGACGCTTGTCAAAGGGTAAACAAGTTAAATCATCTTTCAAGAGAAAACCTCATCTATCTACTTCTAGAATACTTGAACTACTTCACATGGATTTGTTTGGACCTGTTCAAACAATCAGTGTAAGCGGTAAAAAGTATACTTTAGTGGTAGTAGACGATTTCTCTAGATTTACTTGGGTGGAATTTCTTTCATCCAAAGATGAAACATGTGACAAGTTAACAGCGCTTATTCGGCAACTTCAAACATTGAAAAATCTTAAGGTTGCAAGAATAAGAAGCGATCACGGTACTGAGTTTACTAACAAGGTTGTTGAGAAGTTTTGTGCAGAAAATGGAATACATCATGAGTATTCAGCTCCCAGAACTCCCCAACAAAATGGTGTTGCTGAGAGCGAACCGAACGCTTAAGGAAGCCGCTAGGACTATGTTAGCTGAATCTAAGCTTGCTCCTAGATTTTGGGCCGAAGCGATCAACACTGCTTGTTACACTCAAAATCGATGCATGATCAACAAACAGCATGGAAAAACTCCATATGAACTGTGGAAGGGACGTAAGCCAAATATTTCATACTTTCACGTCTTTGGTTCTAAATGTTTTATTCATAATAATGGATCCCAAAGCCTAAAGACTTTTGATCCTAAAGCGGATGAAGGAATCTTTCTAGGCTACGCCAAAAATGGAAAGAATTTTCGCATTCTCAATAGATCAAATCGAAGGTTGAGGAATCTATTCATGTTGTGTTTGATGATGCTAACCAAGAGCCGAGTAAGGTAAATGTAAATGATGTAGGAGTTGAAGATCTATGTCATCAAGCGTCCAAAATTACTATTGATGAAGATACTGACGATGATGATGAGATCTCAGTGCCTCCTCCTAAGAATACTCGTGAAATCAATCTAAATTATCATGTAAGAAACACGGATGATCATGAAAAGAATGATCATCAAGAGCAAAGAAGGAATCGTGAACTTGAAGCGCCAACGCAGGAGAATGGTCAAGCGAATGATTCTCAAGCGCCTGTTCATTCTCAAAACCCCTTCCAAACAGATAGACTATGGTTACGTGACCATCCACCTGAGCAAATCATTGGAGATATTGAAGCACCAGTTAGAACTAGAGCCGCTACATTTAATGAGGCTATGTTCGCAAGCTTTCTATCTCAAATGGAACCTAAGAAAGTGGATGAAGCGTTAAGTGATCCAGTTGGATTGAAGCTATGCAAGAAGAGCTCAATCAGTTTGAGCGAAATAAAGTTTGGATGCTAGTACCAAGACCAACTCATCAAGGAGTTATTGGAACTAGATGGGTATATAGAAACAAGATGGATGAGGACGGCATTGTTGTAAGAAACAAGGCCAGACTCGTAGCTCAAGGATACTGCCAAGAGGAGGGCATTGACTTTGATGAGACTTACGCTCCTGTTGCTCGTCTTGAAGCAATCCGCATGTTTCTAGCGTACGCAGCGTTTAACAAGTTTACAGTATTTCAAATGGACGTAAAGAGTGCCTTCCTGAATGGTAAACTCCAAGAAGAAGTGTATGTGGAGCAACCTCCAGGATTCATCAACAATCATGGTAAGGGTATGGTTTACAAGCTCGAAAAGGCACTTTATGGGCTTAAGCAAGCACCTCGAGCATGGTATGACACTCTCTCTATCTTTCTTATTGGTAAAGGTTTTTCAAAAGGCAGCGTTGACACAACGTTATTTAAAATTACCAATGATGAAGATATTCTCTTAGTTCAAATTTACGTTGATGACATTATATTTGGTTCTACTAATAAGCGTCTGTGTGAGAAATTTTCGAAAATGATGCAAGAACAATTTGAAATGAGCATGATGGGTGAATTAACCTTCTTCTTAGGACTACAAGTTAAACAACTCCCTAATGGCATATTTATCAACCAAGCTAAATATACACGAGATATGATTAAGAAATTTGGTATGGAAAATGCATCATATTCAAAAATTCCAATGAGCCAAACGCTTAAGTTAGATAAAGATGAAAGTGGAAAGAAAGTTGATATCACTAATTATAGAGGTATCATAGGATCACTTCTTTATCTCACTGCCAGTAGACCTGATATTATGTTTTCGGTATGTATGTGTGCACGATTCCAAGCTGATCCTAAAGAGTCACACTTGACTGCTGCCAAGAAAATCCTTAAATACCTAAAGGCACACAACATGTGGGCTTATGGTATCCCAGGGATTCTCCTTTTGAACTAATCGGTTACTCAGATGCAGATTTTGCAGGTTGCAAAATAGATCGTAAAAGCACTAGTGGTACTTGTCAATTCTTAGGTGATAGGTTAGTTTCATGGCATAGCAAGAAACAACAATCCATAGCTACCTCCACAGCCGAAGCTGAGTATGTAGCTGCAGGAAGTTGTTGTGCACAAGTTCTATGGATGAGGCAACAACTTAGAGATTACGGAACAATCTTAGGACCAACTCCCATTCATTGTGATAACCAAAGCGCTTTAGCCATGACTCAAAACCCTGTTCTTCATTCAAGAACCAAACACATTGACATTAGATACCATTTCCTTCGTGACCACGTTCAAAAGAAAGATATCTCCATGCACTTCATTGGAACTGACAAACAACTGGCAGATATCTTCACCAAAGCACTCAATGAACAACGTTTTCTCACTTTGAGAAGTGAACTAGGTATGATTGATTTAAACGCTTGATCATGAAGCATCATATTTTATTAGGCATATAATTTAGGGGGAATCCACTTAAGTTATATCTCACAATATTCTTAAACAAATTTTTTTTACTTGATCATAACTGTAAGCGTCAATGATAAAATTTTCAGATGCATAATCATCAACGCTCAGCTCTATGTTTGCATAAAATATTGAATGCTCAAAATATTGAAAAGTCTTTTGACTTCAAGCGTCCATCTTATCAGCTAAGCGCTGAATAGTTTATCAAAAATTTATAAAATATTTTTGTTACAAGCCATGCATAAAATTTTTTCAAACTTCTTTCAAGGTCGTGGGTAGACTCAAAGGTCTATTTTGTAATCTACTCACACGCCTCTATCACATCAAACTGGCGGGTACTCAATTTTTTAAAAATGACGGTTCAGAGATAGCACGTGTTTGTGTACGTGTCAGTGTACAAACATGCGCGTGTGTTACACTCTGAAAATACCAAACGTTAATTTTTCTTTAACTCGGATGTCAAATCTTTATATATGAGAATTACCAAATGTAACTTCTCTCTTTTACACAAAACTCGCGTCCGCAGTTAATAAATTTATGGCTAAGATTCAACAGTTATTACACGTGTTTAAATCCTACTAAGACTACATAACACAAGTTTCAAAAACTCTTTACTGTGTCATTTAAAACACAAACTCTGCAGAAAAAGTAACTTACTTTCTATTCACGCATATCTGCAAATCTCTCTTTATCTCTCTCAATACAACAGAAAATCTCAGTTCATCTTCTTCGTTTTAAACAAAAAAAATGGCACCAAAGAAATCATCATCTACTTCTGCTGAAACTACCATCAAGGTAACTGAAGGTCTTGTTGTCGACTGGAAATTCCTATATGAACAAACTCAGATCAACCTGACGGACGTAATGGACATGGTCGTCCAAGCTGGGCTCAAACCCTTCTTAACCCAATACTCTTATATGTTTCCTACTGAAGTTGAAACTTTCTGGAAGACTGCTACCCTTTCAGAGGACAAGAAGTCCATCTCTTGTAAAATTCCCTTCTCCAAGAAGGAGTCTCCAAAGGAATTCATCCTATCTGCTTCCACCATTGCCAAGAACTTCAATTTGCCTAATGAGGGTGAGGCACTGGATTCTGTTACGTTAAAACAAATTAAGGAAGCATGGGCAATCATGAGTGCGTACGACGACGTTCCTTACACTCAATACTTCGAGAAGAAAGATCTGGTGTCCAAATATCGGTTATTGGCTGATTTCTGCAGCAAGATCATAGAATGCCGCGTGGGAACCTTTGATAAGGTAAATCCTGTCCAATTTCAGATGATGGTTGCTATACTCTTCAACATCAAAATCAACTGGAGTGAGTACATCTTCGGACGGTTTCGGGACAGTCTAAGCGCTTCAAATAAGCCTTATGGACTCATCCTGAGTGACATCTTGTTTAAATCGAATTGTGTGTACTCGTCTGGACTTCCTTTGAATAAGTCCAAGTTGTTGGGAAAAAGGATTCTGACCAATATGTTCAATCCTCCAAAAGTTAGTGGTGCGGCTAGACCCCTATCTGAGCGACTGGAAGAACGCCAACTGCTTGCTCAAAAGGCTGAGAGACCAGTGCCAGAGGAAGTTGTGAAGCGTCCAACAGCAACGAAGAAGAGAGCCCCCAGAAAACCCAAAGTTAAAATTGCCGTCCCCTCTCAAAAGATTGATGAGGAAACTGATGAAGATGCCGAGGACAAGTTGCCTCTCAAAAGACGAAAGCTTGAAGGGATCATTAAGCAAATAGACTTTGAAGAACCAGCTGTTGATCCTCCCGCTCCTCCGGCTAAACTAGTTGAAGGAGTCAACATTAAGAAAATCTTTAAGCGTTCCAGGACTAGCAAGCGTCAAGCTACTCCTGAAGAGCCTGAGACAGTTGAGCCAAGCGCTCAAGTTGCCGTTGAGCCAAGCGCTCAAGATGCTGCTGTTGAGCCAAGCGCTCAAGAAACTGCTGTTGAGCTTAGTTCTCAGGGTAAGTTTATTTCTTCCCACAGCATTTCTATTCCTACATCTGTAGAAGATCCTGCTCTTATAGAGGATGGCTCTTGTTTTTCAGCTATAGTTCCAGCTGCTGCCGAAGTGTCCACAGATGTTCTGTTGGATGTGGACCTGACTGGAGTTGTAGCTATCGCTCAAGATGCTGCCGCTAAAGTAGCTGCAATTGAACCTGAGGAACCTGCTACTTTAACAGAGGCACGTTCAGAAGATCAGAACGCTGCTGAAGACGTTAGAGCTCCTCGTCACTTCTTTCAACTCGATCCGCTGAAGACAATTGATCATTCAATTAACTATATGCCCCCAGCGCTCGACGAAGATTTCATTCCTGCAGGATATAATATAGAAAGATATATTGCTGCAGAAGCTGACGCTGCAAGACTGATTGACTTTGACAGCGCAATCAAAGCAACCGTTCTAGACAGACCAGGAGACAGACCTCCTAGATGTGCCGTGGATGTGGCTTACTATCTTGACAATGGCCACAGCAGACCAACTGGGTTCGCGCTAAGGGATTACAATGTTCGTGTGTATGATCCTCTCCGTCCTAGCTTTCTCAATCCCTCAGAGTCAGTCTTGAACAGAGAAGGTTACACACATTTTCCTCAGACGGCTCACAGCCCTGAAAATCTTGCATCGGCCCGTCCTCTCTGTCTATGGAAAAATAAAGAGATTCATGCTGGTGAGCGCCTTGAATCGTTGACCGATCTGCTCCAGACTGAAGCTGATGCTTACTTTGACAGCGTCTGGAATGCCAACTATCAGCCTGATAAGCACCGCTTTGAAGCCATAAGAGATATTCATCTTCAAGGTATTCGTGCTATGGTGAATGCTGGCACAGACTTCTGTATAAATGAAGTAAATTGGGTTGAAGCGTACATGGGACATAAATACACCTTCCCAGAGTTAGTCCAAGCTCCCCATCTTTTCGGCATAGGCATGCATGACAAGAAGCGTCAATTCGCCAAGTATTGCCTCCTGAAGCGTCAACAAAGACTCGGACCTGTTCTCAAGCTCCCAATTATTAGACATCAAATAGAACAATGTCTACGTCAAGAACTTCAGAGATTATCCATCACCCCTCTTCGGTTTAATGCTCAAGCGTCTTCCAGTGGTACAGTTGGTGAACGGTGCTTAAATCTTGCTCCAAGCCACTGTGAAGAAAACTTCAATCTGATGGTAAAGATTCTATCTCCCGTATCTCTCTTTGATAAAATCTTCACTGCCAATCTCAGATCTTGGAATGGCTCAGTGATCAATTCATTCAAAGGATATCCGCTGCTCCCTTCCATTCGCAGTGAGGTACTCAATCACTATGAGTATGTTCTTTCTCTGCTTGAAAGGAATCAAGAGCTCGCTCAAGCCATTTATCCGTATCTTGAAGAGTACTATGCGGACTGTGTGCCTACACATCGACGTCCTGCATCTCTTCCCTCAGATTGCTTGATTGGATTTTCCAGAACTCACTGCACAGATTCACTATTCTCCATCGCTCAAGCGCCGTCCAAAGTTTTCCCAGATCATGTGCTGGATATCATTGGTCCAATGTACATCAGGGCCATTGATAGTCCTCTTCGCACATTTATCTCCGGTACTTGTATGTCCAGGACCAGACTCATTGAACTCTTGGATTCTACATCCACCTCTTATGCCGACTCAGCAAGCTGGAACTTTCAATTCACTGACTTTCGCCAGCCTGAGTCAACGCTTGAGGAAGCGCCTGCTGAGACATCTGAAGCGTCCAAATCTGCAGATACCAGTATTCCTGACGCTCCTGAACATGCTACCATTGATAGTGCTGAAGATACTTCCCTGGATATTCGAGGTACTGTTTTTGATCCAGCCTATCAAGTTCCTTTTGACTCTCTCAAACACTCATCACGGTTCAAGCGACCAGCTCCTCAAGTGGTTCAATCAGATGAGAGTCAAGCCTTCGGTCCCCTGCTTAAATCTGTTTTGGAGACAATTAGCGCTCAAGCTACTCAGAGTGAAGAATCTCTCCATTGGATTAAGGAAGACCTGGCAAAGATTGAAACTCACGTAATGAGCGCTCAGATTGCTCATATGCGTAGTTCAGCTCAAGCGGCAGTTGGTGAGTGCAAACAAGACTTTCAAGAAATGCAGGATGCTGCCCACGCCACCCAACTTGCCATGAAAGAAGAACTTGAAAAGCGCCTTGCAACCCTTGAGATATCTGTGAATGACGCCACCAGCGCTAAGCTTCTTGTTATGCAGGAACGCTTCGACAAGCGTCTGGATGACATCACAGATTCCTTATCTCAGATTGCTCATCAGGTAAGTGTACTCACAAACCACTTCTTAAAATCTGATGATGGCAATAAGGGGGAAGAGAAGAAGAAAGGAGAAAAGCGGAAAGCGTCCAGTTCAAAAGTTGAAGATCCTCCGTCTGCTAAGCGTCAAATGCCTCCTTCTCAGTCTGCGCTTAATCTCCCGTCTTGGATAACTGCTCTGAAACAAAGTTCATCTGGAGCGCCCAGTAGTACACTAAGGGAACCTCCTAGAGCGTTATATCCAAACCTACCAATTCCTACAAAAGCACTGCTTGAACAGTTTGACATTCCTCTTCAGAGAACATCCATTTCAGAACCTACAGATCCACAGATCTTAGCTGAAGAAAGGAAGATGACTGATTTTAGCCAAGCTTTTCGAATTTGCCTAAGGTACATTGGTATCGACCCAACTGACTGGGATAATCACTTTAAAGTATTCAAAAAGAGACAACAAGAAGAAAACAAGCTTATCATCAACAAAGATCATGAAGCAATGATGATCTTGGAAGACAATCTGACTGAAGCTATCCGAGCTGAAATGTCCAAGCGATACAGAGTTAGACCAAGTCATTAAAGCTTTCTGATTTTACATTATCTATATTCTTGTCTCTTATATCTTTAAATATTCAGCTGTAAAAATGCTTGTAATTCTCGATAAATATGAAATGCATTTTTTTGCTGAAACATCTCGTTGAAGCGTAACTAACTTTAACTAACGTCTACTGATCAAAGCTAACTTTTACGTTTGACTATCTAACTCTTGAACTATAAAAGAGTAAGTATTGCCATCATCAAAAAGGGGGAAATTGCTAGGAATTTCATGTTAGAAGTTTTGATGATGACAATTAAGTTTTTGTTAGACCCCAAAAAAGTTGTAAGTTTATTCTTTGTAGAAAACTTGTATAGGCTTTGAAGCGTTAGACTTGTAATAGATTTATTAGGCTTTGTTATCTTACTTTAGAGTGTTAGGCAAAATAGTCTTAGGCTGAGCGTCTGATGATTTCTGAGTGAGTTTATCAGTGGTAAAGTTCGAAGACTCAAGCGCCTGATCTCAGAAGATAGATACAGTCTCCAAGCGTCCACTTTGGCCAGCTATATCAAGCGTTACTTTATGGGACAGAAGTGATTTCACCGGAATTTACTTCTAAGTCCAGAAGGAGTTTAATGCAAATATTCTCAAAGCATTAAATACCAACGGGTATTAATTTCAAATGCATTAAATGTTGATAAGAGCATTTAATATGATAAGCAATGTCAGACGTACGGAGAAGCCACCCTATTGGACTGTCAACTATCTCAGACTGCAGCACCAACTTTCGTGCAGCAGATTTTCAGGAAAAAGGACAAAAGCTGTTCACTCGCGAAAGTGAGAGACACGCGCCAGTGCATGTGTCAAACGGACACTTTCTCCAAGAATACCTATAAATAGGACTTCAACAACAAACAAAACATAGAAGCAACAATTTTATCAAAGCCAAATTGCTGTTGCATTAAAATCTCATTCCTTAAATTCTCAGAAAAGCCAGAAACTTCAAGAAACATCCAAATTGCTTTTCTTATATTCCTGAGACAGTCAACAAATATCTCAAACATTCTTTTTGCAAAAACCAGATTCCTACTGAGATATTACCAAGTTGTTTGAACTTCATCAAAATCAAACAAACCTTTTAGAAAATCCCATCCAAGCCTCGCGATCTGTGTGAAGTCGAAGTTGGATACTTGCATCATTTCTGGGTGAAAGAAGCAAGAGGGTTGAAGTGATTTGAAGCAGAAATCTGTGTGATCAAGGAGCTCAAGTCATCGACATCCATCTCTCCCTAATTTGTAGAAGATTCTGTGTGATTCTTTGAGAATCATTTTAGTGGATTGCCTCCAAGTGCAAAGGAGAAGAAGGACGTAGTTGGGATTACACCACCCAACGAACCTTACAAATATTGTGTTATTTACTTTTCAGTTATTTCATTCATCTATCATATCACTGCATAAGTAAAACACAATCAAAAGCTAAGCACCTAAGAAACATCTTGTGACGCTAAAACTTTCAAAGAGAAGACTCCAAAATCATTCCGCTGTGCTAACCCTGATTAAAAGAACTGAACGCTTAACCTACAAGGTCAAAGTATTCAATTCCTGAAGTCTAAGTTAACTTTGTAAAACAGTCTTCATTAGACGCTTCACAAAGTCTCAAATATCTTATGTGAACGCTAAGGTGAAGCGTCATACTCTTCAAGCGCCTATCATTTCAAGCGTCCAAATACGTTTAATACGAAATCTTTTTTTAAGTCAAAAAAGACTTAAAGGGTCTATTCAACCCCCCCCCCCTTCTAGACCCTTTCGTATGCCACTTGGGACCAACAAGTTCTATTTTCAAAAGAGAAGAGACTCTATGTGATCCCATTATCATGGAATCAATTTCTGTAATATTGTACTAGTAGCTGATAGATGGGATTTTTTTACTCTCATCTCAAATTATAGACTAAAATGTTTCGAGTTTCCTCACTTTCTTCCTTCCATGAAACAATATAATGCTTAACTTTTCAAGAATATAGATTGGCAAATAATAACAGAGAGAGCAAACCAAGAAGTTATAAAATTCCCACTTGAAAAGATGATCAAAAAATAAATAAATTACGCATATATTGGCAAAGCAAGCCCAAAAAAATTATACCAGTTTGCACTCGGCTTTCCTTGCAGTTTGGTCCCAGTCCTAGCTGAATCATTATTTGACGTACTTGTACCAACGCTCATTGTGCCAGATGCACTAGATGAATTAGGTTCCTACAAAAAAAAAATTACATCAGAGATACATATAGAAATAATAAATTATCAGTTTGAGGTTTTTGTACCTGTCTATACTCAAACGGTCGAAATGTTGCTACAGATTGTCCAATAAACGGAGCTACAGGAAAGTGACGAAGTCCAAAGTATGAAACAACATTCTCTACAACTTCTTGAGTCATTTCCTCTCGTGTTTGAGACATCTTCTTTTCCATTTGTTCCATTAACCCTTTCATTTTCTCCCTTTCTTCCTTCATCTCATCTATTTCCTTTCTCATTTGCTCCTTTTCTCCCCTCCTTTTCTCTTCTACTTCTTGAACCACTTCTTGAATTTTTTTCTTGATAACTTCATTTGAAGAGAGGGTATGTCGACGTTTAGATGGTTTGATGCCTCGGCCTGCACATTTTACACGTCCATGACCATCTTCTCCCATGAACTCAATCCATACCCTCTCTTCTAACTCTGCAGTGCGTTCTGCCTCTGGCACTCGAGATATGCTATCTCTCATTTGCTTCTATTTTTCAAAGAAAACATTGCACATGATTATTACACTATAAAGTATATGAATTAAATAAAATACTTAAATCTAAAATACTTACGATAAGGTTAGATGTTTCTGGAGTAACCGGACGAGACTCACAGAATATGTCTATACGAGATGGAAACTTTCCTTCGATCAATAAAATCTGCAGTACCGTAAAAAAGTAATCAATGAGACTTTAACAAATTATCTGGACAAAAGTTAAGAGAACCAAAATCAACCTTTTTCTTTAGTTCAAGAATCGGGGTACGCCCTAAGTTGTGATGGAATTTGTGTTGAGCTATGTTCTGGGTATTTCTTTCTGCTTCTTCTTGTGATCACAAGTTAAGCACATTATTAGCACTTAACATCAATATTTGTATATGTCAAATATCTAGCATTTTCCATTACCCGTGTTTCTACTAATTTCCAGTAGTCTACTAGATATTTAAATTGTTTTGGAGGAACGAGATCTACCGTAAGATCCTTTAACTTCTCAGGGTCATTTTGGTAGGGCCTGAAATACTTTTTCTTCAATTCATACTTCCCTTGTTTCCATTTCTCATTGAAGTCCTCAAGAACATAACTTTTAGCCTCCTTAGGAAGGGTAGTGTTCTCCTGCATTACAAGTTATTCTAGTGAAAAAGTGATGAAGACTAAAGAAATGTATGTCGTCAAAATTTCTGCTTAAACCGTACCTTTACTTCACTCCAAAGGTCGTCAAGGAGAAGCTGGGGCATACAATCGAATGATGTATAGATGAGAGGAAATCTATATGCATTCCGAGCCATAACTCCAAGTTGTGTTTTTAAACTCAACTCTATCTTGCCCATCAATCTCTCCATCAAGAGTAATGACACGAAAAATCCTTACGTGTATAAAACAGCAAGTGGACTGGTCGTGTGTAGTAATAGAATGGATATTAAGTCCGGAATGTCGAACCCACAGAGACTCGTATTTTAAATTAACAAGTTTAAAGCAATTGAATTAAATTAAAAGATTTTTGATTAATTGACAGTAGAAAGGTAAAAACTAAGACTTAACAATTTGATTGAGATTCTTATATGAGAAAGCAACTAAGGCACATGCGTCAACCTTTATTATTTGTAAATATATATGAGTGATTCTTCTAATTATTAGACTATTATTGCTTTGGTGGAAAAAACCTTAAATAATTATTACCCGATCTCTCGGCTGTAATAATCCTATGATTACGTGACGGTTCTCTAAATATATCTATCCGAGAATCAAATCATTAACCATGCATTCAAGTTCTAGAATTTCCCCGGATTAATTCGGCTAACAGCACCCGGAAATCTATACCTATCTCTAGGAGCAATTCCTCATGTTTTTCGGATGATGTGTTAATTCCTTTGAACCCTAATATATATTCTCTCAAATAATAAATTAGGCTAATTAGCAAACATATGTTGATCAAGCATACGATTGGAATAAAAGCATAAAATTAACACACAAAACAATAATAGAATTAAAATGAACAATCACTTCATATATATAAACTCATAAAATTGGCATTCACATGGCCTTAGTTTGATTAATTTAGTTCATAATTATAATTGGAAAAACAATTAAAAACATAGAATTGTTCATAGACAAATATTCTGAAAATAAAAAACTCCTTGTTAATAATTGATGAACTCGTGTTGAATCGTCGTTCTCTTCGTCTTGCTCGTTTCTTTGCTCCAATCTCCTCTCTAGCTGCCAATTTCGAACCTCTCCTTCTTGTTGTAAGAGAAAGTATCCTATTTGAGTGTAGTGTTAGTGTGTTTTGTGTTGTTGTGTGTTGGGTTCTTTTGACATGAAACAACACCCCTATTTATACTAGTATGCACTAGAGGATAACAACTAATATACACTAAAAGAATACAAATGGGGTACACAAAGCACATGCCTAAAGGAAGACAACTAATGTTCATCATGAACATAAGTAAAAACCCACACTACACATGCCCAAAAGTAGACAACTATCAGCATTATAAATGAAAGGGGCACACAACACATGCATTACAATCATTAAAGGAGGCAACTAATGGTCTTTAGGTGTCAAAAGTTTCTAAGATTCGTCCAGCTGCCCGTAGCATTTTTCCTTCTGCGCAGCAATAGTGTTTTCTTTATAACGTTTTCCTCCGATCTTAGATTCAAGTGATTCAAGTTCTCACGTGAAGGTAAGACATAGATCTACAGCTTTGTAGAAGAACACGTTCTCAGATTCGGCGTCCAAAATACAGAATTATGGCATTTTCTTCCAGCTGATTTCTCTATTGTTATGATTTTTACCTTGAATTCATTTAAAACACAAATCAAAGCCACAAGTGGTAAAATTCATACATATTTGAACCTAAACCATGAAATTATTGACCTCTCAAATGTGTAAAACTCACACTTATCAACACCCCCAAACTTAACATTGATCGTCCCCGAGCAATTGAAAAAAAGAAAACTAAGATTTAAACAACATCAAGAAAAAGGGTAAAACAAAAACAAAAGATAGCTCACTTTCGTAGAGATCACGATTGCATTTAGCGTATGCAACAAGCCTTTAAATCTCAATTTTACCAAAAGAGGACGAGTGTTGTCTCGTGAGGGTTTGCAGATGATATACCCACAAAATCCAACCAAATTTTAGTCCCTTTATCAACGCGAATCAACTTAATCAATAAGAAACCCATAGCATAAAAATCGACTGCTAAAGCTCAAAAAATTTTATACACATATCAAAGACTTGCTCATGTTACACCTTGACTCGAATAAAGACCTCCAAAGGGTGTAGTGATTGTAAGTGTAAGGCATTATAGTCAAGTGGCATTCTTACCAAATTTCAGACATTAATCCCATATTTTATTAACCGTCGATCAATCCTAAAGTACAAGCCTCATAGAAACTTAATAACCACTTAAATTTCATTACTTAATCCAGTTAAACCTTAAACTCATATGAAACTTCCATTTAAATTTATTAAGGTTAGGTCATGTGCAATGTTTTATTCTTTTAGGCTTTCTATGACACCCCTGTATCGAGCTTTGGATCAATGACTCCCAAACTAGATAGTTTTAGGGCATTAAGTGTTAAGACACTCCTTGCGGATTTAATCACTCGAGTGCCAAAGACCACGAAATAAAACTAGACCTTTCATTCATTTTCAACCTAAATTGGCTTGAGCAAAGCTCAAATTAGCATGACAGTACAGTACATAGGCATGTTGCTTTTCACCTCCAGTACATATCAGCCTGACTTTATAGTCATACCAATCATCAACCTTTTTCATTAATTATTAGGTATACGAAGCAACTACTCAACTCGTGACCTTAAGAAGAATCTAAGTTAACATTTTTGGGAGAAAGTCTTTAAGTGTTTCAGGATGATTATCCACTTGACTCCTCTACCATCGACTTATCGTGCATTTGTGATTCTTCTTATGGAAATTCTACTCTAATCTAGGGTCCCATGAGCAAAGTGAAGACATGTGTATTCCAACATAAAATATATATATATATATATATATTTTCATGCCATCGAACTTACATTAATTAGTTTCATTGCATCAATTTGGGGACTAAAAATTAAAAATTTCAAGCTTAAAATGAATCACCTACATGAACATTCAAAAGTATCAAAAAATATTATTACCCTTAAACACCCCCAAACTTATTCCTAACATTGCCCTCAATGTTACATCTAGATTCAAACCAAGAAAAGGAGTAAAAGAAATACTTACAAAACTGGAAAGCTTAAAAAGCAAACCGAAGAGTAGTCGGTTGAGTCGAAAATCAAGGCGATCCTATCAGAATGCTCAACATAAATTGGACTCCCCTACTCACGCTTTTCCATGTGCTCAAAAAGAAGATAAAAATGTTGCAAAATTTAAGAACAATTCAACAGTAATACCCCCAAACTTATTCAACAGTTACACTTCAGCCCCAGAACAATCAAAACTCATCACAATACAAAACAATCACCACAAGCATTAATAGCAACAAACAATCACACAAGCCCCAAACGGCTATGTATGTACAAAAATAAGAAAGACGAGCAAAACCAACCTCCTGGACATAAACTTTCAAAAATACTTTCTGACTCTCACGTCCGTATGTGGGAGGCAGTAATGAAATATATATATATATATATTATTTTTTTTTCTCGAACCATTTTCCTGTAACAAAACAACCAAGACGAAATGAAAGATTAAAATGCAAAAATGAAATCAAACTAGACGCTAAAAGAAATATATATATGTATATATAAATAAAAAAAATAAGAAAAGTAAGAAACATGGGTTGCCTCCCAAGAAGCGCTTGTTTATAGTCAATAGCTCGACTGTTCAGAATCGAATTAAGTCGATGGCTCTTGGAACTTGATAGACGAGATGTCTGCGTTCCAATCAGTTCCCCAGTAATATTTCAACCTGTGTCCATTGTTCAAGAATACTTGTCCATCACCTGTAATGAGCTCCACAGCCCCTGATGAATACACTCGTGTGACTCGAAATGGTCCTGACCAACGAGATTTAAGTTTTCCCGGAAAAAGTTTGAGTCTTGAATTATACATCAGAACCAATTCGCCTTCCTTGAATTCCCTTGACAAGATATGCTTGTCGTGCCACTTCTTAGTCCGTTCCTTGTATAGCTTGGCATTCTCGTATGCCTCATGTCTCCACTCCTCGAGCTCATTCAGTTGAAGTAGCCGCTTGTTACCTACAGAACCTGCATCGAAATTAAGGAATTTGATAGCCCAATAAGCACGATGTTCAAGTTCAACAGGTAAGTGACAAGCTTTTCCAAATACAAGGCGATATGGGGACATGCCAATAGGGGTTTTAAAAGCAGTAGGGTAAGCCCACAATGCATCATCTAATTTCAGAGACCAATCAGTTCGATGACTATTTACCATTTTTTCTAAAATCCTTTTTATTTCCCTATTAGATACTTCGACTTGCCCACTAGTTTGAGGGTGATAAGGGGTCGAGATTTTATGTTTAACACCATATTTGTTCAACAAATTTTCAAATTGCTTGTTACGAAAGTGTGTACCTCCATCACTTATGATTGCTCTAGGTGTACCAAATCGAGTAAAAATTTGTTTCTTAAGAAATCTAAGAACCACCCTAGCATCATTAGTCTGCAAAGCCTCGGCTTCGACCCATTTAGACACATAGTCGACAGCAATAAGAATGTATTTATTAGAACACGAACTAGGAAAAGGACCCATAAAATCAATACCCCACACATCAAATAGTTCGCATTCAAGCACAGTGTTCATTGGCATTTCGTGTCGTCTAGAAATGTTACCTACCCTTTGACATCGATCACAAGATTTAACATAAGCATAAGCATCCCTAAACAGAGTAGGCCAGAAAAAACCTGATTGTAGAACCTTGGCAGCAGTCTTAGCAGGCCTGAAGTGACCTCCTAATGGCATGTCATGGCAGTGAGCCAGGACAGATGCCATTTCTTCCTCAGGTATACATCTTCTGATAATTCCCTCTACACCAATTTTAAATAAGTAGGGCTCTTCCCACAAATATTGCCCAGCATCGTGTAAAAACTTCTTTCTTTGATGAAAGGTTAGATCAGGTGGTAAAATTCCAGCTACTAAATAGTTAGCAAAATTAGCATACCAAGGTACTGAAATAGAAGAAAGAGCAAAAAGTTGCTCATCAGGGAATTCATCTCTTATTGGGATCTTATCCATTCCCTCATCCACTAACTCGAGCCTAGAGAGGTGATCAGCTACTACATTCTCAGAGCCTTTTTTATCTTTGATTTCTAAGTCAAACTCTTGTAGTAATAAAATCCACCTTAGCAGTCTAGGTTTGGCATCTTTTTTAGCAAGCAAGTACTTCAATGCAGAATGATCAGTGTACACGATAACTTTGTTAAGCACAAGATAAGAATGAAATTTGTCAAAGACAAAGATAACAGCTAGAAGCTCTTTTTCAGTGGTAGCATAATTGAGTTGAGCTTCATTTAAGGTACGACTAGCATAGTATATAGCATGAAAGCTTTTACCCTTCTTTTGACCAAGTACAGCTCCTACGGCTGTGTCGCTCGCGTCACACATCAACTCAAATGGAAAACTCCAGTCGGGAGCAGCCATCACGGGTGCTGAGATCAATTTTTCCTTTAAAGTGAGGAAAGCCTGCATACATGCATCATCAAAATCAAATACTGCATCTTTCATGGTCAAGTTAGACAGAGGTTTAGCGATTTTGGAAAAATTAGCAATAAAACACCTATAAAACCCGGCATGCCCTAGAAAACTTCGCACGGCTTTGACTGTGGTGGGTGGTGGGAGATTGGCTATCACTTCAATTTTTGCTCGATCCACCTCAATCCCCTTCTTGGCTATCTTATGGCCTAGAACAATGCCTTCTTGTACCATGAAGTGGCACTTTTCCCAATTCAAGACTAAATCAGTATCCTCACATCTCTGCAACACGAGGGTTAGATTGTGCAAACATCTATCATAACTTGAGGCAAACACAGAAAAGTCATCCATGAAGATTTCAATACATTGTTCGATCATGTCATGAAATATAACCATCATGCATCTTTGAAAAGTAGCAGGTGCATTACATAAACCAAAAGGCATCCGTCTATAAGCAAAAGTGCCATAAGGACAAGTGAAAGTGGTTTTCTCTTGATCCTCAGGTGCAACGGCAATTTGGTTATAGCCGGAATACCCATCCAAAAAACAATAATATTCATGCTCAGCTAATCTTTCTAACATTTGATCGATAAAGGGAAGTGGGAAATGGTCTTTTCGGGTACATTCATTCAATTTTCTATAATCGATGCAAACCCTAAAACCAGTGACAATTCTAGATGGAATCAACTCATTATTATCATTAAGAACGACTGTCGTACCTCCCTTCTTTGGCACTACCTGAGTTATACTTACCCATGAGCTATCAGAGATAGGAAAAATGATTCCAGCATCGAGTAACTTGATTACCTCTTTCTTCACCACTTCTTGAATTTGAGGATTTGACCTCCTTTGTGGTTGTATGGTGGGCTTTGAGCTCTTTTCCATCAGGATCTTGTGCATGCAAATGGCCGGACTAATCCCCTTGATATCAGCAATCTTCCATCCAAAGGCCCTTTTGTGCTCCTTCAACACCTTTAATAACTTTGCTTCTAGTGGCTCTGTAAGAGAAGAAGAAATAATCAGTGGCAAAGTTTCATTATCACTTAAATAAACATATTTAAGATGTGAAGGTAAGGCTTTTAGATCAAGAATCGGTGGTTCCTTAATGGATGGTTTGGATTTGCATGACAGTGGCTGATCCAACATCTCAAATTTCCTTATGATGGCACATTGTGTACGCCTCTCCAAACTATGGACAGCCGTCAGTTGTCTATCATCTGCTGACTCAGCATCCTTACATTTCATTATGCATATTTCAAGTGGATCGTCAGAGATGTTTTCCTGAAAATGCTCGAAAATCAAAGGATCACAAACATCTATTTGCAAACACGACTCGTCATCACCGACATGCTTTAAAACCTTGAAGACGTCAAAAGTAACTCTCTCTGCTCCCACATTTAAAGTTAACTTACCATTTGCTACATCGATCATAGCTTTACCTGTGGCTAGGAAAGGTCTTCCTAGGATGAGAGGAACTTCGACGTCTTCTTCCATTTCTAGAACCACGAAGTCCACCAGAAAGTAAAATTTGTCAACTTGCACGATCACATCCTCTATGATTCCCTTCGGGTGTTTGATAGATCGATCTACAAGTTGAAGACTCATCGAGGTTGGCTTTGGACTTCCCAAGCCCAATTTCTGAAACAACGAGTATGGGAGAAGGTTTATGCTAACCCCTGAATCACACAACACTCGGTCAAATTTGAGTTGCCCGATTGTGCATGGGATCGTGAGGCTCCCTGGATCTTTGAGTTTCTTTGGCAACTTATTCAATACTACTGCTGAGCATGCTTCTGTCAAACACACCGTTTCATTCCCTTCCCACTTTGGCTTGTTTGAGAGAATATCCTTGAAAAACTTGATGTAATTGGGCATCTGCAAAATTGCATCAATAAAAGGAATGTTAATTCTAACTTCTCGAAGAATTTCTAAGATCCTAAGAAAGCTCTTATCCATTTCTTTTTTATTCTTTTTATGTGCGAAGGGAAAGGGGAGACGTATTTCAACTGGTTTAGAAGAAGAAGGAGATAAAGTTTCGGTAAAATTCTGTTCTGCCTCTGACGTATGGATAGTTTATTTTCCCACGTTCGTATGTTGACCGGTCAACGTCTGGACTACATTTTGGTCACATCTGGACTGTGGAGGCAGCGTGTTCAAATCTTCGAGATTTTCCAACGTTCGGACATTGCTTTCATGTTTGGGCGTTGGCTTCTGGGGAGGTGCATTTTTCACTTCTTTGCCACTACGGAGGGTAACGGCATGGCGTTGTTCCTTCGGATTCTTCTCTGTATCGCTTGGAAGTGTCCCGGGTGCTCTTACTCCAGCATCATTTGATAATTGTGCAAATTGATGCTGCAACTCTTTCATTCCCGTCATAACACCTTGTAACATCAATCGAAGCTCTGCAAATGATTCGTCCGATTTTTGCATGTGAGCATCTAATCTTTCTTCGACAGTGGGAGTTCTTGGAATTTGACCTTGTGGCTTAAAATTCCCAGGCTTCTGAGCTTGATTGTTGTAAAACGGAGGCCTCGGTGCTTGGTAGATGCCTTGTGGTGCATTCTGTGCCGGATTTGGCCTTTTTGGGAAATTCGTGGGTATGTGAAAGTTCAATTGAGGTTTGTTTGAATTTCCAACATAATTCACATTCCCGATGGCTAGCTCTGATTCGGCATCTTGTTCTACCTCTTGAGCAACGGCAACCCTTCGGGATTGTGGAATAATCTCATCATCATCTTCAGGATACAATTCATCCTCCCGTGCCATCTGCTCTAGCTTTGCCCACACTGTTCTGCTATTGAGACCTAAAAGATCACCACCGGCTCCTGCATTAAGTATGTGACGAATCTGAGACCGGACTCCATTAAAGAAGTGTAGTACTCGCTCGTCTCTAGAATAATTGTGATCGGGGCATTTTCGAAGCAGACCCTTGTATCTTGCCCATGCTGATGCTAACGATTCATCCCGTCTTTGCTTAAAACCCTTGATCTCGCTTCTCAACTCGTTAATCCTTGATGGAGGGAAAAACTTGTTGAGAAACTCCTCGACTAACTCACCCCACGTTTCAATGGATTGCGGGGGCAATGACTTGTACCACAGGGTCCCTTTATCCTTAAGCGAGAAATGGAATAATCTGAGGCGGATGGCATCATGATCTCTTGGGTGAAATTGCATAGTAGTCAACACATCATTGAAGTGCTCCAGATGGTCATGAGGCGACTCTTTTTGATCACCATAAAATTGTTCCGCCTGAACCATGTTGAACATGTGAGGTGGAATATGGAAGTTTGGTGTGGCAAAATTGGGGAACACAACAGGCCTCGGCGTAGTGTGTACACGTGGTGGTTGATTACCGCGAACTGATGGGGGTGGTGCCGGAGGTGCCGGTTGCATGGATTGAAACAAATTTTGAAACCATTCCCTATTCTCGGGAAGATTCATGTCAGGGAAATTTCCAGCCATAACTCGTTTTCTTAAGTTTTCTTGAAACGTTCGATCGATCTCGGGATCAAATTCCTCTAAACCCTTTCCTGAGATTCTGGTCATTCACCACAAAAATACCCTGTTTAAACAAAGAAGTAAACCACAAGAATTTAGAGCTAGAAGATAAAATTAAAAAGAATTGATAAAAGAAAGTAAACTAAAAATTGCAATAAACTTACAAACTAAAACAAAACAAGTCCCCGGCAACGGCGCCAAAAACTTGACACGAAAAATCCTTACGTGTATAAAACAGCAAGTGGACTGGTCGTGTGTAGTAATAGAATGGATATTAAGTCCGGAACCCACAGAGACTCGTATTTTAAATTAACAAGTTTAAAGCAATTGAATTAAATTAAAAGATTTTTGATTAATTGACAGTAGAAAGGTAAAAACTAAGACTTAACAATTTGATTGAGATTCTTATATGAGAAAGCAACTAAGGCACATGGTTCAACCTTTATTATTTGTAAATATATATGAGTGATTCTTCTAATTATTAGACTATTATTGCTTTGGTGGAAAAAACCTTAAATAATTATTACCCGATCTCTCGGCTGTAATAATCCTATGATTACGTGACGGTTCTCTAAATATATCTATTCGAGAATCAAATCATTAACCATGCATTCAAGTTCTAGAATTTCCCCGGATTAATTCGGCTAACAGCACCCGAAAATCTATACCTATCTCTAGGAGCAATTCCTCATGTTTTTCGGATGATGTGTTAATTCCTTTGAACCCTAATATATATTCTCTCAAATAATAAATTAGGCTAATTAGCAAACATATGTTGATCAAGCATACGATTGGAATAAAAGCATAAAATTAACACACAAAACAATAATAGAATTAAAATGAACAATCACTTCATATATATAAACTCATAAAATTGGCATTCACATGGCCTTAGTTTGATTAATTTAGTTCATAATTATAATTGGAAAAACAATTAAAAACATAGAATTGTTCATAGACAAATATTCTGAAAATAAAAAGCTCCCTGTTAATAATTGATGAACTCGTGTTGAATCATCGTTCTCTTCGTCTTGCTCGTTTCTTTGCTCCAATCTCCTCTCTAGCTGCCAATTTCGAACCTCTCCTTCTTGTTGTAAGAGAAAGTATCCTATTTGAGTGTAGTGTTAGTGTGTTTTGTGTTCTTGTGTGTTGAATTCATTTAAAACACAAATCAAAGCCACAAGTGGTAAAATTCAAACATATTTGAACCTAAACCATGAAATTATTGACCTCTGAAATGTGTAAAACTCACACTTATCAAGTAAGCTCCAACTGAAGCTTTCCGTCTTTATTCCATCTTGCAATAGGTTTGCTTCGACCTCTACCCTTTTTCAAATGAGCAGATGTGTTTACGTTGGAACCTGAAATGATAACTTTAACAATATTAATCAACAAACAACATGAGTGACTGTAGCAAGGAATCGTTATGTTGCAATGTAAATTTAATGTCTTCTATCAAGAACATATCCGGGAAATTTCTGTTACATGTCTATCCTGGTGAAACCTTAATCACAGAAATGTGGCTGTATCAGGTGAAATGTGCAGAGTGTATCAGGTGAAGGTCAAAGAACGAAACAGGGTTGTGCTTTCTGGTTTTGTAACTCTTAGTCGCCTTGGCTCTTCTCTCTAATCCCTCACATTGCAAACTAGCTTTGTGGATTATGAGCTTTTAACGTATTATGGACTGGATGAAATAAAAGTTAAAAGTTTTACCTATATACACATGAATTCTCCACTTTTCTTCAAAAAGTAAAACAGATAGTTTTGTAATCGGCTACTTTCATTCTTTGTAAGATTGTCAAAATGCTCAAAAGGATTTTATTGAGCATTTGTTCCAAAGTAATTACAGAAAATGAATATGAACCTTTCTCTATCTCATCATTATCATGAAATTCTGAAATCCAAAATGCGAATTTATCACCCAAAATAAAAAAACATTCCCTATGTCACTAATTCAAAGAATTTATGGAATTCAAGCAATTTCAATCTTCACATTTAGTACTTGAAAGAATTTAACCTGAGCACGAGGGAAAATCAGCTCTATTATGATGTTCTATTGGAACAAATGGAGCACAATGACTATGGTTCGAATTCCCATTGGCATGGAAAATATCTCCTGAAAATCATACATTATAGATGATCAAGTTGACAAATGAGATAAGACTAATACTTTCACCATATCTTTAAAGTTCAGTGGATACTATAAAGTTACTATAAACCATTTTTTATGAATAAATGAAGTAACCTGAGCAAGATGGTAAATCAGACACATGATGTTCGGCTGGGAAGTATGGTGCGGGATGCCCAATGTTATGGCAATCCTCTAATGGATTAACTGAGATACCTACCATAAAAATGACAATCCTTTTATACATGTTGATTGACAAGTTTAAATAACACTTTAAGATAAAACTAAAATAAGTACCTGAGCTACTAGAATGACTAGCATCATGAAGTGGTAAACTTGAAGTAGATCCAAATCGAGATCGAAGGTGAACTCGTCGTCCTCTATCCCTTGAAGGAGAGTCTTACATAGCAGATGACCCAGCCCTCTCGCGTATGACATCGATTACTGATCTCCCACTACGCTTTCTTTTTCCAGCCATGAAGAAACTACATATCATTAATAAGCAAACACATTAATAATCACGCCAAAAATAGATCAAATTATCAGAAATTAACTTTTTTCAATCCTTATGTAAATATAATAGAAACATGTTCATAAGCATATTTTTCTACCATTGATAATAAGAGTAGATCAAATGTCACATTCATCTTGTACATCTTCATCATCATTGTCATCAATCTCAAAGGCTTCGACCCCTTCTCTCACCCCAATTACCATCTCCAACTATTGGACGATCATCCAGTTCAAGTGGTATATGTATTTCAACTTGCCGCTCCCAAGAATATATATCAAAATTATCTCTTCTATTCATTTTGACAACTAATTTCCAATCTGACTCTAGCGGTTCATCAACATACCAAACTTGCTCAGCTTGAGTTGAAAGAATGTATGGTTCATCTGAATACTCTCTGCCGGTATACATAACATGGTTGAAATTTACCAATGTGAACTTGAACTGGTCAACCGGTAGCCCCTTTTCATTGTTAACCCAATCGCACTTAAACAAGTTGTAGTGCAAATTACTCGAATAATAAATCTTAATAATGTCTGTCAGAACTCCGTAGTAATGGATGGCCCCAGTTTGAAGCCTCCTGTCCTTGGAACTAGCATAGCAACTTGTATATGCACTACAAAACACTCCACTATTTTGTGTTTTCTTTCGTGTATCTAGAGATTTTACACGAAACCGAAATCTATGTACAACACAAGACTTGTGTCTCCGTCCCCAATCATTTGGGCCTTTAGACAATGTGATGATGTCTTCTGGTAATGTGTCCCCCGAAGTAATCCTCAATTTCTCAATCTGTTTCATATTAAATAAAATATAATGACTAAGTTTAAGTAGTGCTTTTCAAAATTGTTACTACAAACATAAATATATATATATATATATATATGTATATTATATCTATATGTATTGTTTATATCTACTCACATAGTCCTTGAACCACTCATGAAATTTTTCATGATGAAGACGCTCAATTTCTTTTACACTAGCACGAGGAAAGTCGCTTTTTAGTTGAGATATGTGTAGACTGTTCATCAAGAATGATTAGTTCAGGAATTTTATCTATATGATAAAGCTTTCAGAGTACAAACAACATACCTTCTATAACTTTTCACAACATCTGAATTTTGAAGGACGTAGCGGTGAGCTTGAACCCAAGTGACATGGTTGAGATGAAATTCTTTTCCATTTCCTATGAGATGACCCATGTCACTATCCCCATCATAATTTCGAGGAGAATTGTTAGCATTAGTCTTCACATCATTGAGATATCGAGAGCAAAATGTCATGCACTCTTCAAGGATGTACCCCTTCGCAATTGAGCCCTCTGGATGAGCTTTATTGCGCATGTATTTTTTTAAGGTCATAAGAAACCTATTTTACAAAATAATTACCCAATACTAATATTAAAAACCAATAAAACAAATAATATCTATAATATAAAGAAAAATAGTAAAACAAACCTTTCAATAGGATACATCCACCTATATTGGACTGCACCGCCAATTAAAGCTTCCTCTGCCAAATGAATAGGTAAATGTTCCATAATGTCAAAGAATGATGGAGGGAAGATTCTCTCCAAATGGCAGAGTGTAACTGCAATTCGATCTTGAATCTTTTCCAACTCTAACCTATCATTTACCTTGGAACAAAGCTGCCTAAAAAAGGTTGATAGTTCAATCAACACTTCAACTACATGTTTTGGCAAAGACTTGCGTATAGCAATTGGAAGTAAGTTTTGCATCAATACATGGTTGTCATGGCTCTTAAGACCCCATATTGTTCGTTTCTCAATTTGTATACACTTCGAAATATTGGAGGCATATCCATCAGGGGCCTTTATGGACTTTAAGACCTTACAAAATGTGTCTTGCTCGCTCAAACCCATGTTACAAGGACCGGGTGGCAAACACCATCTTCCACTTGCACGTTTAAAAGCATGTAAAGGTTTTCTGACTCCAAGTTTGGCAAGTTCATGCCGAGCATTCAAGTTGTCTTTAGTCTTACCTTTAACATTTAACAATGTAAAAATCACATTATCACACACATTCTTTTCAATGTTCATGACATCAAGATTATGACGTATCATATTGTGCTTCCAGTACTGTAATTCAAAGAAGATACTCCGCTTCTTCCAGTGTCTATGATTTTCGACGTTATAATCTCCCATGACTCTTTTTTTCAAATCCTCATTTTTATACTCCGTAAGAACACCATTCTGATCTAATTGTCATAGTACATCAATGCCTGACAATCTTTTTGGTGCAGCACCCCATTCCATGGTACCATCAAAGGATGTTGTATCTCTGTGAAATCTGTGTCTTATATTCAAGAACCGACGATGATAAGTATACGAGTACTTTCGTGCAATCTCTAATCGTCGGCACATTGTCTCCATTCCACAACAAGGACACCCTTTGTCAGTTTTCGTACCCCACTCGGAAAGCATGGTATAACCAGGCAAGTCACTGATGGTCCAAATTAAAGCTGCTTTCAACATAAACATCTCATTTCTTGATATATCATAAGTTTCAACACCGTTATCCCATAATTCTTTCAATTCCTTAATCAATGGCTACAAGTATACATCTATTTTGTTCCCAGGTCCTTTAGGGCCATCGATAAGCACGGATAATATAAAATTATCCTTTCTCATGCATATCCATAGAGGCAAATTATATGGGATTAACACAACAGGCCAGGTGCTATGACTTACATTCATAAGCTTAAAAGGGCTAAATCCATCGGCAGCTAGCCCTAATCTGACATTACGACTGTCACTAGAAAAATCAATATTGTTCTCATCAAAGTCCTTCCATGCCAAAGAATCAGCAGGATGCCTAAACTTTCCATCATCCACTCGCTTTTCTGCATGCCATCTCATAAGTGAAGATGTATGTGATGACATAAAAAAATTTTGCAGTCGAGGCTTCAATGGGAAGTACCGCATTTTCTTAGCAGATATCTTTCTATCAGATTCTTTATATCTCGAAACCCCACATATTTCACATGCCTCAAGCATGACATCTTCACCCTTGAACAACATACAATTATTTGGGCATACATCCCATGTCTCGTAGGTAAAGCCTAAATCATTAGTAATTTTATTTGCCTCATCAAAATCTTTTGGCAAGTTCACACCTTGAGGAAATGCTTTTTTAAACAACTTAAGGAGTGTAGTAAATGACTTATTAGTCCACCCGGAGCTCACTTTTAAATTCAATAGGCACGCAGTAAATGATAACTTTGTGAACTCATAACACCCAGGATACAAGTCACGACTTGCATCATCTAGCAACTGGTAAAACTTCAATGTTTCCTGGTTTGCCCCACTTAAATGATCACCCTCTCTACTTTGGCTATCGTCTCTTGAGTCAACATGCGTATGTCCCATTCCCATTGCCTCATAAACTAACCCGACCATATTCTCCTATTTCACCTTCTAACCTCGATGTATCATGTCTCTTTATAGGTTCGTATGATTCTCCATGATAAATCCAATTTTTGTAGTTTGTAGAGAAACCATTGAAAAAGCAATCATCGCGAACATCTCTTCGACACTTGGAATATCGATTTGAACACTTCTCACAAGGACATTAAACTTTCTAATCATTGGGTCGATTTCTAAAGGCAAAGTCTAGAAATGCATCAATTCCCCGGAGATAGACATCTGTCTTGGGTTGTGAATCTATCTAACCCTTATCCATTTTATTTCCACTTTATTAAATGAAAATAAAGCAAACAATTTATCAATATAGATTATGAGACTAGAACCGTGATTGACGAAAATGTTTACTTTATAGCTAGCAATTTGAAAATATACCTGTGCAAAATAGCATATGAATCTCTAATTGTGCAAAATACCAACCTACTTGAATGAAAAATACTTGAAGAAAATATTTGAAGGGAACTTGATGAAGTTCTGTAAAATAGCAACCTCAAATTCCCTGAACTTCTGACCCAGAACCTCCCATCCATCAACATATAGGATCTTATAGCCCAGATTTTAACAATAAACCACTTAGGCAGGGAAAATCAATTTTAAGCTCCAACAGTGGGACTATTTTTTACAAGCATACAATAAAGAGCATGTTCCTGTAATATAGTTCTAAGGAGCACAAAATTATTCAAGACACTTGCAAGTCCTAACACCTTCAAAAATACTTAATGGCCATTTGAACACTTAAATAGTTTACTTGCACAGACCAATAACAACAGAATCATTAAGTCAGTTAAACATCATTAAGTTGTTGTATATGGAATTTGTAGTTACTGAAGCAAATTAATGAAATGATTCAAGAAAGGAAGAAAATCAATGGAAGTAGCAGTAAAGAATAGAGCACTCACTATAAATCCAAGCTAAAGAACAGGCAACAATCAAATAGCTATTAGAAAAACATAATTTCTGAAAAGCAATTAGATCACTATTTACCAAATAGAATCATAACATTTTCAACAAAATCGTCAATAGAAGGACAAGCAAAAATCGATTGTAAATGAAATTTTCCGACCTACTCGGTCCTTGAGAATTTCTTTTTTCTCGTCAACGCAAAACCAATTCGAAATAGAAATCTTACCTAGAAGCTCAGAATGACAAAAAACTGCAATGATTGAAATCGAGCATTGAATCGAACTCCTCTTCCGTCAAACTCGTCATGCGTCTTTCCGATCAGCTCCGACAACACCTAATAAGGCAAAATTCATGAATGTTTAGCTAAAACGAGTAGAGATTTAGCTAAATTTGAGCAATTTCTAGCTTGAATTCTACAAAATCAAAGAAAAAATTTGTAGCTACACGAAGGAAAAATCACATTAAGACTGAAAATCAAAGCAAGAATAAACAATACATATAGATATAATATATATGTATATATATATATATATATATATATATATAGATCTGAAAAACCTAAACCATCCCTTGCGCTGTTTCTGCATTTACCGGTGCTTTTTCCTTTGAAAAAAGCTGTAGAGCTGAAAATGTTAACCCCACCTGATTATTAAAATATTAAAAATAATAATAAAGATGAATATTAGATAGCTGATGTCATTCACCCCTGCTAAATTGCTGAGGTGGATGCAAAAATATCCACCTCAGCTGTTATAGCGGTGGTAGATGAGAAATTAAAGATAAAAAAAATTAATAAAATAAATATATGTTAAATACTTTTTGTCCTTGCAACATCCACCTCAGCTGTTATTGTAGAGGTGGTGGATGTGGCAATATTGACCACGGTGAATCTTGCAATGGTGAATGTGGGCTTTTCACCATTGCTTAGGAGACATGGCTGATATTCCATGGTCAATAACCCAATTTCTTGTAGTGGTACTATAAATTACCATTATTTATACACTTTTTACATTACATTAATATTGAGAGACAATTGCGAATTTAGACCAATAATTATCGGGGTGTGTCAAAAATAGTCCCGTATTTTCAGTCACTTTCAATTTAAAGACTGTAGCTTCGTAAAACTCGCTGATTGAGTCCAATTTTCACTGGAAAATTTTAATTTGGCCGGGAAAAGTCATATGCCTTGCACATGACCCCCAAATTTGGGGATATTTTTATTTTCCGACCAAATTAGCTTAGGTGTCATTTTTTAAAATTTTCTTTTAGTTTTAAATGTGATGACTTGGATATGAATAATTTAAAAAATAGAAAATATTTGAAAAATAAAAAATGAATAAAAAAAATTTATTGAAAAAAGAATAATCAAATATTGAAATTATAAATTATTCAATATATTTAATTAAATCAAATTATTATAAAAATACAAAAAAATATTGAAAATAAATACGTTAATTTTCAAAAACTATTTGAATTTATATAAATAAATCTTTTTGTATAATATTTTAACCTAAATTGATATTCTAATAGTAGTATTTTCTATTGACAAAAATATGTTAATTAAATATGAAACATGAAATTAATTTAATAAACATATTTTCATACCTGAAAGTTAAAAAGTAGATCCAAATCAAACTTAGATTATTTATCTAATATTATGTAAAGACTTTTGATAAATTCTTATATTATTAAATAGTTTTAATAAATTAATTAAATTAGGAAAAAAAGGAGGGGGGGGGGGGGTTGCATCATCCTCATCGAGCCCCCCTCCATCCGCCGCCTAGTAACAGCCATCCTCCCATCGCGTCCAGCCCCACCTACTCTTCTGTCAGGAATGAAGAAGAAGTGAGGAAGAAGTGTAAAATGGGAGTTAACATTTTTATTAGTGAAAGGGCGTCTCTCCCAGAATAGCGTTGTTGTTGGGGATAATTAACCAAATGCAGCGGAAAAACGAAATTTAAATTTTTTGGATTTCCCCATAACAGGATCAATCCTTGGGTTTTATCACACGTATGTACGATAGGGTAAATTAAACTTTACCGTTGTAGCGAAGTGATTTAGAAAACTCACGAGCTTGAATCCTTCAAATTCTTTGCGAAATTACTTCGACTGAAAACTTGATGATCCAAGCAATCCAATTCTTCTGCCTCTAAATTGTGTCGCCGGAAAAACTTGATGAGAAAAATCTTCCTCCTTCTTGGTATGCAAATCGATGGCTAGAGAATGGGAGAGGAGTTCTTTTCTTGTGGCTTAAGTCATTTACTTCTTATAACCTAGGTATTAACTAATGTGATGTATTTATATCACTTAAGTTAATGGGCTCAAATTAGTCCATTAAAACCGCCTAGTGGACGCCCCTCTTAGACCTTAATGTGCCACTTGGTGTACCAATTTGAGCTTGGTCTAATCCATTATTTAATTAGTTAATTCAATCCAATTAATTAATCTAATTAAATAATAGATAATATATTTAATTAATTTTATTTCTCCAAGAAATAATTTATTAATTAAACTATAAATGAATTTACTTATTTCCTCAAATAATTAATTCCATTTAATTAATTTTAAGTATCCAATAATTAAAATATTACCATAAAAATTATTTCATTTTTCTATCGATTTTTCCTTTTTAAGCGTGATTCTTTAGGCTCATCTATATTTGGCAATGGGAGGATTCCATTGAATATAGGTCCTACCTAGCTAGTCAAGTGGTCCATATTTTAACCCAAATAAGATGAAATGATTAGATCATTTTTACCTTTCCAATTGTAAATACTGTGTGAATATAAACTCTTCGTTTTCTTATCCTGATCAACTAAGAGTGATGATTTTTGGTCAAACGCACTAACTTGACACTATGCTATATTTATAATAAGTTCAGATCAGTGAATGCTTTGGCCAAAGACTTTAAAAATTTAACTTACTTATAAATGCATAGGATAATTCCTCGTTCACCTTCAAGGGAACGAATCTCATCTTGGATATCAGTTAAGACTACTACTTGCTCATTAAGTTGCAGTTCGAGGTTGACCCCACCAACAGGTGAATTGGGCCTAACTACTCTAATGACGAACCTAATATCACAAGTATATCTTCAATTGGATTCCTCGAGTCTAAAGTTCAGACACACATATTACAATTTAATCAATTCTATCATTGACTGTCAAAGAGTGAAAACCCATGTGAGAAAATCGATGTAAGTCATGTCTGAGTGCCACTACCTCCATCACTGCACCTATGATGTGAGTTCTTCACTACTTCCTAGTGATTGACGGATACCTTTCTCCTCAAAACTCATTTCATACAAGTCTTCATGATTTCCAATGCCCAATTGAAAATCATTGATTTGCAGACTATTTTAGTACACAAGTATCAAACTCCTCTAGTGCCTTGGAGAGTTAACTCTTGTGTTTATGGACTTATAGGTGATTACAATATATAAATGTCAATATAATAGTAAACAACTAATAGCCTTTTATTAGTTGAATTAGAAAATTAGAAACAATTACAAATTAATAATGTCTTATCATTTACTAATCCTCCAGTGGCATTTGAGGACATTAACCTAACAGTTGTTTCGGGGACAAAGGGAAAAATTAACCCCAAATCAAATTACAAAAGATTAGAAGGCGTGGACTAGTTAGAAATCGACACGTGGCTTATTAATAAAGAGATCCAGCTGATTAGTTAGTTAGAGTTAGTTTGAGTAAGGATTGTATAAAAAAGGAAAAGTGAGCTGTATTGTAACAACTTTGAACATTTTATTGAACACAAATTCTATTTTACTCTCTCTATCTCTCTTTCTCTCTCTCTCTCTCTCTCTCTTTCTCTCTCTTTGTTTCTCTCTCTCTCTCTCTCTCGTACGATTCAATCGCGCTTTGGCGCCATTGATAAACTTAAGGTCACAATTGATAGCTCGGAGCTTAACATTGGCCATTAGAGCTCGATCTTGGAGTAGTAATGGCGAAACCGCAAACTAGGATGGATAGTAGTGGGCGAATTGAAAAAATAGAGCACCAATTGGATGAGTTCTTGAAACATATACAGAGAATCAAATGGAGCAGCAAAGACAGGAGATGATGCAAGAAATGCACAGGTTAATGGTGGCTCAAATAGAGGAGATTGTGAAGAATCTGAATAATACAAAAGCGAAAGACCCAATGCACGGGCACTCCCCTGGCATCAACATTCCGTGTCATTCACAGGTGAATGAGAATGGCCACCACAACCCATCCCCAGTAGCAGGAGGAATTGACCCAAATGTAAGTCGAAACCCTAATATGATACCTAATATGATGGGAAATTACACTTGTAATGTCAAACTTGACTTTCCACACTTTGATGTGACGAATCCACGAAGTTGGGTCTCAAAATGTAGTAAATATTTCTTAGTGATTATGAAAAGATCTTGTTGGCTGCTATGAATATGGATGGGAGGACAAATTTGTGGTATTAGGACTATATTGAAGGTAGGGAGAATACGACATGGGGAAGGTTTGTTGATCTACTTCTGGATAGATTCATAGAGGCAGGGAGAGGTAGTATAGTAGGGAATTTCAATAAATTGAGACAGACACATTCGGTCACTGCATGCCAGGAGAGTTTTGAGGAGCTTAAATTTTTTTTGCTCAACATGAACCAAAATTTGACAGAAGAGTACTTTGTACTGAGTTTCATCAGCAGCCTCAAGGATGAGATCAAGCCAATGGTTCAAAGGTTTAGCCCAATCACAGTAAGGCAAGCTATTGACTATGCCAAACTACAGAAGTCTTCATTAGAGGGCATGTCTAAGGCTCAAAAGGGGGGAAGTAAGATGAATGGAAACTTTGTGAACAATCTTAGATTTCCCAGATAGAACTCCTTCAGCCCAACCACAATTAATAAACCCAACAATGTGAATGCAGTATCCTTAGTAAAAAGGTTAAACCAAGAAGAAATGGATGCTAGAAGAAGGAAGGGTGGAATTAGAGGAAGACTTACATATATTAGTCCATGCATTTGCTGGACAAAGGGTGCATGACACCATAAAACTATTGGGTAAGGTGAAAAATAACTCCATTTCTATACTAGTTGACTCAGGTAGTACCCATAGTTTTGTGGATCCTTAGGTGGCTAGACAGGCTGGACTGAGGTTGGAATATACTAATCCCTTGTTGGTAACGGTAGCTGATGGCAATAAGATATAGTGCAATTCAAAATTTCCTAAATTTAGATAGACTATGGGGGAGCAGGAATTCAAATCTAATGTGAGGTTGCTCAAACTCGGGGGATGTGACATGGTGTTAGTGGTGGATCTCATGAAGAAATTTGGGCCTGTGACTTTTGATTTTGAGAAACAAAACATATCCATTCATAGAGAAGGACTTGCTGTGACATTACAAGGGATTGATAGTGAATGAATATTGAGAATGATAACTGGTACTAAACTGCAGAAGGTGATTAACAAGAAGCCTTATGATCACATTAGTGAGATATTCTTACTAAGGGGGACAAAATTAACTGAAATGCATCAGCACACAAAAAATCTAATTAAAGAGTTGGAGAGCTTAACTCAGTTTCAATATGGTTTTTGAGGAGCCAAAGACACTACTCTCTTAGATCCCATGATCACACAATTGTATTAAAGCAAGGAGCCCAACCTGTTAAGCAACAACCTTACAGGTACTCTTACACTTAGAGAAAAGAGATTGAGAAGTTAGTGGAAAAAATGCTGCACAGTGGGATTGTACAACCTAGCCAAATCCCCTTTGCATCACCTATTCTCTTGGTGAAAAATAAGGACAACTCTTGGAGATTCTGTGTAGACTACAAAATGCTCAACTCCATTACTGTGACACCATTGTGGTACACTATTGTGAGATAGAAGATCTGCTTCAAATTAAATGGACACTTGTCAATCCCACAATGATGTAACATCATTGTGGTACACCATTGTGGGATAGAAAATCAGTTCTGTTTGTTTGGAGCATTTGTAGTGATCATAGAAGAATTTTAAAATCATATATACAGAGAAAATCTTGTCTTTGGTACTATAAATTACCATTATTTATACACTTCTTACATTATATTAACATGGCAAAATTGCACTTTCGGTCCTATAATGTATGTAGGTAAGCACTGTTGGTCCCCTGGTTTACAGAACTTGCACAGTTAGTCCCATAGTTCTTATTGATTGAGCACTTTTGGTCAATTGAACCAAAATTGGCAAATATAGTCCCTGAAATAGATCAGGTCCAACATGCTTCCAAAAAATATTAAAATTTCAGAATTTTATACCTTTAGTTGACCGCCTTATCACCGTGTATTCTGAGTGCCCATTTTTACAGATTGTATCCAACCACACAACTGTAGCAGATGGTTCATAGGTCCTCAACTCCTTCAGTAATACACAACATAACCCAATTTCGCTTCTTACCTTTGGGCGTAAAAGGTACTCCATAATAAAGTATTAATAAATTTTGGAAGACAGATGTTGAACATAAAAGCCTCAAATACTTTTATTGATGAAATAAAACTATTATTACGTAGATATATTCTTCTCCGCTACAGTTAGCCTTTCATGTATGAGAAATGACTATACTTTTTTGGGGAAATCCCCAAACACTCAGAATGAAGATTAAAACTATTTTACAATCTCTTTTCTTTCTAAGTTCTTGAAATTTTAGAAAAGTAGGAGGGAATGAACAATGCCGTCCTTCTGCTTCCTTCTTTTCCTTTTATAGGCATTATTCGGACTTCAGCCGCAGATTTCAGAACCAATTTTATTGCTGACGTCATTGCATGCGTCAGCATCTGTCCGAATCCACAATTGTCACACAGTGCTTTGTCGGCTTATTTTTTGACTTTTCCTTAGCCGCCCTACGTTAGCACATTCGTCCGTTTCTTTGATTTTCATCGCTTACTATTTGTTTATCCCGACATTTATCTTGTTGTTGTCAAGAGTGACTTTTGACTTTGTCAGCCATTTGTCTACTTTTGATAATTTTTTCTGACGTCATAGTTGTCATCATTTCCCTGTTGAATTACAATAATGCCCTTTTTGGGACAAAATTCTAGATTACAATTGTAAACTAATTATTATATTTTCAAATTGTAAAATTATTGAGCCTAAACTAGACTCGTTTTTTTTGTTACATCTTGTAGTTTTTACCGAGGTTTGTGAAAACTCCTCGGGTAGGCTGGTCTTTTATCCTTGTCCTGTTCGGGTTCAGGTTCGGGTTTCTTTTTTTGTTATCCTAGTTCGTGTGCTGAACAAGGGTTTCTCTTGTGTTTCACAACTGGGGCATACATGATTATGCCATTGATCAACATGTATCATATTGAATGTGTTTTTCCTTGTGTTCTCGGTTGCAGGTAACTTGTTCTTCCAGAGGAGCGTTCGTTTCTATTCGAACATTTTTTCTGCAAACTCCGTACTCTTTCCTGTCATAGAATTGAGTAAAAATAATCCATTTATTTATTTTAAATGGATAATTTACTTTGTCCATCTCGGTGAGACAGACCCAAAATCCCCAAGCCCTTCTAGTAGAAATCTCATCTTCGCTGATAGATATTAGCAAAGGTGCTGTTTCCTTAACGACCTTCACTCGGTTATAGACCGCCATGTCTGGTCTCTGTAATTTGATAAAATGGAAAGCCGGATGAGACCCTTATCCTGCGATTTCTGGAGCTGCTAAAATAAACTTTAGCTCCACAATATCTCCTCTTTTGAGGTGCGGATTATATCTCCATGAGTCATACACAGCTGTGCTAATCCATTCCAGAAGTTTGGAGATTTTCGGGAAACTTGGTGACATAGTATGGATTGAGTCGAGTGCCCCAAAATCATACCATTATCAAACCTCTTTTGGGTTTGACCCCTCGAGCATCCAAACTCTGGGATATCTCCCTGATGTTTCAATTAGAGTTCTGCTTGCATTTATTCTCTTTCTTGAGACTAGTTTCTCCCATGATCGCCGGTATACCTGCCATGGTAAATTAATCTCGTTAGTATTAATTTAGAAGTGCATATCTATGTCCTAAGGTTAATCTCTGCCTCTTTTCCCCCAGAGGTGCTGGGTTGACTTGAAACAATTGGGGTTTTCACTTCTGATTGTTCAACAATTTTCTTTTTACCAGGGTCTGGTATAGGACTTGTGCAAGCAGTATTCGAATCTGCCGCTCCGGGTATAGAGCCCCATTCTCTAAATGCAGGTTTCGAGTCCTGCTCTTATAATTCTCGAGTCATCACTGAGGATGATGCCTTTCGAATTGGTTCTTGTGGGGTATCCCATAACAAGGTCATGGCATACATAGTTCCCTTGATTTTGTTCTGGACTGTGTCCAAATCAACTCGTTGTACATGGCCAACTGCTTCAGCTTTAATTAACAAATGTCCAAACTTTTAATCAAGCTTTTCTAGGTTTTCCCTGAGATGCCTGTATCTTGTGAGGATGGAATTTGCGTCAGATGCTTCCATTTCTTGTTGGGAAATCTGCAATAACATTCTCAAGAGATTTCACAATAATGATGTCAAAGCAATAATATTGACATTCAGCTTGCCATCTAACAGTATGTGCCTTTTCAATCTTTAATTCAAGTTTTTTTTTTATAAAGGCTTTGACATTTGTATTATCAACATTTAAAGTGAATTCTTTGGCTAATAAAAATAAAGGCTATTTTTTAAATGCCTTCCAATCCGTATATAATTCTTTCTCATTTATATGCTAAAGTTTGGCATCTTGTTCAGTAAACAATCCTTTTGTATATCTATAAGGTTCTTCTCCCGTAGTTGTCTTTTTGATGAGCACTGCTGCCCACCTATAATCATTGGAATCTATATAGACTACCAAATCATCGCTATGTTGTGGTATTGCGAGTTTAGACAAGTTGTTGCAAACTTGTTTCAACTCACGAACCCTTTGAGTGTGAATTTCTTCCCACTTCCATTTTGAACTTTTGATTTCTTTTAACAGTGGCCGAAAATCTTTCCTGTATCTTGCAAGGTCTTTGATGAAGATACCTGCAAAGTTAACAACTCCCAAGAAACTTTATAGCTATTTCTTATCTTTTAGAATATCAGGAAAATTGCAGATTTTTTCCACAATATGTTCTTGAAGTTTAATACCTGTCTCATCAATAAGGATACCAAGAAATTTTATCCTATTAACTCCAATTATTGCTTTCTTTTCAGATAGCACTAATCCTTCTTTAAAGCATACATCAGAAAAAATCTCAAGATATTTAATATGTTCACTCATATTTTTTGATACAATCAGGATGTCGTCTATATAGACAAACATAAATTCAAATAATCTTTAAATGGATTATCCATTTTGCTTTGGCATATCTGGGGTGTATTTGCGAGACCAATTGGAAGTACATTCCAAATATACTGTCCTTGTGGAGTGGAGAATGTAGTATATTTTCTTGACTCATTTTCCATCTTAATCTGATAAAATCCAGATTTACAATCAAACTTATAAAATACTTTAGCATTTTTAACACAATCAATTAGGAGTTTTCTACTCGGGATGTAGTAACCATCAAATTCGAGTATCTTATTAATACCTTGATACTTGATTATTAATCGGACTTTTCTTCTTTTTACTTCACCATGATTTCTTACCAAAACCCCCGGGCTACTGTAAGAAGAGACTCCGGGTTCAATGAGTTTAAGATTGATATGCTCTTTAATTATTTTTTGCATATCATTCTTATCCGCCATATTCATCTGGATTGGCTTATATCGATCATACTCATACTTACATTGTTTTTTTACTTTCAGAGTAGCTTTGATCTTGTTTCTGTCCCACCATGCCAAAGGATTCTCATTGAAATTCCTTTGGATTAATCTTTTGATATGTTCGAGAGAAAGCTTACTTTCTTCATTCATATCAAAGAAGGACCTCTTTTCTTGTAAAGCATTTTTAAGAAGGTTAATTCCTTCTCCATCAAGAAGTTTAGTTCCTTCTTCAGAAACTTTACAATATCCCTGTTGTCTGAAAGACAAAAGAGCCTTACCAAATGTTCTTTTATCCTGCATTTTAGGATGGGTTAATTTGGCGTCATAAAAATGACCACGGTTGCTGCGAAAATTGATAGGCATAATCCCGTTAAAGGCCTTTTTTCGCCTCAAAACCTGTATTTCACTACCACAATTAGTTGTAAAAATGAGCAAGTTCTTGTGGTTATCTTGCACATATTTTGCAAAAGTCTGGATAAAATTATTTTCAAGCAAAATATCTGCTCCTGTATCATGAAAGTAAATAGGTGGAATTTTTTCCTTAAACTAAGGTGAACCAAATGTACCTCCTGTTGGTCCCAAGTGGCATACAAAAGGGTCTAGAAGGGGGGGAGAGGTTGAATAGACCCTGAAGTCTTTTTCGACTTCAAAAAGATTCGTATTAAAAAGGTTTTGGACGCTTGAAATGTAGACGCTTGACTAAGCGTTTACTTGAAATATAGACGTTTTGGCTGAGCGTCTAATGAAGACTGTTTTTAGAAAGTTAACTTAGACTTCAAGATTTGAATACTATAACCAAATAGGTTTTAAGCGTTCACTTCATTGATCAGTGTTAGCACAGCAGAATAATTTTTGGGTCTTCTCTTTTAAAAGCTTTAGCGTCACAAATAGTTCCTTAGTTGCTTAGCGTTCATTTGAGTTTTACTCAACATATTTATGCAATGATATAACAACATAAAAAATGACTGTAAAGTAAATAACACAATAATTGTAAGGTTCGTTGGGTGGTGTAATCCCAACTACGTCCTTCTTTTCCTTGAACACTTGGAGGCAATCTACTAAGATGATTCTCAAAGAATCACACAGAAACTTCTACAAATTAGGGAGAGATGGATGTTGATGACTTGAGATCCTTGATCTCACAGATTTTTGCTCCAAATCACTTCTATCCCCTTGCTTCTTTCACCCAGAAATAATGCAAGTATCCAACTTCGACTTCACACAGATTGCAAGGCTTGGATAAGGTTTTTCTAAACGGTTTGTTTGATTTTGATAAAGTTCAAACAACTGGGAATATCTCAATAGTAGTGTAGGTTTCTCCGCAAAGAATGTTTGAGAAATTTGGTTGACTGTCTCAGGAATTGAAGAAAAGCAAAGAGAATGTTTTGCTTGAATATTCTGGCTTTTCTGAGAGTTTAAGGAATGAGACTTCAATGCAACAACAATTTGGCTTGGAATTGATCTGTTATATTTGGCTTGTTGTTGAAGTCCTATTTATAGGCATTCTTGAAAAAAGTGTCCGTTTGACACATGCACAGGCGCGTGTCTCTCACTTCTGCGAGTGAACAACTTTTGTCCTTTTTCCTGAAAATTTGCTGCACAAAAATTTCGTGCTGTAGTCTGTGAAAGTTGACAGTCCAATGGGGTGGCTTCTCCGTACGTCTGAAAGTGCTTATCACATTTAATGCTCTTATCAGCATTTAATGCACTGAGAATATTTGCATTAAACTTCTTTTGGACTTGGAAATAAATTCAGGTGAAATTGATCGTTGATAGACACTTATTCATCTTTGAATTACTTCTGTCCTAAACTTACGCTTGAAATAGCTGGTCTTCTGGATGCTTGGAATCTTCATCTTCATTCAGATATTAGGCGCTTGAGTCTTTAACCTAAACTACTGATGAACTCACACAGAAATCATCAGACGCTCAGTCTAAGAATACTTAACCTAATATACTAGAATAAAATAAAGCAAAGCCTATAAAGCCTATTACAACTCTAACGCTTCAAAGCTTATACATGATTTCTAAATAAAATCAAACTTACATATTTTGGGGTCTAACATAAAATTCTAATTGTCATCATCAAAATATCTAACATGAAATTTCTAAAAATTTCCCCCTTTTTGATGATGGAAATACTTACTCTTTTAATAGTTCAAGAGTTAGACAGCCAAAATAAAAGTTAGCTTTGGTTAGTAAAAGTTAGTTGAGGTTAGTTAAGCTTCAACGAGTTGTTTCAGCTGAAAAATGCATTTTATATATATCAATGATTACAAGCATTTTTATAACTCAACAAAAGTTGCATAAGAGACAAGAATATAGATAATACAAATCAAAAAGCCTTAACGACTTGGTCTAAGTGTATATCGCTTGGGCATTTCAGCTCGGATACCTTCAGTTAGGTTGTCTTCCAAAGTCATCATCGCTTCATGATCTTTGTCAATTATGAGCTTATTCTCTTCCTTTTGTCTCTTCTTGAAAGCAATAAAGTGTTTGTCCCATTCAGTCGGGTCAATACCCATATTCCTTAAGCAAATTCTGAAAGTTTGGTTGAAGTCAGTCATCTGCCTCTCTTCAGCTAAAATTCTTGGATCTGTAAGTTCTGGAATAGATGCTCTTTGAAGAGGAATGTCAAACTATTCAAGTCGTGCTCTAGAAGGTATTGGTAGATTTGGATATAGTGCTAGTGGAGGTTCTCTGAGCGTTCTACTAGGCGCTCCAGCAGAATCACTTACCCCATAAGTAGTTATCCAATATGGGAGACTTAGCGCAGAAAGAGTAGATAATTGTTGATGCTTCGGCGGCGGAGGAGGATCTTGAGCTCTTGAACCAGATGCTCTTCTCTTCCCCCTTAATGCCATCATCAGCCATCAGAAAATGTTCTGTGAGTAGGCTAACTTGAGTAGCAATCTGAGACATTGAAGCTGTGATATCATCCAGACGCTTTTCAAAATGTTCTTGCATTGCAAGAAGCTTAGCGCTGGTAGCATCATTCATATCTTGAAATTCTCTGCGACATTCATCAACAGTCGCTTGAGCAGAACCTCGCATATGAGCAATCTGAGCATTCATAGTTTGAGATTCTATCTTTGCTAAATCCAAATAGGTGGCATTTTTACCTTAAACTAAGGTGTACCAAATGTACCTCCAATCATGATTTGTGCCTCTCATATACCTTTATTGAGTATTAGGATTTTCTGAGAAAAATCTCTACCTGCAATAATAGGTAAAGATTCCATAGCCTTGCTAGAAAAAACACCGGGTTTTACTGTACAAATCCATGATCTAGAATTGATATAAGTAGATATGTATATTGAAAATGGGCTAGTTATTTAAACTGCCAACTTTGAGGCTGCTTCCTGTAGTAATTTCAACTTGTATGGTGAACAATAGTTTACATGATGATTTACCCATTTTTGATAAATCCTCGATTTATTTTGAAATTCAGGTGAAGAAATCTTCTGTTTCCCAAATTCAATACTTTTCAAAACATAGTATTGTTTGGTTCTATTCTTTTTTGACCAATCGATTTGTCGGAAGTCCTTATAGTAATAGGGGTCAACGGTATGATGTAAAGTGGGATGAACATAAAATATTCTACACCCTAAATTATGGTGTAAGATATAATTTACATAAAATTGATTATACTCACCCCAAATTATAATATTTTACATAAAATGATTATACTCAGCCATAATTTATATCACAAGAGATTGGTTATAGAAAATTGATTTAGTCATTCAACCTTAATGAGATGACCATTTAAACAAAATTCCATACCTATTCCTTTTCTTCCACAAGGTTTATGATCCTCTAGGAAACTCAATCCCAAGGTTACCACTCTTTGGTCTCGTCCTGCAATAACTGAAACAAATACTTCATGGCCTGCCATTTCTAACATGCCTTCATAAATGTTAATAACAGGTTGCTGCAAGTAATATAAATCTTCACAAGGAAACTAATTATCTTTCTTTGTAATATCAAATATAACTTGCACTTTTTTCCATCCTCCAGGGCATCTAATTTTTACATTATTCACCCTAATAGCTTGAGGAGTTAAATCTTCAATTAATTCTTTTCCTTTTAAACTCCTAATCTTTTCTTCTGAAAAGGACATCCAACTATTAAAATCTGTTCTAGAGCTAATTGATTGATCTAGAACTGGATGGTCTCTGATTAAAATATCAACACCTCTAATTCTTTGTATTTGAATTGGATCAGATGCCATTACTTTAGCAAATTCCTTGAAAATTCTTGGAATTTCAATATACTCTTTCCTTATAAATAAATCAGAATGATGTGTATTGGAAAGTGCATATGCTATTTTATAACTTATAGAATACGGTCTATTCCCTTCTTTCATAAGATCATTCCTTTTGAAATCTTGATGAAGGGTTATAACATGACTGAAATCTTGGTCAGCTAGGTTATATGCAATTCCAGGATGAATATCAAATATAAGTTTTCCTGCATATAAATTTCCTACCATTGTACCAAGATAACCATCTCTTAAATTATTGATTCTCTTATCCATTATAGATAAATGTAATGGAGAATCAACTCCTTCTTTGAAAGTGGCTTTAATTACTACTTCAATAGTTCCAATATGGACCCATTTCATAGTAACCGCTACTTCTTTTAAATGCTTACTTAATTCCTCCAGAATTTCTTCTTTTGGAATAAGTTGCATATCCATCACATTACTGGTTAATTCCATAGGAATTGCAAACTCTCCTGAGCTTACTTTGTATGTGATATGCCTCCGTTGATTTAATCTTATTTGATTTAGGATTCGGCTTATTCCGCTAACTCTGAAACCATCATATGGTCCAAGGTTAGAGTCTTGCCGCATTATCCTTTCCATGATCTTGTTTGAAATAGATGACCTTGAAAAGAATCCTGACAGGCTTTCCGATGTTTGAAGCCTATTACCTTCGTTGAAGTTATTTTGATTTGATTGAAGATCCATCTGAATCACTTTCTATTTCTTCCTCATAGACACTTTAATCTGCAGGGACATTTTCAAATTGGTAAACTAGTGTCAATTCTCCGTAGAAAAATGCATTCAGAATATTAGCAGTGACTTCAAATTGTCGTAATTCACCACTATTTTGCGGGCAGTCTGGTGAAATGTGGCCTCGTGCTCCACACGTCCAGCAGTTATAATCTTTGAAACTTTCATTTATTCGGGCATGGGCACGTCTGAAAGTTCATCGTGTGGGGGTTTTTTTGTCGGACTTTTAGGATCCGTGGGAAGACACTCTTGTCGGTCCAGATCTCTGGCTAGATTTGTAAGATCGGACTTTTGATTTGGACCACCAAGAATTTCTTCTGAACGAAGATCGTCTTTTGTAACTCCTTCTATCGGAGTTACTGTCTTGCTTTCTCTTCTTCCTGTACTCAATTGATTCTCTAATAATCGTTGGAAAATCATTGTTGTCACAGCAAATAGGGGATTATTTATTTTTCCTCTTAGCTTCTTCATGTTCTTTTGAAGGGAAGCTTGATAACACTAGTCTTTCAGTTTGTCTTTCAAGAAAGACATTTGTCTGGCGGCTGAATCAAGTTGTCCTTCCAGTACTTTGTACGATTGGATTAACATTTCCCTCCAAGGACTGTAAATTTTTGTAAAGAACGTAGGTGCCGCAATATCTGATTTTATGTTACTTTGGAAGAAGTATTTACGGAATCAATAGATATATTCATTTATTGCACAAATATTTCTTAGTTCAATACCATAGAGAACTCGTGTGTACTCTCTGGTTTTTTCAATATTGCTTTCGTCGAAGTATCCATCTCCGAAGAAATGCAATTTAAAAAGCCTTCCAAATCTTTCTGCAATAGCACTTTTAGATTCTTCGGCTAAAACTTCTTTTGGTGTATGATCTCATCCAACTTTTATGGATCGTTCCAAGCTTAACTCCATTAATATAATGAAGTTCTCTTTATCGAGTTCCAGTGCGGTCACTGTTATTTTTATAGCCATTACCAATTCATCGATTAATTTCTCGATGTTTTTGAAATCGATGATATCCAAATTCAGGATAGTACCATATGGATGCAAGGGTCGTAACATGGTCTTTGCCCAAGGTTTATTTTCTGGTACCCTATTTGAATTACTTCCTGGATTTGCTCTAAACCTTGTACCCCCAAGAGCTGGGGATGCGTTGATATCCAAATCCTCACTTTCACGCAATGGAGGATTATGTGATGCAGAACGTCCTTCTGACAGTAGTAATGTAAGGGTTGATTCATTGGTTTTGACATTAACAAAATCCACAACTGCGAGTTGAGAAAAAGACTCAGCTAGTTCCTGAAGATCAGATAGATCTACTCTTGATATCTCCATATTAATTTATATTTTTGAGGATATCATTAATTAGATCTTCCTGAGTTTTTGGTTTCGGAATTTCTGTGACCTTACCTTTCTGGTGTAGAAGAGGTACCATTCCAAGGGCGTCGCTGATCCTTTCTTTGTTGAACTTGGATGTCCCAGCGAAACTCCTGTATTTTCCTTTTCTATTTGAGATGCCAGTCTTCAGATCCGTCATAGTTTTACCCAGATCTGGTAGGATCTGCAGTATTTCATCAATCTTTTGGTTCAAACTTTCTATTTTCACAGCTGTATGGATTAACCTGTGGCCATAGTTTTGAACAGTCTTTTGGATTTCTGTAAGGTCCTAAGAGAACTTAGAATTTTTCGCCTCAATTTCCTTCCATGTAATGAAGGATACCTGGTTTTTATAATTACTCGAACGATTGTTTGGTGGTTCCATACTTGTTTAATTCTCCTCCGTTAGGGATTTAAATAACATATGTAATAATAATTAAATATTTCATCAATAAAACCTAAGGCTCTGATACCATTTTGAAAGCGCGAGTAATAGGGGTACATCTTTTTGCTAAGTTGGTTAGATACGGGACTAAAAGTGCAAAATGCATAGAAGTTATGGGACTAGAAGTGCTTATTTAGTAAATTCTGGGACTAATAGTGCACACACAATTACATTGTGGGACTAAAAATGCAATTTTTCCTATTAATATTGAGTGAAAATTGCAAATTTAGTCCAATAATTATAGGGGTGTGTCAAAAATAGTCCCGTATTTTGAATCACTTTCAATTTAAGGACTATAGCTTCGTAAAATTTTTAATTTGGCCGTGTTAGGAATTTCATGTTAGATGTTTTGATGATGACGATGAGGATTACTTGTTAGACCCCAAAATATGTAAGTTTGATTTTAGTAGAAATCATGTATAAGCTTTGAAGAGTTAGAATTGTAATAAGCTTCATAGGCTTTGTTTTATTTTTACTCTAGATTGTTAAGCTAAGTAGTCTTAGACTGAGCGTCTGATGAATTCTGAGCGAGCTTATTAGTAGTTAAGTTTGAAGACTCAAGAGTCTGAAGTCTGAATGAAGATGAAGATTCCAAGAGTCCAAAAAGACCAGCCATTTCAAGCGTTCATTAGGACATAAGTTATTCAAGGTTTAATGAGCGTCTGTCAATGACTGATTTCACCTGAATGTATTTCTAAGTCCAGAAGGAGTTTAATGCAAATAATATCAGTGCATTAAATGCTAACGAGCATTTAATTCAAATCATTAAATACTGATAAGAGCATTAAATGTGATAAGCTCTTTCGGAAGTACAGAGAAGCCACCCTATTGGACTGTCAACTTTCACAGACTGCAGCACCAACTTTTGTGCAGCAGATTTTCAGGAAAAAGGACAAAAGTTGTTCACTCGCGGAAGTGAGAGACACGCGCCTGTGCATGTGTCAAACAGACACTTTCTCCAAGAATTCCTATAAATAGGACTTCAACAACAAGCTAAAAACACCCGATTGATTCCAAGTTAAATTGTTGTTGCATTGAAGTCTCATTCCTTAAACTCTCGGAAAAGCCAGAACATTCAAAGCAAAAATTCTCTTTTCTTTTCTCTAATTCTTGAGACAGTCAACCAATATCTCAAACATTCTTTTCAGAGAAACCTACACTATTATTGAGATATTCCCAGTTGTTTGAACTTTATCAAAATCAAACAAACCGTTTAGAAAAACCCCATCTAAGCCTCGCGATCTGTGTGAAGTCGAAGTTGGATACTTGCATTATTTCTGAGTAAAAGAAGCAAGAGGATAGAAGTGTCTTAGAGCAGAAATCTGTGTGATCAAGGAGCTCAAGTCATCGACATCCATCTCTCCCTAATTTGTAGAAGATTCTGTGTGATTTTTTGAGAATCATTTTAGTAGATTGCCTCCAAGTGATCAAGGAGAAGAAGGACGTAGTTGGAATTACATCACCCAACGAACCTTACAACCATTGTGTTATTTACTTTACAGTCAATTGTCTTATTATCATATCATTGTATAAATCTGTTAAGTAAAACTCAATTGAACGATAAGCAACTAAAAAACCGTTTGTGACGCTAAAAGCTTTCAAACAAGAAGACTATCAAATCAATTCCGTTGTGCTAACACGGATCAAAGAAGTGAACGCTTAAACCTATTTGGTTATAGTATTCAAATCTTGAAGTCTAAGTTAACTTTCTAAACATAATCTTCAACAGATGCTCAGTTAAACGCCTACCTCTTAAGCGTCCAACACAATTTTTTTAATACGAAATTTTTGAAGTCGAAAAAGACTTCAGGGTCTATTCAACCCCCCCCTTCTAGACCTTTTCGTATGCCACTTGGGACGAACAAGTGGTATCAGAGTGGTTAAAGTTGAAATTTTAAAATTTCCAAGCATAACAACTTGTTTAGATTCTTTTTCAAATCTAGTTGCTTTAAATCTTATTTATGGCATTTGCTAAAGTTCCTAAACTAACTTAAGCATTACTTCATAACACATAGCAACATAGGAATTAATTCAACGATTATCAATCATACGAAGAAGTCACAAATCCATTCTTACAAGGCCCTAGCCATATGAATTTAGCCCATAACTATCAACATAGAAGAATTCAATATATTCATATACATAAGTGTAACCACAAAATGCAATAAACAATGAATAAACTCCTTAAAGGTTGAATGGTGATGGATCCTCGATTGGAGCTTCAATCCTTAGCTCTTATCTCTTTCTTGCCCTTCAAAGTAGATGAAAGGATGACTCAAATCTAAGAAAATGTCTCCACAAACCCAGATTTTGAACCCTTCAAATGAGATGAAAAATTCGCTTTATAGCTTCTAAAAAATGGTTACAACGGCACCCAGGCGCGGCTGTATCGGTGCCCAGGCACCGCATACGTGGGAGGAATTTCTTGGGGGAAAAGTCGGACGACGCCCAGGCGTAAAGAATCTGGCACTCGGGCGCGGAAGGTACGGCGCCCAAGCGTGGTATGTGTGGTGCATAGGCGCCGCACTGCGTGGCCTACTTGTTCCTATCTTCGGATGGCGCCTGGGCGTGGCTTAACTGGTGCCTCGGCGCCAGTCTGCGAAGCATTCAACTGGAAATTGTTTGATACGCTATCGTTTGACCTTTTCTTCGTTCATCGTCGCTCAATGCCTGAATTCACTTAACACACATATTAAACATACGTGTGGCACAAATCAAGCTATAAATGGACTTAAAACGTCAATAAAAGGGTCTCAAAACACGTGCAAAATGACTCTTATCTGCTACCAGGGGTTTTCCTTCCTTATTTCTGTCTTTTTCTCCTGAATTTTGCCCCTTTATGCTACCGTGGAGTATGAGTGGATTTGTATGTCTCACCCCATCCTGGGGATCAACCAAGAGGCTATCCCCTCAACCTTATTTCTTCTAGTTGGAGAAGTAGACTGAGAAGTCTCCAACCTTATTTCTTCTTTGTCCATCCTTATTTCTTTTTCTGGAGAGGAGCCAGATAGATCCGCAACTGACTTTCCCCTGACTGGACAGATCCAGGCTATCCCTCCAATTTTCCTAACCACCGTCTACTTCATGCTACCAACACCCCTTTGTCTTCGATGTGTGTGAAGGTGCAAAATAATTACACAATAGAAAAGATGCATTGTACATATACATTTTATGAAATGAATCATACTATTTGTAGAAAGTAAATCGAGAGATATAATAGTAAAAAGCAATTGTAATATTACTTAGTTCATGTTGTATATTTTTACCTTGCAAAGTTGGCTCACAATCTTCCTGATTACACTCCTGACTAGGAATATACAATGAATTTATAAATGTTTAATTGTGCTTCCTAGACATAAAATCTCTTCAGGTTCTGCACTTTCCAGGGGCGAGGGAGTTTCTTTCCCTCTCCATTCTGTAGCTCATAGGCTCCTCCTCTCAGCACCTTGGTTACCTTGTATAGGCCGTCCCTATTAGGCCCTAACTTCTACACCACGTGCATGGTCTCTACCCTTTTTACGATGAGGTCACCTTCCTAGAAATTCCTCTTGCGAACTTTGCTAGTTTAAGGTAAGGCTGAACATATCCCCTCTTATATAACACGCTTTCTATCATAACAAAAATTTCCGCCCTGACAGGCATCCTTTGCTTATTATATTTGTCCTCTGGTAAAAGTCTTTTGGTGAGATATTGTATAATATCCCTCCTCCAGTTCGTGATTTCCTCAATGCTCATGACATCTTTCTCCGTGCTTGGCCTAGCTATGGCCAAGATTGTAATCTGCCTGGTTTTGCAATCGGTGACCGTACTTTCTAACTTGGACAAGTAGTCTGCTTTGGTATTCTCACTCCTGGGAATTTGATGTACTTCCAGCTTGGTAAAGATTTTCCTTAGTGTTTCAATTGTCTCCAAATATTTTGCCATCCTCGTCTTCTTAGCCTCGTAGGTGCCTTTTATTTGCTTGGTTACTAGCTGAGAATCCAAGTATACTATTAAATTTTTAGCTCCTCTCTTCAGGGCCTTTTTTAGCCCGATAATTAGGGCTTCGCATTCTGCTTCGTTGGTACTTTCCTTAAACTTGAATCTTATCGCGTATTCCAGCTGATCTCTTCCTGGAGTTGCTAGCACAATTCCAACTCCACTTTCACTGAGGGTTGTTTACTACATGAAGTAGCTAGACCTTTTCCTTATCCTCTTCTACAAGCTCAGGCCGAGTCATTTCCGTGACAAAATTTGCCAAGGCTTGGGCCTTGATCATTGTTCGGGCTGAGTATCTATCTTGAATTCTCCTAACTCCACCGCCCATTTTACCAGTCGTCCAGAATTTTCTGCTTTTCCTAGCACCATTTTCAGCGGCTGGTTGGATTTCACGATGATTTTGTGTGACAAAAAGTATGGCTTTAGTCTCCTTGCTGTGATAACAAGGGTTAGAGCAAATTTTTCAATCTCCAAATATCTAGACTTAGTATCGGTGGGCACCTTGCTGATATAATAGACGGGCATCTCTGTCTTGTCTTCTTCCCTAACTAATACCGAGCTAATGACGTTTTCAGCAACTGATAAATACAATACTAAAGATTCTTCCTTTACCGGCTTGGTTAACAAGGGTAATTGGTTCAGGTACTCCTTTAGCTCCCTCAAAGCTTGTTGACATTCTTCTGTCCACTTGAATCCTTCAGCTTTCCTCAACACTTTGAAAATGGCAGACTCCTTTTTGCTGACTTGGAGATGAAGTGGCTGAGTGCCATAACTCGCCCTTTAGCCTTTGTACTTCGTTGACATCCCTAGGCTCAACCATATCCTGAATAGCTTTGATTTTTTCTGGATTAATTTCTATTCCCTTCTCCGTGGCCATGTATCCCAGAAATCTTCTACCTTTGATTCCAAATGTACATTTAGCTGGATTTAGCTTCATTCTATATTTTTTCAATTTTTCGAATATTTGTTGCAAATCCTCCACATGGGTATTCGTCAGATTGCTTTTCACGACCATATCGTCCACATACACCTCTATGTTTTTGCCTATTTGGTCCCTGGTATGTTGCTCCTGCATTTTTCGGCCCAAATGTCATGACTACATAGCAGTAGGTGACAAATGAAGTGATGAAGATAACCTTTCTCCTATCCTCCATGTCCAGGAGAATCTGGTGATATCCACTCTGAGCATCCATTGTTCTAAGCAGCTTGAATCCTGCTGTTGAGTCAACTAGCTGATCGATCCTGGGAATGGGATAATGATCCTTTAGGCAAGCCAGGTTGAGATCTTAGAAATCGATGCACATCCTCCACTTGGATCCACCTTTAGGTATCAACACTACGTTGGAGACCCATTCCTGAAATTATATCTCCTCGATGTGTCCTGCTTTTATTAATTTATCTAATTCCCCCCTTGATGACCGCATCCTTTTCCGGTCCGAAATATCACTTTTTCATAATAATGGGTTGTGCATCCAGGTAAACATTGAGGTGGTGCTCGGTTACTGACACGCTAATACCTAACGTGCTTGGAAGCAAGTATACTAGTCGTATGTAGTGATAGATAGAGAAAAAATCCGGGTTGTCGAACCACAAGGACTTGAATTCTAGTTTATGATTTTTGATAAAAGAAAAGACAATTAAAGAAAAACGCAAACAATTGATCGAACAAATGAAGAATGAAAAAGGAAACGAACTATGGATTAAAACTCACGTATGATAAAATGACTAAGGAAAATGCTACAGCCGAATCTACTCGTCAATATATATGAGTTACTCCTCGAATTATTAGACTCCTATTGCTTTGGAGAAAATTCCTTAATTAACTATTACCCTATGTCTTGGCTCATAATAATCCTATGATTAATTGAGGTTTCTCTAAACATGTCTATCCGAGAATCTAACCAATAATCACACATTTACGTTCTAGAATTTCCCCAGATAAATCCGGCTAACAGCACCCGGGAATCTCTACCTATCTCAAGGGGCAATTCCTCGTTTGTTTCGGATGATGTGTTAATTTCTTTGAACCCTAACATATATTCTTTCGAATGAATAGACTAGGCAAGATAGCAAACATATGATGATCAAGCATATGATTTTGAATAAAAGCATAAAATTAATCCACAAAGCAATAGTAGAATTAATATGAAAAATCACTTCATATTTATTGATTCATAAATTTGGTCTTCACATGGCCTTAGTTCGACAAAATTAGCTCATCTACAATAGCTTAAGAAGATCTAAAACAATCATATACATAGTTATGAACATAACAATGCAATGAAAGCAAGTAAAAACTTCCTAAAGCTTGGTTGATGATGAATCCTTGCTTGGAACTTCAATCTCTAGCTCAAATCCCTTTCTTCTCCTTCAAAGATTGATGAAAAGCTGGCTCAAATCTCAGAAAGTGATCTCCAAACCCCAAAATCCGAACCCCTCTCATGTGCTAAAAAATTCACTTTATAGTTTCCAAAAACTGTTACGGCGGCGTCCAGACGCGGGTAGAATGGAACCTAGGCGCCACCTACGTGGCAGAGATATCTTGGGGGAGAAGTCGAGCGGCGCCCAGACGCGAAAAAACTGGCACTCGGGCGCGGATGGTACGGCGCCTAGGCGCGGGTATTCGAACAATGCTTCTTCTATTCAGCACTATGGCGCCTGAGCGTGGGTTAAGTGGCGCTTGGGCGCGGGCATGCGAAGCATCCATTTTTAATTCGTTTGATACGCTATCTTTTCCCCTTTTCTTTGTTTACATCCATTTAAGACCTGAAGCCACTTAACACACGGATTAAACACAAATGTGGTAAGATTTAGGCGATAAATGAATCTAAAATATAGACATAACAGGCTTAAAAACACGTAAAAGCGACTCCTATCAATCCCCCCCCCCCCCAAAACTTATCAATTGCTCGACGTGGAGCAATAAGAGCTAAAAAGAATGATCAACATCATCAACCAAAGGAATAAACAAAAAGAAAAACTACCTAACTCACTTTCATGGAGTAAACGGTTGCACTTAGCAAGGTGCAACAAGCCTTTGAACCCTTGAGTTACCTCAAAGGACGGGTTATAGTCTCGTAAGGGTTTGCAAGCGATATGCCCACAAAATCGAAGGATTTTCAACCTCAACCAATCAACACACATCAACATGATTAATAGTAAAGCAATGGCATTAGTTCATCTTTTAACGCTCAAGATTACATATATACACATCACCTACTAGCTCATGTTACGCCTTAACTCGAAAAAACCCATCCTAAGGATGTAGTGATAATAGGGGTAAGGTATTATAACCAAGTGGGATTTTTACCACTTTTCAGACATTAATCCCATATCTATCAACTTTCGATTAGTCACAAGGTACACGAATCGAAGAAAACCTCATAACCATTTCAAATTCATCTACTTTAGTCTTCAAATTCATGACACTTTCGCCTCAAAACACTAGAGGCTAGACCATGTGCAATGTTCGGTTTCCTTAGGCTTTCTATGACACCCTTGTAATAAGCTTTAAATTCCCAAATCGGACGAATTTAGGGTATTAAGTATAGAAACACTCCTAAGGGCTTACTCACTCGAGTGTCAAAGGCCACAAAACCAAACTAGGTCCTTGTTCCAATTACAACTTCATTGGCTTGAGCTTAGCTCAAATTAGCATAATAGTACAGTATCTAGACATGTTGATTTTCACCCCCAGTACGTATTAGCCTGACTTTTTCAGTTATACTAATGTTCTCCTCTTTTATTATTATTAAGCATACAAGGTCAACATTCTCAACTTATAACACATGTGACAAGTCTAGGTTAAATATTTTCAAGAGAAAGTCTTTAAGTGTTTCAAAATGGTTATCCACTCAACTCCTCTACCCTCGACTTATGTGTGATTGTGAGTCATCTAAGGACGACCTATTCTCATCTAGGGTCCCACGGGCGAGGCAAAGATGTGTATAATTCATTAAAGTCCAAGTTGATATAGAACACATGCCATTGATTTAAACTAACCAATCTCAATGCATCAAGTGCCGGGTTGAAATCCTAGCCAATTTTTTTTTATGCTTACAAATTAACACATTTTCATATGTAGAAGCCGATCTCCCCCAAACTTGGACAAAAATATATGCAACATGAAAACAAACACGACAATCATGGATCAATGATACCCCCCAAACTTAGAACAAACATTGTCGCCAATGTTCGAAAGAAATAAGAGGGAAGTATACTTCACCATGTGGAATGTTGAAATGCAAACCCGAGTCCTCGTAGGCAATTTTGTCCAACATTTGCAATGACAGCCCAAATTGAGCTAAACCAATACATAATGAAAAGTGCTAGTCATGCAAAACAGTTAAGCATTGGCTAAAATCGTTAGCCACACGAAAACAGAGCATAATGAACATCAAAACATGAACGAAACATGCATCCAACAAACACAACAGATAACTGTTCAATCAAGAATCCACAAAATAACAGACTAAATAAAAAAAAAACAAAAAGACAAAACTACAAAAAACAGTCTACAGAAACGGGCTAATCATCTAACAAATGGTCAATATCATCGTCTCCCGCATCGAGCACAACCTCGGCCTCATCTCCACCCATAATGTCATCGACATTGAACAAATCATCTGTGCCCTCATCATGCTCATCATCATCGGCACCTCCGACTACCAAAGCACCCGCACCGACTGTTACAATATCTTTTAGTAATGTAAGGCATTATTTTGTTGTTTTCTTATAGGCATTTGTAAGGTTTTAATAAATAGTGTAAAGTCCTTGATAATAAGGCAAACCTTCTACTTCCTATGGGGTAGGAAGAATGGCACTAGAAAAGATTGATCCTTATTATCTAAAAATTGTTCGCAAGTCGAAGAGAGTATTGACTGGATATCAATCCTGCATAAAGACTTGTATGATGTAAGTTTTGACAGAGAAAGTGTCAGTCTATCATTATGGGAATGGTTGTGGAAACTTATGTCAAAGACATCTCAGTTAGACTGATATGTTCGAACCTGACTCGCGTCGGTTTCATCACATGGGTTTTCTCTCACTGACAGTCAATAATGAAACTGATAAGTTGTGATAGGTATGCATGAACCTTCGACCAGAGGAATCAAGTTTAAGATGTACTTGTGACATCAAGTCTGTCATTAGAGTAGTTAGATCCAATTCACCCTTTGGTGGGATCGACCTCGAAGTACGACTTAATGGGCAAGTAGCAGTCTTAACAGATTAGCAAAATGAGATTTATTCTTTCATAAGTGGATGAGCTAAATATCCTATGTAGTCATGAATGAGTTAGGTTAAAAGACTTTGGCCAAAGCATAAAGAGATACTCATGTTAGACATGAATGTATACTCATAGACCTTGATTCATTATGAGCTAAGCATATGGTCAAGTCCTATGAGTTTGACAAAAATGACTCTCACTTGACTGGGATATATGAATAAAAGGTTTATACTTGAACGGTATTCACAGCGTAAAAGGTTTGGAATGATCCTAATCATTCATTCCTAATTAGGGTACGATGTGAGCCATGGGTCTGGCTAGGTGTTACTCACGTCCTCTTGGTTTCCTCCCAATTGCCTTTTGAGATGAACCTAAAGAGCCACGCTTAAAGGAATTGCAAAAGGAAAAATCATGGAATAGACTTGAGAGAATTTTTCGGTATTAGATATCAAAATTAATTAATTAATTAATCATTAGATAATTTTATTAATTAATTAAGTTAATGAATTAATTAATTTCTTAGAGAAAATTAATTATAGAATTAACATAGATTTAGTTAGTTATTTAATTAATTTTTTATTGGATAAATAATATTAATTATTTAATTAATTAAACAAACAAACATGGACTAAAGCCCGAAGGCTTTCTAAAGCCTAAAGTTAGGTTAAAGAAGCCTAGGGTTATTATTTCCTAGTGTAGTATAAATATACAACTTAGTGGAAATAATAACAAGTCTCCAACATTATTTTTCTCTCCAAGTCAAGAAGTCTTCCAACTCTCTCTCTCTCCCCTAGCTGATTTCAAGGAAAGAAAAGAAGAGGATTTTTTTCGCTTTGATTTTCGGCGTGGCAATTTAGAGACAGTGACAATTTTACTGTTCTAGAAAGGATCAAGAAAGCTGGTTCAAAACATACGCAAAGAAAGGTACATGAATTCGAAACACAATTTGAATATATGAAATCAAGATGAACCACTTGTCTTTTCAAATTTATCTTCCGCTGCGCTTTTATGCATTAAAACTCAACAGTGGTATCAGAGCGAATCTCTGATTTCTGTATTTAATTGAATACGTGATTTATATGATTTTTGCATTTTTGAAGCATGTTATTAGAATATGTTTTTATGATATGAAAACTATGATTTTTCTACGTTTAATTCATGTATATTGTAGTATGATGATATGTGAAATGAAAAATCAAAGTTGTGTGAGAATTGGGGGTGAAAAACCCCGAGACGAGCGAGACACGCTCGGCGTGCGCAGTCTGCGCGCCCAACTCGCTACGCGCACAGCAGGCGGCCCTTCACTACGAGCACAGCGTGCGCACGACGTCCTGTGCTTTTTAGCACACGGCGCCAGGCCACACGCCGTGTGCGGGGTGCATTGCGTCAGGATCAATGGGCTCGGTTTTTTTTACCCGAGTCCTAATGGGTCGGGTCGAAATTTCTCGGGTCTAATTTTACATAAATGGGTTTTGGGCTCTTTTAATTATCCGGGGGGCGGGGGGGTCAAATGGATGATGACCTGGATTTAATTAAATAAGCCCAAATTATTTTAATTAAAATTATGGACATTCAATAAATTAATTGTGGGCTTAATTAATTGAATATTAAATATGGCAATGGTTGGTAATTTATGTTTGATGAAATCGAGCCCAAATTATTTTTATTGAATATATATTATTTAAGTGAAATAATTAATTCATTATTCTTGGAGGATTTTTTAATTAATTAATTTATTTAAATAATAAATTCTCACTAGATGGTTTATTATCATACGTACCAATAAAGTTTGGAATTTTATTGAGAAAATTAATTAGTTGGACTAATTAATTATTAACTTAATCACCAATATAGTTGCTTTAAATACCGCGAGCATGTATTATATGATGGTAATATTTATTCATGGGCTTATGTTTTTTTCTTTTGATTGTATTTCTTTTTAATGGGTTGTAAGGGCCGAATTTGAGCCCGTTTATTTTATTTCTAAAATTATGTATAGGTTGTTAATTTAATCTCATGTAATAGATAGAAATAGAATAGACCTTTTTTAAGAGGAGATCAATCCTAAAGAAGAAGGAGCTTGGAGCCCAAGAAGAATATGTAGGCTTATTTTTCATTTTTATGATGACCTATTGGCTTGGGCCCTCTAGATAAAACCCATGGATAAATGTATTGAATTTATTGCTTTCGAGGCATGTGCATTAATTATGTGAAGCATGTATGTTATCAATATGCGCTATATAAATTTGATAATGTGCAAAGTGAGATTTAGATAAATGTTTAGAACATGAGTTTTAAAAAAATACTAAGTTAGTAAGGGGTGCTAGGCATCCTTTCCCTCCACTAAACTTAATAGAATTAAGTTTTAAACCTAGTATGTGGCATCTTCCCAGTAAGTGGGGGTCATATATCACAAGATTTGACTCTAAAATTTTATTAAGTGCATTAGATGCCGTAATCGAGACATATTTCACCCCAACTATCGTTAAAGGGTTGCAAGGTGAAATTCAAATGTTAGATTATGAGGAGTTAGTCGGAATAAACTTAGATAGTCCACAAAGCCTAAAAATCGTTAAAGGGTTGCGGTTTTGGTGGTTATGGGAAAAAGAAGATTGGACCATTTATTGGATAGATTGATGTTGGATATTACTTTAATTAAGTAATGGACCAAATATCGTTAAAGGGTTGCCAACCATTACATTAATTAAAGAACTCAGTCCCCACTACGAAGCTATAAACAACGATCACTTCCGTTTTTCACAGTGGGAGTGTGAAATTTGAAAATTATAGTGGGAGCAAAGTTATAAGTCGAAGTCCTTGAATTTAAACTTGGTTTTAGTTTAGTTACATACGTCTATTATAAGTCGAAGTCCTTGAATTTAAACTTGGTTTTAGTTTAGTTACATATGTCTAATTAAGTCTGGTTTATTTTCTGCAGTTATTTGATTTATCTCTCTCAAAACAAAAATGACTATCAACCCACTTTCCATTTTACTCGAAAAGAACATCCTTACTGGACCCAACTACGTGGACTGGCTAAGGTTCTCAACATGGAGTCATTGGGATATGTGTTGGACGTTGACATCCCTGCTCCGCCTGCTAGAACACATGCCAACGAGGAAGAAGTCCAAGCACAAAAAGTAGGTGAAGGACGACGTCCAAGTGCGTGGGTACATTCTTAGCTCAATGACAAATGAGCTTCAGAGGTCCCATGAGAAGATAACCACTGCGAGGGCTATCTTGGCACACTTGGTTGAGCTCTATGGTGAGCACAGTCGTACTGCTAGATATGAGAAACCCAAAGAGCTCTTCGGGGCCAAAATGAGAGAAGGTGAGAAAGTCGGGGATCATGTCCTCAAGATGATCTCGAGGATCGAGAGATTGGATGCTCTCGATTTTACTATGAACCAACATCTTCAAACCGATCTTATTTTGTAGTCTCTTCCTGATTCATTTTCCCAATTTGTCATGAACTTCAATTGCAATGAGATTGAATGCAACTTAGCTGGGCTAATGAACAATCAAACACTGCACAATCTCAATTGAAGCCCAAGGGAAAATAAATTGCATTGGTAATCTCTTTTGGGCCCAAAAGGGCGAAGAATAAGAAGGAGAAAGCCAAAAAGCAGGGTGGCGAGCTTGGAGCTCAGGGTGGTGTCGATAAAGGAAAAGGGAAAGCTCCTGTGAATCGCAGGCGTAAGGCCCCACAAAAGATGAATAGATGCCTACACTGCGGTGAGCTGGGCCACTGGAGAAGGAACTGTCCAAATATGTGTTAGGAATCCTATTCATGAAAACAGAGAATTGCAGCGGAAGATTCGAGGATTCCTACCGACAGATCACAAAAATAGATCTGATGATTTTTAGTGGGTTTCGCAAAAATTAGAACGAATAAAAATACCTTTTTGATTCGTTTACTGATTCGGCTGAACAGCAATCCTCCAAGGGCTCCTGTCTCTAAAGCTTCATGCGAAACGAGCCTTCCAAAGATCCCGAAACTCCTCCTTCTTTGCAGTAGTGGACGGCTAGAGAGGAGAGAGGGGAGAGAGTTCTTTTTCTTTTGTGTTGTGTTTCTTTCTTGTCTTAGGGTTTGTTCCACTATAGGAGTCCTTTTAAACTCAACTAGCTTGTGGAACAAGTTGGAGGCTACTCCAACCTTAAGTGGCCGCCCCTCCTAGGGCTTCCTTGGACTGGGTGGGCTTTTAATTAACTTGTCTAATTTCTAGCCCATCTTTATATATTTGATTTAAATCCAATTTAAATATAATATATACTATTAATTAATTCCTTTTAATTAATATACTAACTAAATAATTTAATTTAATCTAATTAAATCAATCATTCCATTTAATTCTTTCCAAAAGATTTACACAAAAGGATACATCCCGTTCGTTTCTTATTGCACGACTCTTTAGGTTCGTCTCAATTGGCAAAGGGAGGAATTACCTAAGGATGTGAGTGTCACCTAGCCAGTCCCGTGGACTCACATCGTAACCCAATTGAGTATGAAATGAAGGAATCATTTCATGAACCTCTTGATCATAAACGTTGATGAGTATAAGCCCTTCACTGACGTATCCCGTTCAAGTGAGAGTCATGGAAAATGTCAAACTCACTAAACTTGATACTGTGCATTAGATTATAGCATAATGAAATTACTTAACTACCCTCAGTGTCCCACATGAGTTAGCTGTTATGCTTTGGCCAAAGACTTTATAATTTCATTAGCCTATAATCGCACAGGATACTTACTCGTTTACTAACGAGACAGTGAATCCCATCTTGGCGATCACTGATCAACTGCTACTTATCTCATTGATATCGCACTTCGAGGTCGACCCCACCGACGGGTGATATGGGCCTAACTACTCTGGTAACAGATCCAATAATACAAGTACATTGATCATGAACCCTCAGGTCTAAGGCTCATGCATACTATTACGATCAGTAATCCAATCATTGACAGTCGCTGAGTAAATACCCATGTGATCGGATTACTACGATCCGTGTTCGAATATGTCAATTCCATTGACATATCTATGATACTTGCTCCCACTATCCATATAGTGTTCGACTGACACTCATCGTCAGAGCATGTGTTATACAAGTCGAATCTTAATGCCCAATTAAGATTCTTTTACTTGCGAACCCTTTTAAGTGATAAGGTATAAGACTCTTCACATGCCACGTCTTTATTCCATAAAGGGCAAAGAGTCAAACCTTTGTTCACATGGACTATATGTTCAATACTAATTTAGATGCCATAAATATTTATATGAACAAAACACAAATGCCTTTATTAATATCATTTTAATAGTTTGTACAACATAATAAGATACCCTAATCTATCTATTTGTCCTCATTGGCATCTAGGGAATATACCTAACAATCTCCTACTTGCACTTAATGCCAATTGCTTTGGTATCTTATACCCATCTTCTCAAGATGTTGCTCTAGCACCGCCTGGGCTAATGGCTTAGTGAGTGGGTCAACTACGTTATCCGCTGAGGCTATTTTCTGCACGGCGATGTTGCCTCTTCTAACGATTTCTCGAATTATGTAATATCTCCTCTCTATGTGTTTGGATTTGTGGTGAGACCTTGGTTCCTTTGCTTGCGCGATGGCTCCGTTGTTGTCACACCATAGTGGCAATGGAAGCTCCATACTAGGAACAACTTGAAGTTCAGTAATGAACTTCTTTATCCGAACAGCCTCCTTGGCTGCCTCTGAGGCTGCCACATATTCAGATTTGGTGGTCGAATCGGCAATTGTGCTTTGCTTGGAACTTTTCCAAGACACTGCTCCACCGTTCAAAGTGAATATGAACCCAGAAGTGGATTTTCGGTCATCGATGTCAGATTGGAAATCTGAATCAGTATAACCATCCACTTTCATTTCTCCATCGCCATATGTGAGGATCATATCTTTAGTTCTTCTCAAGTACTTTAAGATTGATTTCACGGCTATCCAATGTTCTTTGCCTGGGTTAGCTTGAAACCTACTTACTACGCTCACAGCGTATGTAAGATCTGGTCTCGTGCATAACATAGCGTACATGAAACTTCCCACTGCCGAGGCATAGGGGATGGTACTCATCTCTTTTCGATCTTCCTCACTTTGAGGACTCATCTTTTTGGAGAGATGAATTCCATACCTCATGGGCAAAAGACCTCTTTTAGAATTTTCCATCCTAAATCGCTTTAGGACCTTTTCTAAGTAGAGGGCTTGGGAGAGACCTATTGTCTTATTCGGTCTATCCCTGTAAATTCGAATTCCTAGGGCATAGGTGGCTTCTCCTAAGTCTTTCATGGAGAATGTCCTTGAAAGCCATGTCTTAACCGAAGTTAGCAAATCTGTATCATTCCCTATAAGTAGAATGTCGTCCACGTATAGTACCAGGAATGATATCTTGCTCCCACTGACCTTTTTATAGACACATGGTTCATCCTTGTTTTTGATAAAGCCGTTGTTTCGTACTTCTTCATCAAAACAAAGGTTCCAACTGCAAGAGGTCTACTTCAGTCCATAAATGGACCTATTTAACTTGCAGACCTTATGAGAATTGGTATTGGATATGAAACCTTTGGGCTACTCCATATAGATATTCTCCTCGAGGAATCCATTTAGGAAGGCGGTTTTCACATTCATTTGCCAGATTTCATAATCCAGGTATGCAACTATTGAAAGTAGAATTCTAATGGATTTGATCATAGCTACTGGTGAAAAGGTTTCCTCATAGTCAATGACCTCCTTCTGACTCTACCCTTTCGCGACTAGCCTGGCTTTATAGGTATCCACCTTGCAATCCGGACCTATCTTTCTCTTATAGATCCATTTGCATCCAATAGGTACAATACCATGGGGAGGATCTACTAGATTCCAGACTTGTTTCGAATACATCGAATCCATTTCCACTTTCATAGTTTCATGCCATTTTGCAAAATCCATATCCATCATTGACTGGTCATAACTAGAGGGATCATCTCCATGGTTTCCTTCTGCTACTGCATACAAATTATGCTCTCCTTGTAGCAGAGAACTATATCTCGCAGGCGGTTGAGATACTCTAGTAGACCTGCGCACTGATGGTTGTGTCGTTTCTGGGTCAGGTTGGGTCTCTTGAACAATGTCTTCTACAGGGGATTCATTTTGTTCTTGTAGAACAATACTTCTACCAGTTCCTCCTTCTCGAATGAATTCTTCTTCGAGAAAGATTGCCTGTAAGGCAACAATGATTCTCTGATCATCGAGAAGGTAGAAAAAGTATCCCATGGAATCCTCGGGATATCCAACGAATCACCCTTTTATGGACCTAGTCTCCAATTTCTCTGCCTTGGTCTTTTTAACATAAGTTGGGCAACCCCATATTCTTATATGTTTCAGATTAGGCTTCCTTCCACGCTATATCTGATACGAGGTTTTAGGAACAAATTTGGAGGGACATCTATTCAGAATGTGAGTTGCTGTAAGTAGCGCGTGTCCCCACAGCGAAATAGGCAAATCTGTGTAGCTGAGCATGGATCGAACAGTGTTCGCTTCCATCGTTCTGCTATGCTATTTAATTCTGGAGTTGCTGGAGGAGTAAGCTGTAATAGTATACCATGTTCCCGAAGGAACCAGTCAAACTTTGCATTCATATACTCGCCATCGAAGTCAGACCGAAGTGTCTTGATATGATGCCCGGTTTGGTTTTCGACTAAAGTCTTGAATTCAATGAATTTATCCAATGATTCAAACTTGTATTTCATTAAATACACATAGCCATACCTAGAATGGTCATCGGTAACTGTGATGAAGTACTGAAAACCACCGCGGGCCATATTTCCAAATGGTCCGTACACATCAGTATGAACTAGACCTAAGACTTCTGTGGCTCTTTCAAAATTCCCTGTGAAGGAGGACTTGGTCATTTTTCCTTGGATACAAGACTCACAAGTGGGACAGGGATCTGATCCCAATGAGTCTATGACTCCATCCTTTTCTAACTCGTGTAATCTTTGGTCCCCGACATGACCTAGTCTCAAGTGCCATAGCTATCTCAAGTTTGTATCATACATTCTGCGTTTTCTTGTTACAGCATTAAGATTACAATCATTTTGGACATTAATATAATATAAACCATTTCTAAAATAAATGTCACAAGAATTGTTCATAAAGGAAAATAAATAACCTTTCCTGACTAAAACAGGAATTGAAACAATATTCTTAAGCCCGTTGGGCAAAACAAGGCAATTTTCTAAATATAATAAATGTCCAGATGATAAACTAAGGGAAGTGGTGCCAATGTGTGAGGCTGCTACACTATGACTGCTGCCAACATTGATCATCACTTCACCATGGTCCAGCTTCTTACTTTTTTCCAACTCCTGGTTCATAACACATATGTGAGCACTAGCCCCAGAGTCTAGAATCTAGGAAGTTGAAAATATGGTAACAGAACGATTTGTTTCTAAAACATTAAGTTTTATACCTGAAGTAATTTTCGCTTTCAGCTTAGGGTAGTCATTTTTCCAGTTGTCCACCTCTTGGCAGTGAACACATGTTGCAATCCTTGGGAGCTTCTTTCCCCTTCTATGGTTATCAAAAGTAATTCTTATGTCGAGCAGTCCATTTAGAGGTAAATCATCCTCCAATTCCCTCCTCATGAGAGCTTGCATGTGAACAAGTCTGCCTTTAAGATTCATTAAAGAACCTCCCAGGTCATCAACTTCAAAGTCAGTGACAAAGGCAGAAAAGGATTTGGGAAGAGATTGAAGAATAAGGTTTACTTGTAGATGAAAATCCATGAAACTTCCCAGAGTCTGGAGTTTTCCAATCATGGATATCATGTTCATAACATGACTTGCCACTTCATCATTTTCTCCCATTCTTGCTTGGAAAAGTTCCCTCGATAAATAATACCGAATTGATTTTCCATGTTCCCCGAACATTTCCTCTAAATGAAGCATGATGGATTTGGGATTATACATTTCCAAATGAATATATCTCAATTCCTTGCTCATTGACTTCAACATGTAACTGGTGACCTTTTGAGCATCAAAATTCCATTTCTTGTTAATTTTGAGAACAGATGTTCCATTTTCAACCCCAGGGAAAGTTGGACCATCTTGTTCTAAAACATGCTCAAGTGATTTCTTTCTTAGACCAGCTCTTAGCCTCTTGACCCAGTCACCGTAGTTTGGTCCAGTGAGCACATTTTTCTCAAGCATTTTTAACAACGAGTTATTAACCATTTTGAGAGAGATAATATAACTACAGAAAACAACCAAGATTCAATTAGATAATTATGTCGTACCCAAGTAAAAATTAGGACTTTAATTTTTGACTTGGCTCCCACTACATTTTTCGAACCATTGCACTCCCACTGCAATGAACGGAAATCTCGTTGGAAAGATTTCATAGTGAGTGATTGAGTTCTTCAAAAATTTCAATGAGTTGCAATCTGTAACGATGTATGGCTCATTGGAACTTTTGAAGTGACATGCCATGTCAACCAGTCTTACTGATGATTCAATCTACCTTTGGCTCATGGATCACTCAACCTCAGACTGTAACGAAATATTGGTGGTGATCCATCTAAGTACTTTCCCATTAACTCCTCTCGATCTAACAGTTGAATCTTATCTTACAACCTGTAATGGTGTATGGGATAAGATTTGCTTCGACCGATGGCATCAAATGCACTTGAAGAGATATGGATTATGAATTAATGCATAACCCCCATTAGTCAAGACGACGCCATGCATAACTCATAATCCCATCTTTTCCAAGTTTGATGGAGAGCCAGGATATCCAATATCCCCTACTTACTTAGTATTTAATGTGGGAGAATTTTTGAAAAATTAAGGTCTCACTTTGCACATTAATTTATTACGCGCATATATGGATTATAATCATGCATACATAGAAAAACCTAGTTATTCTAACAACATGCATTTTCGTGGACATTCTAGATTGATCCAAGCCAATAGATCAATCAGGGGATAGGGGTCTATTACAAAGCTAATTTCTAATAGATCTTCGGGCTCCAAGCTAGAAAAGGTCCTACTTCTAATATACACAACTCAGAAAGCACCCTATACATCATACTACGAAAATTAAAAGTACAAACTGGGGGCAATTGCCCAATACAACCCAGATAATACTAAAGTGGTAAAACCTTAAATCCATGGAAACATCCACCACAACATACATCAAAGCATGTAAGAAAACTATTTAAGTTTATGTTGGTTTCGAGTTTAAAATCGAAAAGAAATTCAAAAACCGATTCAATCTATTTTATTTAGAAAAGATGAATTTTAATTTCAATTTTAAAAAGAAATAAATCCAATTTATTATTTAGGAAATAAGTCAAACTTATTCCTAATTTATTTTGAAAAAATATAATCAACCTAAAATAAATCCTATTTATTTAGTCGTCGCAAATCATAAATAAAAATCCAATTTAGCTTATGATATTATTAAATCCAATTTAATATTAAAGTCAAATCCAATTTTAACTTAATTAAATCCAATTTCAACCGGTAGGTGACATGCTTTTTCAAAAACAAGGCGATACGGGGACATGCCAATCGGGGTTTTAAACGTGGTTCTATAGGCCCATAAGTCGTCATCTAGCTTTAGGGACCAATCCTTCCTATATGCATTGACTATTTTTTCAAGAATGCGTTTAATCTCCCGATTGGACACCTCCACTAGACCACTCCTTTGAGGATGATATGGAGTTGAAATTTTATGCCTTGCTCCGTACTTGTTCAATAAGTGTTCGAATTTCTTGTTGCAAAAATGGATGCCTCCGTCACTAACGATTGCTCTCGGGGTTCCAAAACATGTGAAAATCCTTTTCCTTAAAAATCTAGTAACCACCCGAGCATCATTAGCGGGTAAAGCGTCGGCTTCAACCCATTTAGAGACATAGTCAACCGCTACAAGAATATAATTATTTGAACAAGAGCTAGGGAAAGGTCCCATGAAGTCAATACCCCACACATCAAATAATTCACACTCAAGCATGCTATTTAAGGGCATTTCATGATGTTTAGAGATTTTACCCGTTCGTTGGCGCCTATCACAAGATTAGACATATAAAATGCATCTTTAGAGAGTGTGGGACAAAAGAAACCTGATTGACACCGACATGTCATGGCAATGAGCTAGAAACGATGCTATTTCCTCCTCAGGGACACTTTCGAATGAGACCATCTGCACAAATCTTAAATAGATATGGTTCGTCCCACAAATATAGCTTCCTATCAAATAAGAATTTCTTCTTTTGATGAAAAGTGATATCCGGGGGAAGAACTCCCATGACGAGATAATTTACGAAATTGGCATACCAAGGAGTATCATCATGAAGTATAGCATACAATTGCTCATCGGGAAACTCCTCTCAAATGGGTTTATCATGTACGCACTCGGGGGTAGGGGCCTCTATCCTAGACAAATGGTCGGGGACTACATTTTCTACTCATTTCTCATCTTTGATTTCAATGTCAAATTCTTGAAGTAGTAAAATCCACCTAATGAATCTAGGTTTGGCATCCTTTTTAGCAAGTAAGCACTTTAATGTGGAATGATCGGTGTACACAATCACTTTGTTCAAGACAAGTCAAGCATGAAATTTATCAAACGCAAATACTATGGCTAGTAGTTCTTTTTCGGTTGTCGTATAATTCAATTGTGCATCATTTAGAGTCTTACTAGCATAATAAATGGTTCAAAATACCTTTTCCTTCCTTTATCCAAGCACTGCACCCACCGGCGAGTCGCTAGCATCGCACATAAGCTCAAATAGCAAGCTCCAATCGGGAGGTGCCATGATGGGGGCGGAGATCAACCACTCTTTAAGGGTCATGAAAGCCTGTACACAAGTAGAATCAAAATCCAAAGGTGCATCTTTGACAAGTAAGTTGGACAACGGTTTAGCAATTTTGAAAAAATTCAAGATAAATCGCCTATAGAAACCGGCATGGCTAAGGAAGCTCCTCATGGATTTTACCAATGTGGGAGGAGGTAGCTTCCCAATAACCTCTGTCTTGGCTTGGTCCACTTCTATCCCTTTTTGAGAGATTTTGTGGCCTAGCACAATTCCTTCCCGGACCATAAAATGACACTTTTTCCAATTCAAGACAAGATTTGTTTTCTCACAATGTTTTAGAACACGAGCCAAATGATCAAGACATGTATCAAAAGAGGTTCCAAAAAGGGAAAAATCTTCCATAAAAATTTCAAGGAATTCCTTAACCATGTCATGGAAAATTGCCATCATGCACCGCTGAAAGGTGATCGAGGCGTTGCACAATCCGAATGGCCTCCGCCTATAAGCAAACATGCCATAGGGACAAGTGAAAGTTGTTTTCTCTTGGTCCTCCGGGGCTATGGCAATTTGGTTATATCTGGAGTATCCATCTAGAAAGCAATAAAAAGCATGCTCGGCTAGCCTTTCAAGCATTTGGTCAATGAAGGAGAGGGGGAAATGGTCCTTACGGGTGGCGTCATTTAACTTACGGGCTGGGGATGGAACAACCTGCAACTGCACGACCAATGAAGGTGGTGATAGAGAAGGCTCCATAGAAGGAGGATGCTTCTTCCTATGAATAAAAGCATCATTAGCTTGAGAAGCATCCATCAATTCTTCTACAAAACAAGCAAAAACACATCACACTATGAGAATGCAAAACTAAGGGCAACTCGGAAGCAGTAATTTAAGCATTCACATAATTAACACATAGGCACTGCCTAGAGTCTAGCCCTGCAGATCCGCCCCAACAAGGCTATAATTGATGTGATACAACAAATGGCTATCAAGGAGTTTGCCCACATAACGCGGAGTGAAATTCAAATAATTCACAAGCTGCTGATAGTATGAGGATCAATTTCGGCCATCAAAAACTTGTGTATATATATATATATATCTTGTGTTCATTTACTTTTAATTCATGCTTGATATTATATTATCATATATTATATCATATATTCTTATTGATGTGAAACCCACATACATCAATATTCTATAATAAAAGTCTATATCCATAATATTTTAAGCAACAATGAGCTATGCAAACAAGTAATAAAATCCAAACAGTTAAGTACCGATTTCTAAAATAGAATAGGTTACGAAAATCAAGTATCTCAAAAACATAAATTAGCAAGGGAATATAATTCTTACCTTGGTCTCTGCAGAATTAAGTGTTGAGGATATAGAGTGTTACACTCGGTGTACCATAGAATTTCTCCCCATTCAAATACGAATGCATACGAATTAAATTATACAAACAATAAAATACAATTAGGGTGGGTCTATACTCGACCCAATTGGTTACACTTTATTTTTATGTATACGTATGAATACAGTTAGGGCCCACTTGTTTGAGTTCGACTGACCGTCCTTATTTTATTTGTCGATTAAACTTATAGACATAATCATTAAATAATTTAATATCTAATCAGGTAACCTGATAAGTCTCGATTCCGGTTGATTGTGAGTACAATAGAAACATGACGAATATCTATTGATATAACATTAATGTAAGTGTTATATGTATTTTTGTATGTACAAGCTTAAACTAAGAAAATGCATTTTTCTTGCGACGTAGCATTTTCTTTTTTTTACATTTGCCCGTTTGAACATTATAATAAAGCAGTAGTTGTATTTGAAAAGTGGACTGGACTGTAATTTGCCAAGAAAATTACGGTTAGATGCTAAAATTTGTTAGTTATTTCTTGGGGTGGAAAGTGTAAAAAATTATGCTTTTGGGGTGCACAGTATAATTTTTTGATATTGCAATTAACCCCAACCGTTATCAATTTGACAAAAAATTAGACGAAAAGACCACATTTGATGAAAATATGGTAGTTTAGGAACTACATTTGATGAGAGTTACGTAATTAGGGAATTCAAATGAAAAAAGATGTATAATTGGGGGACCAAAAGTGAAAGTTTTCCTAAATATAAATAAAATAAACTAGTCATTGTAGCACACTACATGTTTGTGCAAAAAGTGAAAAAATTTAATTTTTTTTGAGTAAAATCAATTGATATAAATTTGACATCTAATTTTTGGAATAAGCATCAAATGAATAATAAAAGAAGATGTATAAAAAGACACAAATAAGGGAAAAAGAAGATAATATGTGGTTATCAAAAAAGAAAAAGAAATGGAGAGAGTGAGAATATGATAGCAAGAAATTGAAAGTCAAATGAATATAGGAGATATAAATATATAAAAAATACTTGGGACACTTATCCAGTTTTTAGAATAGTAAAACTCGACAGCTCGGTATAGTTTTTTAGGCCCCTCTCACTTTATATAATAATATTGATGTAGGTGGAATTTATCTAAATTGGGCCAAACTAAAGAAGCCTAATTACTAGTAAGGAAAGGTTAATTTTTCTACATAAATGGGCTCAGGCCCAGGTGGCCGATTTGCCTTGCTGGATCCGGGCTGAATTATGGAAAGGCTTTGACCAAGAGACAAATACAAATCATCAATTAAGAGGAAAGACATGGCCAAAGAATCAAGCTCTTACCATAATATACCTCCGCCAATCAAGTCAATCTGGACTTAATTCTTGCTAGATCCGCTGCAAGACGTGCCCCCTGATTTTCAGCTATCCTGATTGGCCATTTTACCATAGTTAGATAAGGAAAGTAGCAAGTCTCGCTACATCTGCTATGATTAGCCTAAGCCTTCAAGATTTGTATAAATACTCTCATTGAAGATGAATAAAATAAGACTTTATATGCTTTCATATTGTTATTCTGTCAAAATATATTATCTCATATATTGTACTCAATTTTTTACATAAAATAATATAAATAATGTTGGTGTGCATCGGACATGCACAATTGGTGCTGTCTGTGGGAAATTGAGCGTCAAGGCGTGAGGTAAATTTATTTATTTTTTGTGATTTTTTGTCAAATCTTGATGGCAGGAAAAGGTATGGCTGAAATTCAAGAGGCTATGATGAACAAAGAAAAGAAAAGGATGTTACTTTGTTCGGGGAAGGATAATCATGCGGCTGAGACGCCAGCTATCCTAGCTAGGCGATTGATTGATGAAATCCAAGAGTTGCCATTGGACAAGGTGGCTGAGGATCTTGCAGGAGAGAAAGAGACGCTCCCGCAGCCAGAAGGACTAGCTGACCAGAGAGCTGATCAGTCAGCACCAAATCCTTCTTACCATTTAACAATCGAGCAATTACAAGTAATTGTGGATGCAGCTATTGAAAAAGCTATGAAGAATTCGGATCCACAAGGATCCTAAAGGCATGAAAGAAATTTGATGTCGCAAGTACCCGAGAGAACTCCGGTGGCACCAAGAGGAGGTGTTGCGGAAGATATTGGAATCCCTCTTAAAGTGGTTTACTGTAAGAGAATCAGTAGGGTTGAGTTTCTAACTCAACCCGAGTAAGAGGAAAAGGGAGAACCTCGTAGGAAATATCCTGCTTTGGAGGGACACCAAGCACAACGTGCTAAATGCCTAGAAAACAAAAACTAAGAGGGGCGGATCCCACCACCCAAAATTCAACAGAGCAAGATGCCAGAAGCCAACGCTCGCTTTGTCCAAGAAAAGAAACAGTTGTTAGGGAGAGCTGACACCGCAGGTGACCCCTAAACATACCAGCTCGATGGCTGGAAAGAAAGGAAAAAAGATCTCGAAGACAAGGCTAGCAATTACGAATTGGCTCATCCCCTGCTGGACGTGCCGCGCAAGATTGACAAGTTGAAGGATGGCCAAGACAAATTTGAAGCTATGGCCAGGAAAATGGAAGAGATAGAATGAAGAATAGCTGGAGGGAAACAATAAGAAGATCATGGAGTCTCTTTCACTAGAACCATCACGAGGGAAGATTTGCGCAGAGATTTTTGGATCCACTCCATCACGCCCTATGATGGTACTTCTGATCCAGAAGATCATTTTTACATTTTTAGAAATTATACCTTGCTGCACAGGTACATGGACACAATCAAATGCAGAGTCTTCCTAACCACGCTGACCAAGTCAGCCCAACTATGGTTCAACCAGCTAGCAGAGGGGTCCATTGGATCCTTCCAAGAATTCAGCAACAAGTTCCTTCACCAATTTGCTAGCAGCAAAAGACATGAAAAGACACCACTAACGATGTTCAACATCAAGCGAAGGGGGGATGAGATGTTGCATTCTTACGCAAAGCGCTTCAATGCTACCATGCTGGAAGTCCCTGCTGCCACAGCTGAACTGAAATCCAGTGCGTTCACACAAGGTTACATGAAGGCGGCTTTTTTAAATCACTTACTAAGAAGCCAACAAGCAATTTTGATGATCTGTTAAGTAGGGCAGAAAAATACGTTAGCATGGAAGACGCCTAGCTGATAAGGCGATCTGATCAGAGAAAAGACAAGAAAGAAGAAGAGACCAGGAATGGGCAACACCGGGATAATACAGGTAGGTGGATTACACTAACACTTGTAACAGGGCGAATGCAAGACCAACCCTCGTATCGACCAGCATCTAGGGAATAGAACCAACGTATAATGGAGGTAAAAAGAGAAAATGTGACATAGACATAGGAGGGCTAACCAGCCAGACCATACTGTTGTTTCTACAAAGAATACGGGCATCATATAGATAGCTGCAAAACTTTTGCAGAAGAGGTTGAACGTCTCATCAGATTAGGCCAAATGAAACTAATGCCCTCATCACGAGGAAGACGAACCTCTTGGAATAGGGAGGAACCAACACAAGCCACGAAGCGGGGAGAGTTGGATCTGTAGGGCGAGCTGGACCAGCAGGAATGGGACATTTTCCTCAACAATTGAGCGGTGGGCCTAGCTCTCAAACCGATAGCCAGGTTGCACCAACTGGTGTAGCAACTAATGACCCCAAGAAATGAGTCATACACATGATATCAGGAGGGGCTGGCTCCTAAAATTTTGAAAAGATTCTTGCTTAGGCAAGTTAGAACAGCTGATCAAATGCCTGAATTTTTCCTGAACATCAGCCACAGCTGCCCTCAAGGAGAAGTATGCTTTGGGCCAGCTGATGCCAAAATCTTATTAACCCCTCATAATAATGCACTAGTCATTTCTACTACCATCGCCAACTACCAGGTGCAACGAATCTTCATAGATAATGGTAGCTCGGTGGATATATTATTTTACCAAGTGTACAAGCAAATGGACGTGGGAGACATCAAGCTAGAAAATGCTAACACTCCTATATATGGATTTGCTGGAGAAGCGGTCTAGCCCGTTGGACAAATTACGCTGCCTATGTATATGGGAGAAGATCGTAACTGAAAGACCCGGCTGATAAAATTTTTGATAGTCGATATACCCTCTACCTACAACTTGATAATTGGAAGGCTGACCTTGATATCCTTTGAGGCGGTGATCTCTATACCTCACATGAAGATCAAGTTCCCCAAACTGGAGGGAGTAGGAAAGGGGTCAGGGGACCAAAGTATGACTAGAAAGTGTTATATGGCATCTTCGGGAAAAGAGACGGAAAGCAGGACGACAAGAAGGGAAAAGTAGATTTCAAGACAGGAGGCCAAGAAAAGAAGATAGCAACGCATGTAGAACCAGTGGGAGAACTCATGAGTGTGGAAGTGATACCAGGGGATACGAAGAAGACACTAAGAATTAGCTCTCACCTAGAAGGAGAATTGAAGAAGAAACTAATAAAAGTATTACAAGAACACGCTGGTGTTTTTTCTTGGTCAGCAGACGATCTAGTTGGAATAGACCCTACTGTAATATAGCACCATCTCAACGTATACTTAGATGCCAAGCCGATAATCCAAAAGAAGCGGCATTTCGGACCTGAAAAAGACGCAATCATCAAAGCTGAACTGGAAAATCTACTGGAGGCAGGTCATATCGCGAAAATACAATTCCCTGAATGGGTGTCTAACCTTGTTTTAGTAGCGAAGGGAAGCAATAAATGGAGAATGTGTATTGACTTCCGAGACCTAAATTTAGCCTACCCTAAGGATCACTACCCCTTACCCAGGATAGACCCAACTAAGTGTGCATTTGGAATCAAAAGGGGAAAAGAAATTCCTTGGCTACATGGTCACAGAGAGAGGGATAGAAGTTAACCCTGAGAAGATAAGAACCATTCAGGACATGAAGGAGCCATGTAACGTCAATAAGGTGCAACAATTGAATGGAAGAGTCACGACTCTAAGCTGTTTTATCTCAAAATCTGCAGAAAAGAGTCTTCAATTCGTTCAGCTGGACGAAGGATTGCAAACGTTCCTTCAAGGATCTAAAGGAGTATTTAGGTCGGGTTCCATTATTGTTTGATCCTGTGCTAGGTGAACCACTGATATTATATATATATCGCTTGCTGAAAAGGCCGTTGGTACCATCCTGGTTAAGGAAGAAGAGAAAGTGGAGAGGCCAGTATATTATGTCATCAAGGTGCTGAGTGGTGCTGAAACTAGGTACTCGGAGATAGAGAAACTAGCACTTGTCATGGTAATAACAGCAAGGAGACTAAAACCATACTTCTTAATTTTAGGAATTTCTTGTTAGATGTTTCGATGATGACAATTAGGATTTTATGTTAGACCCCAAAATATGTAAGTTTGATTCTTTATTAGAATATATGTATAGGCTTTGAGCGCTAGATTTGTATAAGGCTTTATTTATTTTTATTTTGGACTGTTAGGCTAAGTAATCTCAGAACTAAGCATCTGATATAATTCTGAGTGAGTTTATCAGTAGATAGGTATGGAGATTCAAGCGTCTGAAGTCTGAATGAAGATGACGATTCCAAGCGTCCAAGCATTGATTAATGGCCAGGAATCATTCAGTGTTGAATGAGCGTCTATTAAAGACTAGATTTTACCTGAATTTATTCCTAAATCCTGAAGGAGTTTAATAAAAATATTCTCGGATCATTAATTTCCAACGGGCATTTATTTCAAATGCATTAAATGCTGATGAGAGCGTTAAATGTGATAAGTACTCCAGGACGTACGGAAAAGTCTTTCCATTGGATTGTCAACTTTACAAGGACTGCCGCACACACTTTTTGCAACAGATTTTCAGGGAAAAAGGACTACAATAAAAAGGTGAATGCCACACGCCTGAACATGTGTCAAACGGACACTTTACCCAAGAAAGTCTATAAATAAGACTTCAACAACAATACAAAAGTAACAATAAGCTTACAAGTCCAAACTCTGTTGCATTGAAGTCTTAAAAATTCCTTAAACTTTTAGAAAAGTACAAACCTTCAAAGAAAACATTCTCTTTGCTTTTCTTCAATCTCTGAGACAGTTAACCAATATCTCAAATATCTTTTTCAGAAGAAATCGACATTACTATTGAGATATTCCAAGTTGTTTGAACTTTCCAAAAAAATCAAACAAACCGATAGACAAAAACCCCATCCAAGCCTCACAATCTGTGTGAAGTCGAAGTTGGATACTTAAATTAATTCTGGGTGAAAGAAGTAAGAGGATAGAAGTGTCTTGTAGAAAAAATTTGTGTGACCAAGGAGCTCAAGTAATCCATATCCATCTCTCTATTTTGTAGAAGTTTCTGTGTGATTCCTCGAAAATTATTTTAGTGGATTGCCTCCAAGTGTTCAAAGGAGAAGAAGGACGTAGTTGGGATTACACCATCTAAAGAACGTTTGAAACCTTGTATTCTTTACTTTACCGTCATCTTTGTTATTGTAATATCATTGCATAATTGGTGAAGTAAACACATTAATAAAATTATTTAAAGTTAAGCAACTAAGGAAAATCTGTGTGATTCTAAAATTGTTTAAAATGAAGACTTAAAATTATTCTGCTATACTAACCCTGATTAAAGAACTGAACGCTTAAACATATCCGGTTATAGTATTCAAATCTTGAGTCTAAGTTAACTTTATCAAAACTGTCTTCATGTAGACGCTTATCCAAACGCTTACATTTTGAAGCGTCTACAATATTTTGAATACAAAATTTTTGAAGTCGAGAAAGACTTCAGGGTCTATTCAACCCCTCCCTCCTTCTAGACCCTTTTTATATGCCACTTGGGACCAATACTTAACATATAAAATTATAGTAAAAACCAACCAACTGTTAAAAACGGTGCTGGGGAAAGTAGGTACCTCAAGTAGGCTGGTGAAATGGGCCGTAGAGCTAGGAGAATTTGAAATTGAATATGCAACTTGCACGGCCATTAAGGCACAAGTCCTAGCTGATTTTGTTACTGAGATGACAAAGTCGAAAAAAAAGAGGAAAAAGAGAAGATACGGCTACTACATGTAGATGGATTGACTACTCATACTGGCAGTGGGGCTGGAACCTTGCTAACTACCCCAGAGGGAGACTGACTGGAATACGCGATAAAATTCGAATTCAAGGCTAGAAAACCTAATAGTCTATTTAGATTCCCAGCTGGTAACCAAGCAGATAGAAGGAGCTTATGAAGCAAAAGAAGAACGGATGGCAAAGTACCTGAAGATAGTGGAATCCTTAAAAATGAATCTTAGAATATTTGAAGTTCACCAAATACCGCGTGCTGAGAACAGCAAGGCTGACTACCTGTCTAAACTGGGAAGCTCTATAGTAGACTGGGAATCTAGACTTATTACTATACAAACAACTGATCGATCTAGCATGGAAAGAGAAGGAGAAGAAATACCCAATGTGACAGATGGGGCCGATTGGAGGACAACCATCATAAGATACCTTACCGATGGAACCTTGCCAGTAGATAGATACAACCGGCAAAGAAGGCTCATGGGAGCTGAGAGATTTGTTCTCCTAGATGGGGTCTTATATAAGAAAGGCTTTGTTCAACCATATTTGAAGTGTATATTCTTAGAAGAAGGGAAATATATCTTGAGAGAAATCCACGAGGGATGTTGTGGTAGTCACATCGCGGGAGGGGTCCTAACCGGTAAAACCTTGAGGGTTGGTTACTTTTGGCCCAGTCTGAGAGGAGATGCAGCTGAGCTAGTAAAAATTTGCGAGCAATGTCAGAAGCACGCCAACCTCATACTTAAGCCAGCAGAGTATTTACATTCAATCAGTATTCTTACCCATGTGCCAGGTGGGGAATGGACATAGTTGGGCCTTTTCCAGTAGGACAGGCACAGAAGAAATTCTTGCTGGTGGTAGTGGATTACTTCAGCAAGTGGGTAGAGGCAGAAGCATTAGCTCGAATAACACAGGCAGAGGTCATAAGCTTTCTCTGGAAGAACATAATATGCAGATATAGTATACCAAGAGAGATAATATCCGATAATGGTCAACAGTTCAGCGTGGCAAGATTGAAAGAATAGTGTAAAGAAATGGGAATCCAACAGCATTTTAGCTCGGTGGCACACCCCCAGAAGAATGGCCAGGTGGCGGTCACCAACAGGATACTAGTACAATGACTAAATACCAGGTTGGAAGAAGCAGGGGGCGGCTGGGTAGACAAGCTGCAATCGGTATTGTTGTCCTATAGGACCAATCCCAAGACAACTACAAGAGAAAGCCTATTCCTATTAGTTTATGGAACTGAGGCCGTGATACCACCCGAAGTTAGGATACCCACTCTTTGGGTTCAGCATTTCGGGTATAGAATGAAGCTCCCCTATGGGAAGAACTAGAACTGATAGAGAAAGGAAGGGAGATAGAATATCGACGAATTGAGCTATATAAACAGCGCATAGCAAGGTCGTAGGTAGCAAAAGTGAAGACATGATCATTCGAGGTGGGGGGACCTCATACTAAAAAGGGAGGATGCCACGTACGCTGTGAAGAAGCTGGGGCCCAACTGGGATGGCCCATACAAGGTCACAAAGGTGTAAAGAGGAGGTGCTTATGAGCTGCAGAATGGCGAAGGAAGTAGCTGCCCAAGCCATGGAACTTCCAGAACCTAAAAAAATTCTATGTCTAAAGGAACAAAATGGAAGAAGAAATATTATGATTTATTGTCCTCTTTATTATTTGTAACCATCTAAATAGATGATTTCAGGAGGAATGTGAGCCCCCTTTGCAGGGCAAGAAACTGCAAAACCAGCTAAGTATCAATAAAACTATGGATTTATTTATTCTTATCTTGCTGCTCTCCTTTTACATTAATATACACATAAGCATCCAATACATTTGTTAAAAAATGGCAATTTTGGGGGGAGCTGGTGATGTGAAGGTAGATGGTGACTAGGAACGTAACACCTGGGTAGGATACCAGGATTCGTGTCAGCTGGGAGTATATCTGTTGCGAATGTTCCATGACATATACCAGAACAGATAAGGACGGATGTAATATCGGAGAAATAAGAACAAAAGGACGTGGCTCCTGTCTGTACCTTAGAAGATATAAGGTAACATTGGAGAGATAAGGTTGAGTGTGACTCCAGTCCACTCCTTTGGCTAGGGTGAGACTTCGGGTCCATTCCGACGCCCTGGTGATATAAGGCGTAAAATCGACGCCCGGAGAATAAGGAAGGATGCCTCGGTGACACCCTGGTCAGGTGCAAGCTCGTGAGGACTAAAAATATGAGGGACGGGATGGTGCAGGGAGTCATAAGGATAGCCAAAAGATTACAAAGGTTAAGTACATGCATTTGCATATGTAATACCAATAAATGATTATCGCAAATGCCTACCTGAAAGATTGAGATCTTTTGTTAAGAATTGCTAAAACAACCTGACAAGAAAACACCTAACAGATTAGCATGGTTTTCCATGAGTCATTGGGTGATTTTTTCTGTATCTTATTCATTATGAAGATACTTCGCGACTAGTAAAAAATAGTAAAGCATGGGAAAGTTACCATTTTTCGAATTCTTAGACAGAAATTCGCTTTTCCAAATACCGTTCAGCTCACCTGTCATGCATGCAGAACATTTGAAAGAATTTATAGAAAAACACAAGGCAATAGAGTTATAAAAAGAAGCAATGCATAACATTTAAACCCCTTCCAAGTGAAGGGAGGAGCAAAACGTTCATCTACCTACTAAGGCAGGCCAAAAAATAGCAAACAAAGACGGTGATATTGTTCAAAAAGGCACGCAAGCCTAAAAACCTTGACAAAAGATAAAAACCTAGTCTATGTTAGCAGGGACATTTCCAACCACCTCGGTGGCTTCATCATCTTCCACAACCAGTTGACCAGCAGGATCCTCCGCAAGATTCCCTGTAGAACCCTCAGCACGCTGATCAACCGGATTGATGTCGAGAAGAGCAGGATCGGCAAGAGCAGGAGGTGGAACCTCGTTTGCTACGCCAAGAACAGAGGCATCTAGCATGACCTCGGCATCTAAAAATGAATCATCATTTCTGGATGGTGACATACCCCGCGCAACAAATTGGGCTTTACATCCTTCAAAACCTTTATAGAAGTACTCCAGGAAATTGTCTTAAACTTTTTCTGTGAATTTATCTGAAGCCAGGAAGGCATTTTTAACTTGTTCAGCAAAGGCTCTGTTGGGTTTCACAAAAAATAAAATAAACCCAGCGGAAGGATTTCAAAAATTAGGTTTTAAAATTCTTTGATCGCATATTCAAATCTATTATTTAGCGTAATGAATAACTACTTACCCGTTGAAGCGAATTGGTTGGAGAATCCGATTCCTCCTCTAAAACTCGAATTGATGAAGTCTTGATTTCTTTAATCCTAGTGTAATATTCAATTCTTGCATTCTTTGGCTTTTTTGAATTTTTTCCGAACAACGAAATTATGTTGTCTCTAAATTATCATGCACGGATTGATTGACGAAAAATTCCCACTTCTTCCTCTAGGGGACGACGGCAAGTATAGAGAGAGGGAGGAGGATTTTGTTTTTCTTTTCTTTCTAAGAGACTTATGAAAGAGTATGTATGTCTCATGAAAGAGTATGTATGTCTTATCAAAGACTCCTTTTATATCTCATGACTTATTGACCAAAACAAACTAAAGACACCATGTATGTTAGGATGCCCAACTTGACCTAATAGGCGTCCATAATACTTGGCTTGGAGCTTTTTTTTGTTTTAATTGATTATCTATTTAATTAATAATTTATTATATTCAAAAAAATAAATTAATTAATTAAATAATCAAATTAATTCATTAATTTATTTTCAAAAGAAATTAATTAATAATTAATCTTATCCTTATAATTAATTATTTCATCTAAAGAAAAATTAATTATTTCATTTATCCAATACATTAAAACTCCTAGAAGAAAAATAAAAACTCCTTTATTCATTTTTCTTTATTAATCCTTTAGCGCGACTCTTTAGGTTTGTTTCGTTTGGCAATGAGAGGAAACCAAAGGAAGTGGGTAACACCTAGCCAGTCACGTGGCCCACTTCGTAACCTAAACGAAATCGAATGATTAGATCATTTCACAAACTTCCAATCGTAAATACCGTATAAGTATAAACCCTTTATTCAGGTAACCCAGTCAAGTGAGAGTCATGGTTATGTCAAACTCACTCGACTTGACCATATGTATTAATTATAATAATACGAGATCATTGAGATCGATTTAGTGCCTCACACAATCGTCTCCTTTTGTTTTGGCCAAAGACTTTGGTCTCTATTTATCTATAATCACATAGGGTACTTTCTCACTCACTTATGAGAGAACAAATCCCATGTTAGACATCAGCTAAGACTACCACTTGCCCATCAAGCCGCATTTTGAGGTTGACCCCACCAATGGGTGAATTGAGTCTAACTACTCTAGTGAAAGACTTAACGTGACAAGTGCATCTTCATCCTGATACTTTAGGTCAAAGGTCCACTTATACCTATCACGCATAATCATTTCTGTCATTGACAGTCACAATGTGAAAATCCATGTGACAGAACTGATGCGAGTTGTGTTCGAGCATATCAGTTCCACTGATGTGCCTACAATCTTAAGCTCCTACCATCCCATGGTACTCGACTGGCACTCCCATGTCAAAGCTAAGATTGTACAAGTGTTCTAAGTCTTTATTTGTCCATTAAAGACTTCATTTTACTTCGAACTAGTTTTTAGTAATCAAGATCGATCTCTCTAGTGCCAGTCTTCCTATCCCAGAAGAAGTAGAGGTATCGCACTGAAAACATTGACAAAACGTTTTACACTACTTATAGATACAGATAAGATTTAAGTGAAAACTAAACGATGCCTTTATTAATAATATCAAAATAAGTTTATTACAAGAAAGATGCCATATCATTCTATTCCCTATGGCGTCTGAGGGCATAATCCTAACAATCTCCCACTTGGACTGAATGCCACTCATTGTGGTATCTTATACCCAATGCCACTCTTTGTGGTATCTTACACCCGTCCTTTCCAAGTGTCGATCCAGAACAGCCTGAGGTAGTGGTTTGGTGAACGGGTCAGCTACATTATCAGCTGAGGCTATTTTCTGCACTGCTATCTCTCATTTGCCAACAATCTCTCTGATAATGTGAAATCTTCTCTCAATGTGTTTAGACTTTTTATGAGACCATTGTTCCATAGCTTGCGCTATTGCTCCATTGTTATCAATATAAAGTGGTAACGGGAGTTGTGCACTAGGAACCACTTCAAGTTCTCCAAGGAACTTTCTCATCCAAACAGCTTCTTTGAGGCTGCCACATATTCTACTTCAGTGGTGAAATCCGCAGTTGTGCTTTACTTGGAACTTTTCCAAGACACCACCCCACCATTAAGCATGGAAACAAACCCTGAAGTGGATTTTCGGTCATCAACGTCAGACTGAAAGTTTGAGTCAGTGTAACCTTCCATCTTTAGGTCTCCACCCCCATAGATGAGAATCATATCCTTAGTTCTTTTGAGATACTTTAGGATATTCTTCACAGCTATCCAATGTTTATTTTCTGGGTTTGCCTGAAATTAACTCACCACACTTACAGCATAGACAATGTCAGGTCTTGTACAACATTGCATACATCAGGCTACCAACTGTAGAAGCGTAGGGTACATTGCTCATCTCCTTTCTATCTTCATCACTTTGAGGACACATAGATTTGGATAAGTGTACTCCATGCCTCATGGGAAGAAACCCTTTCTTAGAATTGTCCATCCTAAATCTATTTAGGACCTTTTCTAAGTAAAGGTCTTGGGAAAGAACTATCATTCTATTCGTTCTATCTCTATAGATATGAATTCCTAGAATGCATGTCGCTTCTCCAAAGTCTTTCATGGAAAACGTACTCGAAAGCCATTTCTTGACAGCGGTGAGCATTCCCACGTCATTTCCTATAAGTAGAATGTCATCCACATATAGTACTAAGAACGAGATCTTGCTCCCACTAGTCTTCTTATAGACATGGGGTTCATCTTCGTTCTGGATGAAGCCATATCCCTTTACTACTTCATCAAAATGAAGATTCCAGCTTCTAGAAGCTTGCTTGAGACCGTATATGGACCTCTCAAGTTTACATACTTTATGGATATCGATCTCAGATACAAAACCTTTTGGTCGTTCCATATAAATGCCCTCTTCTAGGAATCCACTTAAAAAAGTCATTTTAAAATCCATGTGTCATATTTCATAATCTAGGTATGCAGCTATGGATAACAGTATTTGGATGGACTTTATCATGGCCACAAGCGAAAAGGTTTCTTGATAGTTAATTCCTTATCTTTGACTATAGCCTTTTTCTAAGAGCCTGGCTGTAAAGGTGTCAACCTTGCCATCACTACTTATCTTTCTTTTGTAGATCCACTTACATCCTATAGGTTTGATACCTTCAGGAAGATCTACCAAAGTCTAGACTTGGTTCGATTGCATCGAATCCATCTCTGTTTCCATTGCTTTTTACCATCTTGAAACATCGACATCCACCATCGCTTGATCATATGTACAAGGATCATCTTCATGACCTTCTTATACTACAGTGTGAAGCTCTGGCTCCCCCTGCAGTAGATACCCATACCTCTCAGGTTCATGTGGTATTCTACTAGATCTACGTGGTGGTTGTGTTACTATTGGGTCAAGCCTTGGTTCTTGGACAGATGTCTCAGAGGGAGTTTTATTTTGTTCTTCTAGAACAATCTTTCTACCTTTACCCCCTTCCAAGATGAATTCATCTTCAAGGAACTAGGCTCGTAGGGCCACAATGATTCTCTGATCATTATGTAGGTAAAAGAAGAATCCCACGGAATCTTCAAGATAACCAATGAAATGTCCCATAAGAGATCTTGTCTCCAATTTCTCCACTTTAATCTTCTTGACATAATCAGGATATCCCCAAATCTTAATGTGATTAACACTTGGTTTCTTATTATTCCACATCTCATACGGAGTTTTAGGAACGGATTTGGAGGGACATTTGTTCAATATATATGCAGCAATAAGGAGTCCCAACAACAAAATGGGTAAATCAGTGTAACTAAACATGGAACGAATCATGTCCAACATTGTTCGGTTCCTTTGCTCGGTTACTCCATTCAGTTAAGGGGTTGCTAGTGGTGTTAGTTGTAACATTATTCCTTGTTCTCTAAGGAATTCATCAAACTTGGCACTCATATATTCTCCTCCATGATCCGATCGTAGAGTTATTATAGTTTGCCCAATTTGGTTTTCTACCAAAGCTTTGAATTCTTTAAACCTTTCAAAGGATTCAGACTTTTGCTTCATCAGATACACTAGACCATATCTTAAATGATCATATGTGAAAGTGATGAAGTAGTAGAAACCTCCACGAGCCATTTCTCCAAATGATCCGCAAACGTCGGTATGCACTAATCCTAAGACTTGAGTGGCTTTTTCAAAAGTCCCGGTGAAGGGTGATCTAGCCATCTTGCCTAAGATATGTTGGCCCCAAGTGGCATACGAAAGGGTCTAGAAGAGGGGGGGGGAGGGGGTTGAATAGACCCTGAACTCTTTTTCGACTTCAAAAATTCGTACTACTTTTAAAGATTTGAACGCTTAGGAAGCTGAGCGCTTAGGTCAGGCGCTATAAATAGTTGCTTAGCAGTTTAGTTTGTCTTTTTTTAAAAAAAATAAGAGAATATAAAGCAAGATAATAATAATAGTAAATAACACAAAAAATTGTAAGGTTCATTGAGTGATGTAATCCCAGTTACGTCATTCTTCTCCTTTTTCACTTGGAGGGAATTTACTAAGTTGATTATCAAAGAATCACACAGAATCTTCTACAAGCTAGTAAAAAGGTGAAAAATGATCTCGGGCTCCTTGATCACACAGATTTCAGCACCAATGAAGATCTTCTTCTACAAGCTTCTCTCACTCAGAAATACTGCCTGTAAGGGGTTTCAACAACTTTCTTACTCAGATGAAAGGTTGAGGGTTTTGTCACACAAGTTTTGTTTGTTTGTTTTTGAAAAGATCAAACAACTTGGAATATCTTAGCAAGAGTTTATGTTTCTTCTTTGGAAGATGTTTGAGATATTTGTGACTGTCTGGAATGTATGTAAAAAGCTTGAAAGATTTTGGCCATGGAGTTTCTAAGCTTTTCTTGAGAAAATATTTCAGCAAAGTTTTCGCGTGTTGATCGTTTTTTTTAGGGTTTGCTGGAATGAGGTATTTATATGTAATTTTTGGGATTTGTCCGCTGGACACATGTGAGCGCGTGCTCTTCACGCGACGCATGAATCAGCTTTTTCTCTGACATTCCTGAAAATCCTGCTGGTTCCAATTGGACGGGAGCTGGTTTGAACTCTGAAAACCTGACAGTCTAGTCAAAAGGTGGCTTGTCCACAAGTCATAATAGCTTATTACATTTAATGCTCTTATCAAGCATTTAATGCATTTGAATTTATTTCCTGTTGAATAAATGTCCGTTGAATGATTGCATTTAAGTCCTTCATGACTTGAGAATTTATTTCAGGTGAATCTGATACTGATCGCTGGAGTGCTTTGAGCGCTTGATCCATAAATCCTGAAATAGTCCTTTAGCGTTTGATAGATGCTAATAACAAATCTTCATCTTCATTTGACTTCAGACGCTGATCTTCAACTTCATCTCTAATAGATTCACCTAGAATTCTATTAGCGATTTGGTATCTAATACTTAGTCTAAAATCTACAAAGATAAAAACTGCAAGCCTAACAAAATTACATACTTTCAAACGCTTATACAATTGATCTATGAAAAGAGAAGCTTACATTATATTATGGACTAACATAAAATCCTATCTTGTCATCATCAAAACATCTAACATGAAATTCCTAACAATTTTCAAAGGATTTAGACTTTTGCTTCATCAGATACACTAGACCATATCTTAAATGATCATCTGTGAAAGTGATGAAGTAGTAGAAACCTCCACGGGCCATTTCTCCAAATGATCCGCAAGCGTCGGTATGCACTAATCTTAAGACTTGAGTGGCTTTTTCAAAAGTCCCGGTGAAGGGTGATCTAGCCATCTTGCCTAAGAGACATGATTCACATGTTGGATGGGGATCCGACCCTAGAGAGCTTAAAAGCCCATCTTTTTCTATTTTGTGGATCTTGTGCTCTCCAGCATGGCCTAGTCTAAGATGCCACTTTGGTCTTAAATTAGCTTCTTGCCTACCACGTTTATTAGTTACAACATTCACATCAGATGAATTATGGAGATTTAACTAATACAAACCATTAACTAAAGAAGCATTGCCAACTAATTTATTCCATAATAAATGTCGCAATTCAATTTAGAAAAACAGAATGTATAGCCAATCTTAACCAATATAGGAATGGAAACAATGTTTTTAAGCCCCTTGGGCAAAACTAAAACATCATTTAAAAACAATAAATGTCCAGAATTCAAATATAAAGAAGTAAATCTAATCCTAGTAGCTGCGATGCTTTTCCCACTGCCTACTTTGATCATCACTTCTTCTCGGCCTAGCTTTCTACTTCTCTGCAAATCCTATCCCAAACAACACACATGGGCACTAGCCCCTGTGTCTAGAATCCATGAAGTAGAAAAGACGGTCATAGAACAATTAGTTCCAAAATCGAAAGGTTCCATACCTTTTGCGCCTTTACCTAATTCAGGACAGCTCCTTTTCTAGTGGCCAAGCTCACCGCACTCAAGACATTTGTTCGTCTTCTTAGACCCTTTGCTTTTACAACCATGTTCTAATTTCTTTTGAGTTCTTGTGGATATTCCTTCTTGCCTTCTCCTTTTCATTTCGTCGATCATCAAATGAATCATTTGTGAAATAAATAGAAGAATCCCTCTTTTTTTTCCTCCTCATACGAGCTTGTTCAATTTCAAGATTCTTTGTTAGCCCAGCTAATGAACAATCGATATCATTGATATCAAAGTTCATGACAAAGTAGTAGAAGGAGCCAGGGAGCGTCTGTAGGATGAGAGCAACTTGAAAATGAATATTCATATAGAAGTTCATTGATTTTAACCTTTCCATTAGGGTCATCATCTTGAGAACATGGTCTCCCACGTCCTCATCCTCGCTCTGAAGAGATCTTTTGATATGAAATATCTTACAGTCCTACTGCACTCTCCAAAACATTTCTTCCAAGTGAAGAATTATGTCTCTTGCATTGCTCATTGCATCATGAGAACTTTGCATTTCACTGCACATAGAGCTTACGATGTATCCTCTAGCTTTATAGTTGTCACAAGTCCAACTAAAGTGAGCTAGTTGAACTTTCTCATCCTCATTCCTCTTAGGAATAAAAGGACGATCAATCTCTAACACATATTCAATCGACTCTTCACTTAGGACATTCCTTAATATTGTGAGCCATTCGATGTAGTTGGGTCCAATTAGAACATTTTTTGTGAGTAATTTCATAAATGGGTTTGTCATATTTGAGAGAGATAAATAGGGAGATAACTGCAGAAATAAATCAGATTAATTAGATTACTTGTATTTGACTTAACCAAAAAAAATTAAGGACTTAAAATTTATCTTGGCTCCCACTGCATTTTTCGAATCCCACACTCCCATGTGAAAATCAGGAATCATCATTGGAATAGATTCCACAGTGAGTACTGAGGTCCTCAATTAATTACATGGGTTGCAACCTAACCGATTTCTAACCCATTAATTAATTAAAGTGGTGTCTAACATCAATTTATCCAATAAATATTTCAATACATTTTCCCATAGTTCAGCAAGCTGCAACCTAACCGATTTCTAAGCTTGTGAACTACCCGAGTTCATTCCTACTAACTTCCTATAATCTAACATTTGAATTTCACCTTGTAACCTAACCGGTTTCTGGGGTGAAATATGCTTCGATTAAGGCATTCCATGCACTTAATAAAACTTCAAATTATTTCCAAATGCATAACCCTCATAACTGGGAAGAATTGTACATTTGTAGTAATTATAATTTTAATAAGCTTAGTGGAGAGCGAGGATATCACACATCCTTTTCTAACCCGGTATTATTTATTTGGGAGAATTTAAATTGTCAAATATTTGGTCTCACTTTGCACATTAATCAATTTATATAGCGTAACTATCACATATTGAGCATGCATAATTCATACTACTAATAATCATGCCTATCAATATAAACATGGAATTAAATAAATAAATAAATAAATCCATTTACACTCGATCATGGATGTTAGGAAATTTCTTGTTAGATGTTTTGATGATGACAATTAGGATTCTATGTTAGAACCCAAAATATGTAAGTTTGATTTTATTAGAAATCATGTATAAGCTTTCAACGTTAGATTTGTAATAGGCTTTATTGATTTTCATTTTAGTCTGTTAGGCTAAGTAGTCTTAGACTATGCGTCTGATAATTTTTGAGTGAGCTTCAGTAGTTAAGTTTGAAGACTCAAGCGTCTGAAGTCTGAATGAAGAATGAAGAACCCAAGCGTCCAAGTATTGATTGAAGACGGGATCATTCAGTGATTGAATGAGCGTCTATCAATGACAAACATTAACCTGAATTTATTCCTAAGTCCAAAAGGAGTTTTAAGCAAATATTCTCAGATCATTAATTGCCAACGGGCATTTAATTCAAATGCATTAAATGCTGATAAGATCATTAAATGTGATAAGCACTCCAGGACGTACAGAGAAGCCACCTTATTGGACTGTCAACTTTACAGAGATTGCAGGACCAATTTTTGTGCAATAAATTTTCAGGAAAAAGGACAAAAGTAGTTCAATCGCGGAAGTGAGAGACACGCGCCCGTGCATGTGTCAATCGGACACTTTTTCCAAGAATGTCTATAAATAGACTTCAGCAACAAGCCAAAATCAAAGATCTAACACGGTACAAGCTTACAAGACAAAACTCTGTTGGATTGAAGTCTCAATCCTTAAACTCTTCGAAAATCCAAAATATTTAAGCAAACATTCTCTTTGGTTTTCTTCAATTCTTGAGACAGTCAACCAATATCTCAAACCTTTTCATAGAAGAACCTTACATTACTATTGAGATATTATAAGTTGTTTGAACTTTTCCAAAATCAAACAAACCATTAGAAAAATCCTTTCCAAGCCTCGCGATCTGTGTGAAGTCGAAGTTGGATACTTGCAATATTTCTGGGCAAAAGAAGCAAGGGGATAGAAGTGTCTTGGAGCAGAAATCGGTGTGACCAAGGAGCTCAAATCATCTATATCCATCTCTTCCTAATTTGTAGAAGATTTTGTGTGATTCTTTGAGAATCATTTTAGTGGATTGCCTCCGAGTGTTCGAGACGAAAAAGGACGTTATTGGGATTACACCACCCAACGAACCTTTCAATTCTTTGTGTTCTTTACTTTACCACTATTTCTATCTTGTCATATCATTGCATAAATCGGTTAATTTAATACATTGATTAAATCATTTAAAAGCTAAGCAACTAAAGTAAACTTTATGACGCTAAAACATTGCAAAAGGAAGACTTAAAATTATTCCGCTATGCTAACCCTGATTAAAGAACTGAACGCTTAAACCTACTTGGTTATAGTATTCAAATATTGAGTCTAAGTTAATCTTTTCAAAACAGTCTTCAAGTAGACGCTCAGCCAAGCGCCTATATTTCAAGCGTCCAACCCCATTTTAATACGAAACTTTTTGAAGTCGAAAAAGACTTCAGGGTCTATTCAACCCCCCCCCCCCCCCCCCCCTTTTCTAGACCCTTTCATATGCCACTTGGGACCAACAAGTTGTATCAGAGCGGTTGAAGAAGAAATTTGTAAACTTTCCATGCACAAATTCTTGTTTAGATCCTCTTTTAAAATCTAGTTGCTTTAAAAAATTTCATGGCATTTTCCAAAGTTCCTATGTTGATCGAGTCAAATTATGACTCATGGAAGGTCAAAGCTTTTACTTATTTATGTTCCTGTGATGATGAAATGTGTGATATCATTTCAGATGGACCTATTCAGATTTACAAAGTCATCACCTGAGCGCCTGGAGACACAGAAGCTACTTGGTACGTGTCGAATGCACCAAAATATAATTACTGTTCTCACCAGAATCTGTAGTACTCGTAAGTCCAGGTCGAACCCTAGAGACTGATTGATCAAATAACAAAGGGGGTTTTGAAGATTTAATTAACTAAAATTGTAGAAAATAAATGCTTGAAAATTCAATTAATGGAAAATACGATTCAAGAGAAATTCAACCCTAATTCACACATTGATCATAGACACCTAAATTACTATTCACTCATTGATTACTTAGCCAAGAATCTAAACAACCAGCTATCTAGATCCCTATAATCTTCCTTATATCATTAATCAAAGCCCAGCAGCCGATTAAATTCTTATTATTAACTGATTCGGTATTAAGCAATCCTAATCAAATTAATAACAGCATAACGAATTAGAAGCGACTAAGGATAAACAATAGTTTAAGCAAGCGCCAACTATTTAATTTACTCCAATGTTTCCCTTAGGTTATCAACAAAAATTGGGAATCTAATCATGAAAACCTAATTGCTACATGCACAAATCAAACATAACAATTACGGATTATGAAGATTTGTTAGCAAACAATTGACATATATAATCAACTAATATGCATCCTAGATAATCATATACACAATTGTAAGAATTGAAATCAAGAAACAAAAGATAATCAAACCGTGAATAGATTAGAATAAAAGCTTCCTGTCTCACAATGTATGAATTTATTGGAATTCTCTTGAATCGAAATAAAAACTTAGCTAATAATAATTGTAAGCATAAAACTTGAAAATACTATTTTTCTTACTCTCTTCTCCTTGTTTTTTTCTTCTTCTCTTTATTTTTTCAACTCTTGCAAGACATATATATAGGCAATGAAAAGATGACATAATCATGGAGAGAATATATTCTCTCTTCCTTTATCAAGACATGGAGAATATATTTTTCCCTTTAACATCAAAGCATGGAGAATATATTCTTCCCTTTACACTCTGATTTGTCGCCTCTACTTCATCAAATCTGACTTTGACTCCTTCTAGAAATTTGTAGCTTTATGTGTTAGCTTTCATTTCCAACTGGCCTTGACTGAATCCAAGACACATAACTCTAGTTATGAATTTTTCACCAAATCTGCGCATTCCAGTCCAGTCCAGTCCAGAACAGAATTCTTCTTTAAATTCTTCAACACTTTCGAGCCCTTTAACTTCCGAACTGGGTCTGGACTTCTTCATAAGAAATATAGGCCTTTGTCTTAGCTTTCCAACTAGATAAAATTCAATAGAAACTAATGTCTGCATCTCCATATATATCAGTATTTCCGAAACATCGCCAAATCTGCCATTTTGATTGAAATTGAAATTTTGCACTTCAAATCTTGCCCGAATCACAAAATGAGATAAAATCAGTTCCAATGGCCATATAATCACAATAAAGTGCTAAACATAGAGGAAATAAAATATATAAATATTGCACTTATCACTACTCCAGATGGCTTTGTTGGGAAGCCTAAGCAGGAATGATCCACAGATGAGCGTCGGAGATTTAATCTAGATAATGTTGGACGGAATGCTCTATATACTACCATTGGTGATAACGACAACTTATTCAACAAGGTCAAATCTTGCAATACAACTTATTCAGCACAAATTAAGGAAAACAAACTTTTAATTGCCAAGAAAAAGTTTAACGATTTTAAGATGTTGCCTAACGAGAAGCTAGAGCAATTGGACATAAGATTTACAGATCTTGTTAGAGAACTTACATCTTTGGGAATGGATTTACAGAATAGAGCAATGGTGGTTAAGATTTTCAGAAGTCTACCTAGTAGATTTTTTATGAAGACAACAGCAAGGAGAGAATCGAACATGTTGTATCTTCTAACTCTAGAAGATGCCTTTTCAGAGCTCAAAGCATTTGGGTTTGAGTTGAATTCAACTAGTCATGTTGTGAATAGTCCGGTGATTGAGTCTGGAGCGCTTATAGCATCAATCAAGGGTAAATCAGGTAACAAGGGAAAGGTTTCGGATATCAGTGAGGATGAGGAACTAGCGTTTATGAACAGATTCAGAAAGTTTCTAAGATATGGAAAGAAAGGAAATAGTCCTAAGTATCAAGGACAGAGTTCATATCAAGCGCCTGCTCGAGTACACCAACAGTATCAAGCACCTTAATATTCTGCATCTTCTCCTTCAACGCCGATTCAGTACCAAGCGTCTACTCAACAGAATCTCTCAGCAGCCGTGGTCTCAAAACCACACACTGCAAGGTTAACAATTGAACAAAAGATGAAAACTACTCTTCGTTATAATTGCAGGAAACCAGGGCACTACCAGGTAAATTGCCCTTATCCAACTGTATCCAAGCCCTCAAGGCAGGATTACGTGGATAGAAACCAATTCAGGAGCAACCTTCGTCAACAAGGTTTGCTAGCGAAATCAGAACCAGCATTCACACCTGAAGATTTGGAGTCTTCAGAGGAGAGTAGTGATGATGATGAGCCAGTGGAGGACTCAGCGCTTATTTGTCTCATGGCCAGAGATGATGAAGCGTCCTCTGAGGTAAACACTGAGATATCTTACCCTCTCTCTTATGAAGAATTACTTGACAAAGTCAAAGAATATTATAATGATTGTCAAGATACCGCCAAATTATATCAAAATCACTTCGATATCATTTCATCGCTCAAAAGTGATCATGTGATGCTCAAGGCAGAGTTGCAAGTTTAGCAATAATGCATTGAGAAGAACAAATCACTTGAGAGTGATATAATCAATTTGAAAAGTGATCTCGATATAATAATCAAGAGAGAAGCTGAGCTGATTGCTAGATCAGAGCAACTCATCTCATCATTGTCTAAAGCGTCAAGAAAGCTAGACAATGTGACTGAGGTAACAAGACTATTTGGTGAGAAGACCGGTTTAGGATGCAATAAATTCGGTAAACAACCAAATAAATGTAATGTTACGGCGAACAACAAAGGAATGGGTGTTTTCTTTGTTGAGAAAGGTTCAAAAAGTCAAACACCTGTTGAACTAAGCGACAATAGTACGAGGCTAAATGAGAAAGCCAAAGGTGACTCAGGCAAGGGAAAGGCGAAAGCAAATGATTCACAAAGAAAGGTTAATCCAAACGCTCAAAAGGCTAAAGATAAACCTAACCACTATGAATCAAGCGCTAAACGTCTGGCACCAAAAGTTCACGCCAAGCCAGTGCCAAGGAAATACCAACGTCAATATCCACAATGGTCTAGATCATATTATCGTTACTATGATGATTATGATTATAACTATGATTATGATTACTATTATAATCAAAGATATTATTATACACCCAAAAAGCACACACAACACAACGTGAACAAAAAGCACACACAACATAATGTGAAACCCAAGATGGCTAATCCTGCCGCAATGAAGATTAAGCAAATATGGGTTCCTAAAGTTCTAGTTCAAACTAACAACGCTACTAATGTTAAAAGACCTAAGTCACAATGGGTACCTGAACAGAAATAGAACTTCCCTTTTGATTGCAGGTACCTAGAGCTAGAGCCGATACATCTGTTTGGTACATCGATAGAAGGTCAACATCGATAAAGGCTTTAAAGTCAAATTCTCAAGCGACTGTTGCTATATAAAAGACGCTAAGACTAAATCTACTAAATTGAAAGATAAAAGAACAAACAATGTGTATCTAGTAGATTGGGGTTCAACATCAGATAACAACCCAACATGCTTTATGGCTAAAAGTGAATCTAAAACGGGTTGGTTATGGCATAAAAAAATGAATCACCTCAACTTTAAGACAATCTCTCAGGTTATAAATCTAAATCTTGTAGAGAGATTACCTAAAGAACCATTTAATAAGGATCGTTTTTATGACGCTTGTCAAATAGCAAAACAAGTTAAATCATCTTTCAAGAGAAAACCTCATCTATCTACCTCTGGGATACTTGATCTACTTCACATGGATCTATTTAGACATGTTCAAACGATCAGTGTGAGCTGTAAAAAGTATAATTTGGTGATAGTAGATAATTTCTCTAGATTTACTTAAGTGGAATTTCTTTCATCCAAAAATGAGACATGTGACAAGTTAACAACGCTTATTAAGCAACTTCAAACATTGAAAAATCTTAAGGTTGCAAGAATAAGGAGTGATCACGGTACTGAGTTTACTAACAAGGTTGTTGAGAATTTTTGTACAGAGAATGGAACACATCATAAGTATTCAGCTCCCAGAACTCCCCAACAGAATGGTGTTACTGAGCGCCGGAACAGAACGCTCAAGGAAGCCGCTAGGATGATGTTAGCAGAGTCCAAGCTTGCTCTTAGGTTTTGGGCCGAAGCGATCAACACTGCATGTTCCACTCAAAACCGTTGCATGATCAACAAAGCATGGGAAAACTCCATATGAACTATGGAAGGGACGTAAGCCAAATGTTTCATACTTTCACGTCTTTGTTTCAAAATGCATTATTCATAATAATGGATCCCAAAGCCTAAAGACATTTGATCCTAAAGCGAATGAGGGAATCTTTCTAGGCTACGCCAAGAATGGAAAGAATTTTCACATCCTAAATAAGATCAAATCGAAGGTTGAGGAATCTATTCATGTTATTTTTGATGATGCTAACCAAGAACCGAGTAAGGTTAATATGAATGATGTGGGAGTTAAAGATTTGTATCATCAAGCATCTAAAGTTACAATTGATGATGAAAGTGACGACGATGATGAGATCTTAGTGCCACCTCCTAAGTATACTCGAGATATTATGGACAATCATGGTAGATTTGTTGATGATCATGAAGAGAGTGATCATCAAGAGCAAAGTAGGATCTGTGAACTTGAAGCGTCTACGCAAGAGGATAGTCAAGCACCTGTTCAACCTCCTAACCCATTCCAATCAGATAGACTATGGCTACGTTATCATCTACCAGAGCTGATTATTAGAGATGTTGGAGCACCTGTTAGGACTAGGGACGCTACATTTAATGAGGCCATGTCGCAAGCTTCTTCTCTCAAATGAAACCAAAAAAAGTGGATGAAGCGTTAAGTGATCCTAGTTGGATTGAAGCCATGCAAGAAGTACTTAATCAGTTTGTGCATAGTAAGGTTTGGAACTAGTACCAATGCCAACTCACCAAGGAGTTATTGGGACTAGATGCGTTTATAAAAACAAGATGGATGAAAATGGCTTTGTGATAAGGAACAAAGCCAAACTTGTTTCTCAAGGATATTTCCAAGAAGAGGGTATTAATTTTGATGATACATATGCTCTTGTCGCCCGTCTTGAAGCAATTCGCATGTTTCTAGCGTATGCAGCGTTCAATAAGTTTCCGATGTATCAAATGGACGTGAAGAGTGCTTTCCTGAATGGTAAACTCCAAGAAAAAGTTTATGTCAAGCAACCACCAGGATTCATCAACAGCCATGGTAAGGGTATGGTCTACAAGCTAGACAAAGCACTTTATGGGCTTAAGCAAGCACCCCGAGCATGGTATGACACTCTCTCTATTTTCCTTATTAGTAAAGGCTTTTCAAAAGGTAGCGTTGATACAATGTTATTTAACTTACCAATTACGAAGATATTCTCTCAGTCCAGATTTATGTTGATGGTATTATTTTCGGATCTAATAATAAGCGTCTGTGTGAGAAATTTTCGAAAATGATGCAAGAACAATTTGAAATGAGCATGATGGGGGAATTAACTTTCTTCATAGGATTACAAGTTAAACAACTCTCTAATGGCATATTTATTAACCAAGCTAAGTATACACGAGATATGATTAAGAAATTTAGTATGAAAAATGCATCATCTTCAAAAATTTCAATGAGTCAAACGCTTAAGTTAGATAAAGATGAAAGTAGGAAAAAGGTTGATATCACTATTTATAGAAGTATCATTGGATCACTTCTTTATCTTACTGCTAGTAGACCTGGTGTTATATTTTTGGTATGCATGTGTGCACGCTTTCAACCTGATCCTAAAGAGTCACACTTAAGTGTTCCCAAGAGAATCCTTAAGTACCTAAAAGGCACACAAAATGTGGGCTTATGGTATCCAAGGGACTCTCCTTTTGAACTAATTGGTTACTCAGATGCAGATTTTGCAGGTTGCAAAATAGTTTGTAAGAGTACTAGTGGTACATGTCAATTTCTAGGTGATAGGTTAGTTTAATGGCATAATAAGAAACAACAATCGATAGCTACCTGTACATCTGAAGTTGAGTATGTAGTTGCAGGAAGTTGTTGTGCACAAGTTTTATGAATGAGGCAACAATATAGAGATTATGGAATAATCCTAGGTCCAACCCCTATTCATTGTGATAACCAAAGCGCCCTAGCCATGACTCAAAACCATGTTCTTCATTCCAGAACCAAACATATTGACATTAGATACCATTTTCTTCATGACCATGTTCAAAAGTAAGATATCTCCATGCAATTTATTGGAACTGATAAACAATTGGAAGATATCTTTACCAAAGCTCTCAACGAACAACATTTTCTCACTTTAAGAAGTGAACTAGGTATGATTGATTTAAATGCTTAATCATTATGCATCATATTTTCATTAGACATAATTTAGGGGGAATCCACTTTATTTATGTCTAAAAGATCTTTCAAAAGTGTTACAGGTTATCAAATTTAGGGGGAACCTTAAAATTGTACTTGAACATATCTGTAAGCGTCAATGATCAAAATTATTTTTCATATGCATAAGATCAACAAAGCTTATCGTTATTTAGCATGATATGTTGGATGCTCAAGCATAAAAGGAATTTAATTTCAAGCGTCAACATAATTCTTACAAGTGGTATATGTTAAGCGTTGAACATATTCCCTTCAACACTTAATATAAACTTTTATAAAATTCATGCATAACCTTTTAAATGACTAGTGACGTGATGGATAGACTCAAAGATTAATTTTGACCTTTATCTACACGTTCCTATCACATCAAACTGGTGGGTAAATTAAAAACTTTTCAAAATGACAGTTCAGAGTTAGTACGTGTTTGTGTACGTGTCAGTGTACCATCAAGCGCATGCATCACACTCTAAAAATGCTAAACATTTTAAAAAATTTACTTGGACGTTAAAGCTTTATATATGGGAGTTACCAAATGTAACTTCCCTCTCTTACCAAAAACTTGCTGTTAGAAAATTTCATGTTAGATGTTTTGATGATGACACGATAGGATTTTATGTTAGACCCCAAAAAGAATGTAAGTTTATATTTTCATAGAACAAATGTTTAAGCATTTGTAATTTTTATCTTTGTAAACTTTAGACTAAGTATTGAATACTAAGTCGCTAGTAGAATTCTAGGTGAGTCTATTAGAGATGAAGTTGAAGATCAGCGTCTGAAGACAAGTGAAGATAAAGATTTTTTCTTAAGGACTGTTTCAGGGTTTATGAATCAAGCAATCAAAGTACTCAAGCGATCAAGTAGATCAGATTCACCTGAAATAAATTTCAAAGTCACTAAGGACTTAAATGCAATCATTTAACGACCATTTATTTCCAACGGGAAATAAATTCAAATGCATTAAATGTTTGATAAGAGCATTAAATGTGATAAGGATAGATTGTATACGGAGCAAGCTACCTATTGGCTAAGACTGTCAGAATTTCAGAGTTCAAACCTACCACATCAAATTAGTGCAACAGGATTTCAGGAATGTCAAAGAAAAGGTATGACTCACTCGCGCGTGAAAGGCACACACCTACATGTGTCCAACAGACAAATCCCAAGAAAGTGCCTATAAATACCTCACCCCAGCAAACCTTAAAATATAGAGATACACGTACATACACAAAAAAGTCAAAACTTTGCCGAAATTCTCTCTCTAGAAAAAGCTTCGAAACTCCATAGCCAAAAGTCTTCCAAGCTTTTTACATACATTCCAGAAAGTCATAGGTATCTCCAACATCTTCAAAGAAGAACCATACAATATTACTGAGATATCCTAATTTGGTTGAACTTTCTAAAATCAAACAAACCCGTGATCAAAACTCTCAACATCCTCTATCTGTGTGAAGAAGTTGTTGACTCTACATACGGTATTTCTGAGTGAGAGAAGCTTGTTGGTGAAGATCTATATTCGTGCTGAAGTCTGTGTGATGAAGGAGCCCAAGATCATCATCCCTTCCTCTATTTTGTAGAAGCCTCTGAGTGATCCTTCAATTATCAACTTAGTAGAATTCCTTCAAGTGTTTAAAGAGAATAAGGACGTAGCTCGGATTACACCACCCAGTAAACCTTATAAATTCTTGTGTTATTTACTGTCATTTACTGTTTTATTATCTGACTTTATATTTTATCATTTATCCTGAAAAAATATAAGAAAAACGATTAAGTGACTATTGGACCAAAACGAACGCTAAAGCTTTTAAAAATATCATTTCCGCTATGCTAACCCTAATTAAGTGATCCAAACATTACCCTACTTTGGTAAATTGATAAAATCACTAAGTCTAAGTTATCTTTACTGTAGCACCTGACCCAAACGCTCAGCTCTCTAAGCGTTCAAACATTTAAAAGTGATACGAAATTTTTAAAGTCAAAAAAAAACTTCAAGGTCTATTCAACCCCTCCCCCTTCTAGACCCTTTCGTATGCCACTTGGGACCACCACTCGTGTCCACAGTTAAAAACATTTATTGCTGAGATTCAACTTGTCGAATCAGGGTGAGGCATTAGAATCTATTATTGCTGAACAATTTGAGGAAGCATGGTCGAAGATGCGTGCTTATGATGATGCTGCATACAAACCGCACTTTGACAAGAAAGATTTAGTTTTGAAGTACAAACTTCTTGTTGATTTCTGCAGCAAGATTGTTGAATGTCGGTTGGGAACCTTCGATAAGATCAACCCGATGTAGTTTCAAATGATTACGGCTATACTCCTTGGTATCAAGATCAACTGGAGCGAGTATGTGTTTGGACGATTTAGGGATTGTTTAGCCACAACAAATAAGCTCTATGGCATTATTCTAAGTGATCTGCTATACAGAGCAGAGTGTGTTCACTCTTCTGGGCTTCCTTTGGCCAAGGTCAAGCTGTTGGGGAAGCGGATTGTGCAGAATCTCCTCAACCCTCCCAAGGTTGGTGGAGATGCTAGACCTTTGTCTAAGCGCCAAGTTGTGCGCGAAGCGGAGGGTCTGGATCCTGAAGAAGCTGTGAAGCGTCCAGATGAGAAGAAGAAGAGGGCTCCTAGAAAGCCCAATGATATTGTTGTTCCATCTCCTCCCAAGGATGATGAGGAAATTGATGAGGATGCGGAGGACAAGATTCCTAGCGGAGGAAGTTGGAAGGAATCATAAAGAAAATAGATTTTGCAGAACCAACTATTGCTTCTCCTTCCTAAACGCTTAAGCTTGTTGAAGGAGTCAACGTGAAGAAGATTTTCAAGCGTTCTAGGACAGACAAGTGTCAACTTGCCCCTGCTCCTAAAGAGCCTGAGACTTGATATATGTTATTTTTACACTAGTTTTCCCCCGTTTATTGACTTGGTTTTGATTGTTTCATTGATAATTTGATCACATATGATGCTTTGAACCCCGTTTTCTTTGCCTTGTTAGATTAGGTTAACAGTCGGGGCATAGAGCGAGAAACGAAGGCACAACGAAGCACTTTTGGAGAAAAACAGGGCAACGCCGCGGCGTTCAACCACAAACGCCGCGGTGATGAGCTGCAGAAGTGAACGCCGTGGCGATCACCATCCAACACCGCGGCGATGGTGAGGTAGAATGCGAACGCCGCGGCGTTCGAGGCGGCGGAAATGGTCTATAAATAGACCATTTAGGTTAAAACACAAGATATACACTTGAGAGCAACCAAACACCAAAAGGGAGGAGAGAAACACTTTGGAAAGAAGATTGAAAGTCATAACGTCTCCTTGAAGCCCTGGATTCTCAAGACGACGGAGAAAAAAAAAACAAAATTCGGCCAAAAATCACCCCTCGAAGCCACACCGCCGCCGTCCGCGCCTCACACCGTCGTCGCCGGAGTTGTGTCACCACCACTGGATTTTGACTTGCCTTTTGCTCATATTTGGGTAAAGTACCACTTCATTCATAAATTTGTTCTATTTGTCTACATTTTTGGATTAAGATTCGTGAATGGTTTGTGGTTGATTGTGGGGTGCGAATTCATGTTCATTGTGGGATTGTTGATATAGTAATGTTCTTGATTGAGAAATTCCGTTTGGTCGAATCAATTGTGTGGGCTAGTCGATCTTGAATTGTCCGTAAAAAATTATCCGGGGTTGTTTATTATCCATTGTTGTTATAAATGGTGAGTTTGTTGTGGATTGTTGAGTTGTGACCAATTTGGTTGTGGGAATGATTTGCTGAAGAAGTTTGGGGTGCTCGGGTAATTTCGGTTGTGTGGGTGCATAGGGCGTACATTTTGTTGGATTGTTGAAAATTGTTAAGGGGTCAAAGATGCGCACTCGATATTCTCAGGCGGCGAAAGGGAAGGTTAAGGCTAAGGCTACTACTTCTACCCCCATCGATGACCCACCATATGATGATGATGCTCCGTTGGACGACAATCAAACCGAGACCGACACTCAACCACGGGCTCACTACGATCGCCTCAAATTTGTTAGCCTCGCCGCATCTCTGTGTTTTTCGAAAAAATTAACCAAAAAATATGTGGTTTATGAAAGGGCTCTAGATTGCTCGCTTGAGCCGTTTAAGTTGAATATCCGGCATCGAGGATGGTTTGAGTTTGCTACACAACCAGGGGAGGCTATTATTCCGTTGGTGAAAGAATTTTATGCCAATGCGACCGGAAAGCCCGAAGATGTCCACAGATTAGTCTCCGTTCGGGTGCGGGGTCGGAATGTGAGTATTTCGTCCAAAAACATTAATGAGATCCTTCAAGTTCCCATCCCTAACCGGGATCAGTTTGCAACATTTTTGGACGATATTGATTATGCTGCTCTCCACTCCGAACTGGTTTATCCTGACACCGAATGGACAGGTTTCAAGGAATCCCGGCCGGTTTCGATCAAGGCGTGTCACCTCCGCACCACTGCACGGACATGGTATTATTTTGTTTGCGCTCGTCTTCTCCCGTCCTTATCTTTGAGCACAGCTGTCCGTGAACGAGTTGAGGTGGTATATGCGATTGATCAGGGAATGAACATCAACGTGGGCAAACTAATCAAGAAACAGCTGATTCAGTCTATCATTGAGTGCTCGGGTGCCAAGAAGAATCTATGTTTCCCATCTTTGATCACTGCCTTGTGCAAGGACGCCGGTGTTCCATACTCACAGATGGAGCATGTTGAGGTGCCGCGCCGGATTATCTCCTATTCACCGATTTGCAAAGCTAAACCTGCCGATACTGGTTTTGGTCTCCGTGCCCACCGCCCTTCTACTACATCATCTGCCGCCGCCCGCGCTCCCACTTTGCCTGTTCCGCCTCGACGCACAGCCCCACAGCATGGATCCTCTTCTTCTGGGGTCACGTCTAATATTCCGCAGTGGGCCGTTGAGTTGGATAACAGGATGACGCAGATCGATCAGAACATTCTTGCTGCGCGATGGGATGCACACCGCCGATTGCAGTTTATGGAGAGTGCCATCCGGGCTAATGCCTTCATCCCTTAGCCCGGAGTGTGGCCCGAGTTCCCTCAGTTCGATCCACTTGCTCCATTACACCCGCAGCCCCCGCCTCCCGAGCCCCCTGCCGTCCCTGATGACGAAGAGGAGGATGATGATGAGGATGATGATGCGGATGATGATGAGGATGAAGACGAGGAGGAGGATGATGATGAGACGGCGTCGGATGAGTAGTGGGATGTGCTGATTGTTTAAGAGTCTCCCCACCCCTTTTGATTATTGCCTTCTCATGTTATGATTGGATGTAGCTCATTGCACTTGATGATTGTACTCTTTTCGTTTGTTTTGTTTGCCTTTATCGTGTTTTTTATTTTTTTATCCTGCTCTTTTATTTTAATTTTTTTCCCTTAATGCATTGATGGGGTTCCCTTGAGTTTTCTCTCAGACAGGTTTTGATAACGCTTTGATTTCGGGATCCGCGACACTCCAGTTCTCCCTCCGTTTCTCTCACCTTATGGGTTGAATTTTTTTCCCTCTCCTCTTGTCCTTCTTTATTGCACCATTGAGGACAATGTTTACTTTCAGTTTGGGGGAACAACCTTTATGATTTAGAATTCATGAATTGGTGCACCCTTGCATAAGAGCATAATGCGTTTGAATATCTCTATTCTCTCGAAGTCAAAGTCCCTTATTTGTGGTTAACATGTCATATGTTGTGACTTGAAAGCCCTTTTTAGTCATGCTTATACGAATTTTTGAGGATTTAAAATGTTGAACTTTTAATTTTGTTGACTATGAAGTGTGTATTAATGTTGTGAAGTCGTAAAATGATTTAGGCCATCTTTCATTGTCATTAGCCTAACATTTTTGTCTTCTCTATATTGCATAATCTCTAGACCTTGATTTAAGCCATATTGATAAGAATGGAGTGTGTTAAGCACACTAGAAACCACCATTCGTCTTTATTGAATAAGCCACGACAACCACCTTCTAGCCTAAAAGAAAAACAATGTCTTGCACCCAATCAAGAAAGTTTAGAACTTCATATCGTTTGACTTGAATATGGGCAGTCACCTTGTTTTGATTTGAATGTATATGAGTTAGATAGTGATGTTTTGGCTATGTTGGGATATTTGAGGTTTGAAGTATTATGTAAAAAAGGGGATGAAATGAAAATTTGAGCATGGGCTAAATAGTCGAGATATATATATATATATATATGAAAAAAAAAGTGTGCTCTCGACTAGGCTTTGATCTTGGCACTCAATTGGATCATTTGGCTTGGGAATCTGTGTACAACCCAATATGAAAAGAAACAAGTTTGGGGGCTGTAAGTTGAAAGGCAAAATAGAGTGAAAAATGGATAAGTGATAAGTTGTGAAAGTTTATATGGTTTATATGAGAATTTAGCTCGATGATTTTGAGTTATAGGCTCTCTTGAATTTGTCACTTTATCCATATCTTCCGGTCCTAGCCATCACCTAGCCTTACGTTACAAGCCGGAAAGACCTTTTGATTGCGACTTTTGCACTTTATACACACTGATAAGAGGCTTTTTTACGTGTTTTTAAGCCTATGATCTGATATTGTTGGAGTTATTTATTGCCTAAATCATGCCACAGTTGCGTTTAAGTGGGGTGTTAAGTGATTTCAGTTGATAAACGAGAGCACACGAAGAAAAAGGCGAAAAACGGTGCACGACACTTTTTGAAGCCTGTCGACCATGCCCAGGCGCCGAGCTGACCACGCTCGGGCGCCGATCAAGAACAGCAAAGTTGATCCCTGTTGACCGCGCCTAGGCACCGCACTACCCGCGCCTAGGCGCCGTTATTCCCGCGCCCGAGCGCCGTACTATCCACGCCTGGGCGCCGCCGGACTTCTCCCCCAAGAAAAGTACGCCACGTAGGCCGCGCCTAGGCGCCGACGTAACCGTTTTTCAATTGTTTAAAAGCCAAATTTCAGATTGAAGAGGGGTTCGAAATCTGGGGAATTGGAGAGCATTTTCTGGGTTTTTGAGCCATAATTTCATCAACAATTGAAGGTGAAGAAGGGGGATTGAGCTAGAGATTGAAGCTACAACCAAGGATTCATCATCATTCAAGACTTAGGGAGTTTTCTTTTGTATTTCATTTACATGTTTATGTTAATAACTATGTATATGATTGTTTTAGACCTTCTTGAGCTATTGAATATGAGCTAATCTTGTAGAACTAAGGCCATGTGAAGGCCGAATTCATGAATCAATACATGTGAAGTTAATTTTCGAATTAATTCTCCTAATTGCTTTGTGTGTTGATTTTGTGCTTTTATCACAATCAAATGCTTGATCTCCATATGCTTGCTATTGTGCCTAATCTAGTCATTCGAGAGAAGATAGGTTAGGGTTCAAATGAATCAACACATCATCCGAAACTAATGTGGAATTGCTCCTAGAAATAGGTAAAGATTTCTGGGTGCGGTTAGCCGGATTTATCCGGGGAAACTCTAGAACGTTAATGCATGGTTGTTGATTAGATTCTCGGATAGACATATTTAGAGAACCGTCAATCAATCATAGGATTGTTATGTGCCGAGACATCGGGTAATGATTAATTAAGGAGTTTTCACCAAAGCAATAGGAGTCTAATAATTCGAAGAGTAACTCATATATATCGACGAGTGGATTCGGTTATAGCATGTGCCTTAGTCTTTTTAACCAATTCGTGAGGTTTAATTCATAGCTTGTTCCCTCCTTTGATCTTTCGTTTACTTAATTGTTTTTCTCTTATTTTACTTTAATTGTCTTTACCTTTATTGCAAATCTTAAGCTAAAAATCCAAGTCCTTGAGGTTCAACAACCCGGACTTTTTGTCCATTTATTACTACACGCGACTAGTGCACTTGCTATTCAAGCACGTTAGCTTCTAGCGTGTCAAGTTTTTGGCACCGTTGCCGGGGACTTGTTTTTTTTTTAGTTTTTGATTTTCGTTTTACGTTTTCATAATTTCTAGTTTGTTGTTTATTTTCTTGTTTCCTTTTATTTTTCGTACTAGTTTAATTTCGTTCTTGTGTTTAATTGCTAGATTCTTGTGTGGTGCATGACCCGTTCCTCAAACGAGCCTCTATACGAGTTGGAGCCCGAAAATGAACGAGTGTTTCGGACTAATAGGCGAGCAAGAGAAATGGCCAATAATTTGGACATGAACTTACCGGAAAATAGGGAGTGGTTACAAGGTGTTCTACAAGCCATGCAAGGGGCACCTCCTCCACAACTTCCGTCGGTTCGGGGTAGCTTACCACCTAGGGTCCATACCATTCCGGGGCCCGTGGTCGTGCCTAAATTCTTTGCACCCAACTACCACATTCCGGCTCATATCTTTAATATGGTGCAAGGAGATCCTTTCTATGGAGAACCGCACGAATCACCTCACGCTCGTTTGGAAACCATAGACGAAGCTCTTGTGACCATTCAATATCACCCACGGGATCTTGATGCAATTCGTCTAAGAGTCTTCCATTTCTCATTGAAGGATAGGGCGACAACATGGTATAAATCCTTACCTCCGCAATCTATTACAACTTGGGTTGAGTTGGTCGATGCCTTTCTAAACAAATTCTTCCCACCCTCCAAAATTAATGAACTCCGGAGTAACATCAAAGGGTTTAGGCAAAGAAGTAATGAGTCTTTAGCCGAGACTTGGGCTAGATATAAGGGCATGCTCCGAAAATGCCCCGATCATAATTTTGGTTTGAATGAACAAGTACTACATTTTTATGATGGGGTTCGGTCGCGTATTCGGAATAGACTCAATGCGGGTGCGGGTGGAGATCTCCTTGGGTTAGATTGTCAACGTGTATGGGACAAAATAGAACAATTAGCCCGGGAAGATGAGTTTTATCCCGACGATGAAGAGGCCTCATCCTCTAAAAAGGTTGCTTGTGTTGAGGAAGTGGTTGAGGGAGTAGTGGCTTTGGAACCGGAGGTTGAAGACGTCAATTATGTTGGGAATCATAATCGACAACGGTTGGACTTTCACATACCCGAGAATTTTCCAAAAAGGCCCAACCCCGCACAAAACGCACAACCAAGGATTTATCAAGCTTCTCGACCTCCTTTCAACAACCCGCCTCCGAGGCAAGGCATTCCAAATGTCCAAGGACAAGGGCAAGCACGACCTCCTACAATCGACGAGCGACTTAATGATCATATAAGGAAATCGGACACGTCGATCAACGAACTCCGTAATATGATGAAGGATATGTTCATGGAAATGAAAGATATGAGGACACAAATGGGGCAAATCTCCTCCGCGGTAAATGGTAGAGCCCCGGGAACTCTACCAAGAGACACGGAGAAGAACCCGAAAGATCAATGCCATGCCATCACTTTGAGAAGTGGGAAGCAGTTGGAAAAAGATTCAACACTGCCGTCCACGCCTAGGCGCGAGGAAGCCCACGCTCAGGCGCGTCTACACCCAGTCAGGACCAACTGCCACTGTCAGCGGCGCCCGAGCGCCGCAATACCCACGCCCAGGCGCCGAACCAACCGCGCCCAGGTGCCGCCTCCTGTTTCCTTCGGGGCTAGTTCGTCGACTCCAACGCCTCCTCCTCCCATTGAGATCCGTCTTCCCTTCCCAAACGCACAGAAGAAGAAAAAGAAGGAGATGGATCCGAGTTTCATCCGTATTTTATCCATTCTTCGTGAGGTGAGAATAAATATTCCTTTGGTGGATGCTATTTTGCAAATGCCGAACTATGTTTAGTTTTTCAAGGATATTCTCTCCAACAAGCAAAAATGGGAGGAAAACGAAACCGTTTGTCTAACCGAGGAGTGCTCCGCCGTCTTACTCAACAAATTGCCTCGCAAGCTCAAGGACCCCGGGAGCCTTACCATACCATGCACTATTGGTCATCTCACTTTTGACAAGGTGCTATGAGGTTCGGGGGCAAGTATCAATCTTCTTCCCTATTCTATCTTCAAGAAGCTCGGTGTTGGGACACCTAAGCCTACATCGATATCATTGCAATTGGCGGACCGTTCAATTAAGCACCTGAAGGGCATCATTGAAGATGTAATTGTGCAAGTGGACAAATTCTACTTCCCGGTAGATTTCGTGGTGCTCGACATGGAAGAGGATGTAGAAGTACCGTTGATTCTAGGGAGACCCTTCCTTGCTACGGGTAAGGCAATCATAGACGTCGCCAATGGTAAGCTAACTCTTCATGTGGGTGATGAGAAGGTTATATTTGACGTATTCAAAGTGCTTAAACATCCATATGATAATGATTCATGTTTACGCATCGATGCATTTGACACTTTGATTGGTGAGACATTTCAGGAACACATGGTAGATGACCCGCTAGAGGCATGCCTTTTGCAATCCATGGATGTCGATTCAGCAAGTGAGGAGAAGTTGGAAATCGTGTGTGAATTAGAAAAGCAACCTCCTTACCTCGTTATGGGGGTTGAAAAGTTAGAGCGATCGCTCTCGGCTCCTCCTCGCCCTTCCTTTGAAGAGGCCCCTACCCTTGAGCTTAAACTGTTGCCTTTACATTTGAAATATGTGTTTTTAAATGATAATAAGACATTGCCCTTAATTGTCTCATCTTCTTTAACAGGGGCACAAGAGGACCAACTCGTGGGAGTGTTGAAGGCCAACAAGAAAGCTTTCGGGTGGCCAATTGCGGACATTAAAGGCATTAGCCCGGCTATATGCATGCATAAGATCCTAATGGAGGACTCCACCAAGCCTACACGTCAACCACAAAGGAGGTCTAACCCACAAATCCAAGAGGTAGTAAAGAAAGAGGTCATTAAGTTACTCGACGCAGGTATAATCTACCCTATCTCTGATAGTGCATGGATCAGTCCTACTCATGTGGTTCCTAAGAAAGGAGGCATAACTGTGATTAAAAATGCAAACAATGTATTGATTCCCACACGTATGCTCACCGGGTGGCAAGTATGCATAGATTATCGTAAGTTGAATGAAGCCATCCGTAAATACCGTTTTACCCTCCCTTTCATCAACCAAATACTTGAAAGGTTAGCCGGGCACGATTTTTATTGTTTTCTAGATGGATACTCCGGCTATAATCAAATTGCCATAGATCCCGAGGACCAAGAGAAAACCACTTTCACTTGTCCCTATGGTACGTTTGCTTATAGATGGATGCCATTTGGATTGTGCAATGCCCCGGCCACCTTTCAAAGGTGCATGATGGCCATTTTCCATGACATGGTTGAGGAGTTCCTTGAGATTTTTATGGACGATTTTTCTGTTTTTGGAACATCCTTTGATACATGTCTAGATCATTTGACTCGTGTATTAAAACGTTGTGAGGAAACCAATCTTGTTTTAAATTGGGAGAAGTGTACGGGAAGGGATTGTGCTAGGTCACAAGGTCTCTCATAGAGGGATTGAAGTAGACCGAGCCAAGATTGAGGTCATTGAGAAACATCCACCTCCTATCTCGGTTAAGGCCGTGAGGAGTTTCCTTGGGCATGCCGGTTTTTATAGGCAGTTTATTTTGAATTTTTCCAAAATTGCAAAACCATTGTCTAACTTGCTCATTAAAGATGCACCGTTTGATTTCGACTCTACTTGTATGCAGGCATTCCTAATTTTGAATGAGCGATTGATATCCGCCCCCATCATGGCACCGCCCGATTGGCGCTTACCATTCGAATTGATGTGTGATGCTAGTGACACCGCCGTGGGGGCGGTATTGGGCCAACGACAGGGAAAGGTATTTCAAACAATTTACGATGCTATTAAAACTCTTAATGAGGCGCAAATGAATTACGTAACCACCGAAAAAGAGTTACTAGCTATAGTATTTGGATTTGATAAATTCCACTCCTATCTCGTTTTGAACAAGGTGATTGTGTACGCCGATCACTCCGCCCTTAAGTATTTACTTGCTAAAAAGGATGCCAAACCTAGACTTATTCGGTGGATTTTGCTTCTTCAAGAATTTGACATAGAAATCAAGGATAAGAAAGGAGTGGAAAATGTCGTTGCCGACCATTTATCTAGAATAAAGACCCCTACCCCCGAGTGCATGCATGATAAACCAATTTATGAGGAGTTTCCCGATGAGCAATTGTATGCTATACTTCATAACGATACTCCTTGGTATGCCAATTTTGCAAATTATCTTGTCACGGGAGTTCTTCCTCCGAATATCACTTTTCATCAAAAGAAGAAATTCTTATTTGATGTGAAGCAATATTTATGGGATGAACCATATCTATTTAAGATTTGTGCAGATGGCATCATTTGAAGATGTATTCCCGAGGAAGAAATCGCATCGGTTCTATCTCATTGCCATGACATGTCGGTAGGTGGCCATTTTGGGCCTTCTAAAACAGTGCCTAAGGTACTCCAATCAGGTTTCTTTTGGCCCACACTCTCTAAAGATGCATTTTTGCATGTCCAATCTTGTGATAGGTGCCAACGCACGGGTAATATCTCTAAAAGACATGAAATGCCTTTGAATAACATGCTTGAGTGTGAGTTATTTGATGTTTGGGGTATTGATTTCATGAAACCCTTCCCGAGTTCTTGTTCCAATAAGTATATTCTTGTTGCAGTAGACTACGTCTCTAAATGGGTTGAAGCCGAGGCTTTGCCCACTAACGATGCTCGGGTGGTTACTCGATTTTTACGAAAAAGAATTTTCTCTCGTTTTGGAACACCTAGAGCTATCGTTAGTGACGGGGGCACCCATTTTTGCAACAAGCAATTCGAACACTTATTGAACAAGTATGCGGTAAGGCATCAGATTTCAACTCCCTACCACCCTCAAACGAGTGGACAAGTGGAGGTGTCTAATAGGGAGATTAAACGCATTCTTGAAAAAATGGTCAATGCATCTCGAAAAGATTGGTCTCTAAAATTAGATGACGCCTTATGGGCTTATAGGACCGCATTTAAAACCCCGATTGGCATGTCCCCGTATCTCCTCGTTTTTGGTAAAGCATGTCACCTACCGGTTGAGCTTGAGCATCGTGCTTATTGGGCTACTAAATTTCTAAATTTTGACTCCACACTTGTAGGTACAAATCGGTTGCTCCAATTGCATGAGCTCGAGGAATGGCGCCACCAAGCTTATGAGAATGCAAAACTTTACAAGGAACGAACAAAAACGTGGCACGACAAGCACATCATTCCCCGCGAGTTTCATGAAAGCGAGAGAGTTCTCCTCTACAATTCTCGACTCCGACTTTTTCCCGGGAAGCTTAAGTCACGGTGGTCGGGTCCATTCTTGATTTCCCATGTCTATCCATCGGGTGCCGTCAAGCTCACAACGGACAAAGGGAAAACGTTCTTGACCAATGCTCAACGATTAAAACCGTATATCGGAACTGATGAACCGAGGGACAAAGTGTTCCTCCTTCTCCGAGATCCTCCATAATTCTTTGTCCCGAGTCGAGCTAACGACTATAAATTAGCGCTTCTTGGGAGGCAACCCAAGCTTTGTGTTTGTTTTTCGTTGCGTTTTTTTTAGTTTCGTTTATTTTTTTTCCTTCTTTTGTCTCGTTTGTGTTTGTATGTGTTGAGCCTTTTCTTTTTCTTATTTTCCCCAGGAAATGGATTTCAAAACGGTCTGCTGGCCACGCCTAGGTGCCGTTCAGCCCAGTTCACAACATCTCCCCTGTTAACCGCGCCCCAGCGCGGCCAAGTCCACGCCTAGGCGCCGATCTCACCGCGCCCGAGCGCCGAATATCCCACGCCCAGGCGTGGACAGCAGTAGGATTTCAATTGGACTTGAAGCTTACGGCGCCTAGGCGCGCTCAGGTATAAAGACCCTCTTTTGTCACAATTAGGTCAACTTCACATCATCATCTCCATTTCTCTCTCGATTTCCGCCGCCGACCACCACCTCTCCGCCGATTCCTACCAATTTCACCGTCATTTCGCCGCCGTTTCACCGCCGGAACAGCTCCCTTCTCTCTCCGGGCTTTGTGGGTCACGGGTAATCGCTGATTTGTGTAATTTTGGACCACAAGGTTAGTGATTGGCTTGCCCTTACCTGAATTTCTGCATATTTCGGCCGTGTGGGGCCTTATTGTGGTTGTCATTGGCTATTTTTATCTCGTTATGGCCGGATTTCAGTGATTAATTGTGGTTGGAATTGAGTATTGGAGTTTAAATCGTAAATTTGGGGGTTCTTGTTGATTTGTGCGAAATTTGGGGGTAATTTCAGTTGGGTCTAGTGCATTTTGTCCATTGCTTGATTCAGATAGTTGACTTTCCGTTTGCTGCATAAAGAGCCGTCCTTTTGTTTAGCAATTGTGGGTTGAGATTATTTGTCCTGATTCAGTTGAGGCGTTGTTGGATTCGGGTTGTTACGATTGTTGGTGTTTGGGGTTGTTGTTGTGTACCGTTACGCCGCTGAGATTTCGGAAAATGCCTAAAACATCCTCGAAACAAACCAAGGGTAAAAAGAAGGTCGGGGAGGGCTCTTCTAATGTTCCCGAGCCCACCATCGAGCTCCCTCCTCTGGCTAGCCGGTTCTTCGCTCTTCTACCATGCCATTCAAGGGTGGATGCTTATGAAAGAAAAACCCTATGATATCCGAGGATGAGCCTTTACAGGGAGGTGGAGATGATGGTGATGATGAGTTGGACGCCTTGTTTGGCGATTAGACCTATTTTGTATCTATTTTCTTTCCTTTTTGTTGTTAGATGTTTGTTTTGGTGTTGTTGTTTTGTGGATATTGTTTTAGTTGTTTCCCTTTATATTTTCGATGCATGCGTGATCATTTGTTCCTCTACATTGTGTTGCATGCTTGGTTTTGTTGCTTTCTCTTTTCCATATATGTGATGCTTTCCCGTTTCGTATGGTTAGCACATTTTCACCTTGTAGTGGATGCCCGCATGTGAGGTTTTCTTTCGCCAGAGTCGCTGTCACCAAACTTTGGACAGACTCTGAATGGACAACTCGGGTTTGCTTTTCAGCATCCCATTATGGTGACGTGTAGTCTCCTCTCTTATTTTCGAACATTGGGGACAATGTTTGTTCCACGTTTGGGGGGTTTATAATCGATCCATTATTGTCATGATTATTTATGTTCTATATTCTGTCCAAGTTTGGGGGGGGGGGGAGAGACGTTTGTACCTCTACATGTGATAATGTGCACCCTTTTTAAGCATCTCCTTAAAAAAAAAATTTGGTAGGATTGCAAACCCTCAATTAATGCATTGAGATTGATTAAGTTAAATCAATGGCATCTTTTCTCTATCAATTTGGACTTAAAAGAATTATACACATTGTTTCCTTGCTCAAGGGACCCTAAACAAGATTAGATTGTCCTTAAGATGAGTCACATGTGCACATAAGTCGAGGGTAGAGGCGTTGAGTGGATACCCATTTTGAAACACTTAAAGGCTTGATCCCGGAAATATTAACTTAGATGTTTCACATGTGTTTTGAGTTGAGAATGCTTTTTTATGCTTAAAAAGAATTAAGAGGTTGAACATTGGTATGACTGCAAAAGTCAGGCTTAATAGATACTGGGGGCGAAGAGTACCATGCCTAGAATACTGTACTATTATGCTAATTTGAGCTAAGCTCAAGCCAATGCAAGTGTTAAGTGAATAAGGACCTAGTTTGGTTTTGTGGCCTTTGACACTCGAGCGATTAAGCCCTTAGGGGTGTCTCTACACTTAATACCCTAAAACCGTCCGGTTTAGGAGTTATTGGCTCAAGGCTCGTTACAAGGGTGTCATAGAAAGCCTAAGAGAACCGAACATTGCACATGGTCTAGCCTCTAATGTTGTGAGTTGAAATTTGCATAAGTTAAAGCCCAAAGTGGATAAATTGATGAAATTTTAAGTGATTATGAAGTTTTCCTCAATTCTCATGTCGTGTGATTACTCGAAAGTCAATAAAATATGGGATTAATGCTTGAAAAGTGGTAAGAATGCCACTCGATTATAATACCTTAGACTTCTCACTCTACACCCTTAGGATGGTCTTTTCAAAATTGAGGCGTAACATGAGCAAGTATGTGACATGTATATATATATAACCTTGAGCTTAAACAGACGAATTCATGCCATTGCTTTGTTATTAATCACATTGATTTGGGTTGATTGAGTGTGGTGGAAAATCCTCCGATTTTGTGGGTATATCATATGCAAACCCTCACTAGACTATAACTCGTCCTTTGAGGTAACTCAAGGGTTCAAAGGCTTGTTGCATTCGATAAATGCAACCGTGTCCTCCACGAAAGTGAATTAGGTAGTTTTTCGTTTTTTCTCTTTTTCTTTTTATTTCTCCCGTGTTTGATGATGTTTTTCCTAACCTATAGCTTATCGCTCGAGGACGAGCAATTGATAAGTTTGTGGGGGTTGATAAGAGGCGTTTTTACGTGTTTTTAAGCCTACGATCTGATATTGTTGGAGTTATTTATTGCCTAAATCATGCCACAGTTGCGTTTAATTGGGGTGTTAAGTGATTTCAGGTGATAAACGAGAGCACACGAAGAAAAAGGCGAAAAATGGTGCACGACACTTTTTGAAGCCTGTCGACCACGCCCAGGCGCCGAGCTGACCACGCTCGGGCGCCGATCAAGAACAACAAAGTTAATACTTGTTGACCGCGCCTAGGTGCCAACTACCCGCGCCTAGGTGCTGTTCTTCCCGCGCCCGAGGGCCGTACTATCCACGCCTGGGCGCCGCCGGACTTCTCCCCCAAGAAAAGTACGCCACGTAGGCCGCGCCTAGGCGCCGTCTTGCTTCCGCCTAGGCGCCGTCTTGCCCGCGCTCGTAACCATTTTTCAATTGTTTAAAAGCCAAATTTCAGATTGAAGAGGGGTTCGAAATCTGGGGAATTGGAGAGCATTTTCTGGGTTTTTGAGCCATAATTTCATCAACAATTGAAGGTGAAGAAGGGGGATTGAGCTAGAGATTGAAGCTACAACCAAGGATTCATCATCATTCAAGACTTAGGGAGTTTTCTTTTGTATTTCATTTACATGTGTATGTTAATAACTATGTATATGATTGTTTTAGACCTTCTTGAGCTATTGAATATGAGCTAATCTTGTAGAACTAAGGCCATGTGAAGGCCGAATTCATGAATCAATATATGTGAAGTTAATTTTCATATTAATTCTCCTAATTGCTTTGTGTGTTGATTTTGTGCTTTTATCACAATCATATGCTTTATCTCCATATGCTTGCTATTGTGCCTAATCTAGTCATTCGAGAGAAGATAGGTTAGGGTTCAAACGAATCAACACATAGTAGTTGTCCCTGTGGAGACGATAGTAGTTGTCCCTGTGGAGACGATAAACCCGGACTTAACGTCCACTTTATTACTACACACGACCAGTACACTTGTTGTGCATACACGTAAGATTTTGTCGTGTCAAGTTTTTGGCGCCGTTGCCGGGGACAACTTTTTTATCTAATATTGAGATTCTCTTATTCTTTCTGAGCTTAGATCATTTTTTTTTCTACTAATTGTTTTGTCTTTCTTTGTGCAAGGTTGATCTTGTCTAGTGCATGACCCACACTAATCGGATTGGACTAGCGGAGTTGGACCCTGAAATTGAACGAACATTTACTAGAGGGGTAAGACTACAAAGAGAGGCTCAACAACATCAAGATACAATGGATCCTAATCCTCCTATTCACATAGATCCCGCCATCTTAGAAGAAGCAGTTCGTAGGGAGCTTGCGAATCTTCGCTTCTCTCTAAACCAAACAGAGGCTCCTCCACAACGCCCTTTGAGGGATTATATGATGCCAAACATTCAAGGAGCTGCCGGGCCAATTGTTCTACCACCGGTAGAGGCTAACACCTTTCAAATCCTGTCGGGGTATATCCAGATGATAGGGAACCAGGTTCAATTCTCCGGTTTACTCCATGATGATCCTCACGCTCACATAGCAACGTTCTTGGAGATTATCCATACCTTCAAGAATAACGGAGTGACTGATGACGCAATACGGTTAAGATTATTCCCATTCTCCCTCAGAGACAAAGCTAAATAATGGTTCAACTCTTTGCCGACCGGCTCTATTCATACTTGGGATCAAATGGTGGATAAATTTTTGTCCAAGTTTTTTCCACCTGGCAAGACAGCAGCCATGAAAAATGAAATCACTAGCTTCCGTCAATTTGAGGAGGAATCACTTTATGAGGCATGCGAGCGTTTTAAGGAACTTCTGAGGAAACCTCCACACCACAGGTTAGCCGTGCCGGCACTTGTGCAAACCTTCTACTTAGGATTGGGTCTTAATCTCCGAACGAATTTGGATGCCGCAGCACGCGGAACTATCATGACCAAGTCACCCGATGAAGGTTGGGCGTTAATTGAGCTGATGGCCGAAAACAACTATCAATGGCCAACTGAACGAATCACATTGCCCAAGAAGCCAGCCGGAGTGTGTGAAATTAGAGATAGTTCAGGTGTCGTTGTTCAATTGGAAGCCTTAAACAAAAGGTTAGACGCGTTCAGACTCATGCAGGGTACAGTGAATCAGGTCAAAGCCACTTGTGAAAATTGTGGAGGTGATCATATGAACCTTGAGTGCCTGATACTTAACACGGTTGAAAGTGCAAACTTCATGGGAAACTCAAGTCGTCCACAGAACAACCCATATTCGAACTCTTTCAATCAGGGATGGAGGAATCATCCAAATTTCTCATGGAACTAAAATACGAACATGGCGAGACCACCACCACCCGATTTTCAGCAAAGCCAAGGAGGTTTCCAAGAACCTCCATTTCAAAGGACAGGAGGGTTCCAACAACCACAACAAACCGAGAAAAAGAACTATATGGAAGATGTGTTGCAAAAGTTCATGACAGAAACGACACAAAAGTTTCAATCTCAAGAAGCAAGTTTAAAAAATCAAGAAATTGCACTAAAGAACTTAGAACACAAATTGGGCAAATCGCTAACATGCTTTCAGGACGAACCCAAGGCACGTTACCCAGTGATACCGAGAAAAATCCTAAGGAACAAGTTCAAGCAGTTTCACTTCGTAGCGGCAAGAACCTCGTTGATCCAGAATTGGAAGAAAAGATGGAGGATACACATCAAAGTTCGGATGAAACCAAGGCAGCATCCAACTCTGGAAAGAACGCCGCGGTATCATCCCCTGTTTCAGGACATTCCTCACTCGAACTCACCGTGCCGAAACCACGGCCTCCTTTTCCACTTGCATTACAAAAAGGGAAGTTAGATAAGCAATTTGCTAAGTTTCTTGATATATTTAAACAATTGCGTATTAACATTCCTCTTGTAGATGCTTTGTTGCAAATGCCAAGCTATGCTAAATATCTTAAGGATATCCTTTCTCACAAGAGAAAGTTGGAAGAATATGAAACGGTAGCCCTTACGGCAGAATACTTAGCTATATTGCAAAATAGGATCCCTCAAAAGCATAAGGATCCCGGGAGCTTTACAATTCCTTGCACTATCGGTTCTATTTTCTTTTCAACAGTTTTGTGCGATTCTGGTGCCAGTATTAATTTGTTGCCTTTGTCACTTTTCAAGAAATTAGGACTTGGCGAGCCCAAGCCTACCACTATCCCGTTGCAACTCGCTGATAGGTCCATCAAGTACCCACGAGGAATAGTGGAAGATGTCTTAGTGAAGGTCGAAAAATTTATCTTCCCGGTGGACTTTGTAGTTCTAGACATGGAAGAAGATGTCGACCTACCGCTTATTCTTGGTCGACCATTCCTCGCCACCGGCCGAGCATTAATTGATATTGTCAATGGTCAATTAACTCTTAGAGTGGGAGATGAGCAAGTGAAAATCAATGTGTATCATGCTATGCGAACACCATCTAATGATTCTACTTGTTTCCACATTGATGCACTTGATACTCTAATTGTCGAACACTTTCAGGAAAATCAATATGACGACCAAGTGGAGGCATGTCTTGTGAATACCGGGGAAGACACGATGGAAAATGATAACTTGAGGGACACTGTTGCTTTTCTAGATGCCAATCCACCTTACAGACGAAGTTTTCGACCTCGTTTCGAAGTGTTGGATATACCAATCACTGTGCCACCAAGGCCGTCCATCGAAGAACCACCAGCTCTTGAGCTTAAACCACTCCCTTCTCATCTTAAGTATGCTTATTTACAAGATTTGAAATTCTTACCTGTTATAATCTCTTCATCTTTGACAGAAATTATGGAAGAAAATCTGCTTACGGTGTTAAAAGCCCATAAAAAGGCTTTTGGCTGGAAAATAGCTGATATCAAGGGGATTTGTCCAATGGTATGTATGCATAAGATCATCATGGAAGACGAATACAAGCCCACCATTCAACCGCAAAGATGACTCAATCCGATGATGCAAGAAGTCGTTAAAAAGGAGGTGATCAAGCTATTTGATGCAGTTATTATCTATCCTATATCCGATAGCAATTGGGTAAGTCCAACTCAAGTGGTCCCGAAGAAAGGAGGTATGACTGTTATTACCAATGCTAGCAATGGATTAATTCCCACACGAACAGTTACCGGGTGGCGAGTATGCATTGATTATTGAAAATTAAATGAAGCCACCCGGAAAGACCACTTTCCCCTTCCCTTTATTGATCAAATGCTTGAGAGGTTAGTCGGGCATGAGTTTTATTGCTTTCTAGATGGCTACTCTGGCTATACTTAAATTGTCATTACACCCGAGGATCAAGAGAAAACCACTTTCACTTGTCCTTATGGCACATTTGCTTATAGACGGATGTCATTTGGCTTATGTAATGCCCCTGCCACCTTTCAACGATGTATGATGGATATTTTTCATGACATGCTCGAGGACTTCCTAGAAATTTTTATGGATGACTTTTCAGTTTTTGGAACTTCGTTCGATACATGTCTTAACCATTTAACACGTGTTCTAAAACGATGTGAAGAAACTAATCTTGTGTTAAATTGGGAAAAGTGTCATTTTATGGTTCAAGAAGGAATTGTGCTTGGCCATCAAATCTCTCACAAGGGGATTGAAGTGGATAAAGCTAAAGTCGAGATCATTGAAAAGCTTCCACCACCATCCTCGGTAAAAGCTGTTAGGAGCTTTCTTGGTCATGCAGAATTTACAGGCGTTTCATTTTAGACTTTTCGAAAATCGCTAAACCATTGTCCAGTTTGTTGGTGAAAGATGCCCCGTTTAACTTTGATGATAAGTGTTTGCAGGCTTTTCACACGCTCAAGGAAAAATTAATATCCGCACCCATCATGGCGCCTCCAGACTGGAACCTCCCATTTGAGCTTATGTGTGATGCAAGTGATTCAGCAGTTGGAGCTGTACTGGGCCAAAGGAAAGATAGGTATCTTACACCATTTACTATGCTAGTCGAACTTTAAATGATGCGCAATTGAATTATGCCACAACGGAAAAGGAATTGCTAGCTATAGTCTTTGCATTTGATAAGTTTCATTCATACCTTGTCTTGAATAAAGTCATTGTTTACACTGATCACTCCGCACTTAAGTATTTACTTGCGAAGAAAGATGCCAAACCTCGATTTATTAGATGGATTCTTCTTCTCCAAGAATTTGATCTAGAAATTAGGGATAAAAAGGGAGTTGAGAATGTGGTAGCTGATCATTTGTCTAGGATAGCAGCCCCTGTCTCTGATCCACTTAATGAAAACCCAATAGGGGAAGAGTTTCCGGATGAACAATTGTATGCGGTAATTCATGGTGCTTTCCCTTGGTATGCTAATTTTGCAAATTATATTGTCACGGGTGCACTTCCCCCCAATCTTACTTTTCATCAAAAGAAGAAATTTTTACATGATGTTAAGCATTATTTTTGGGAAGAGCCGTTTTTGTTTAAGAATTGTGCAGACGGCATTATCAGGCAATGTGTCCCGGCGGAGGAAATGATATCTATTATGAGCCATTGCCATGATGGCAAGGTAGCTGGCCACTTCGGGCCCACTAAGACCGCCTCGAAAATTCTCCAATCAGGTTTTTTTTGGCCCTCTTTGTTTAAAGATGTGCATGAGAATGCAAAAATCTACAAGAAACGTACAAAACTGTGGCATGACAAGCACATCACACCGAAGGAGTTTACCGAGGGTGAACAGGTCCTTTTATTCAATTCCCGTCTCCGACTTTTCCCCGGTAAACTACGCTCTAAATGGTCGGGACCCTTCATTGTCACGAACGTTTACCCCTCCGGTGCAGTTCAAATTTCACACGAGACAAAGGGCTCCTTCACAGTTAATGGACAATGTTTGAAACATTACCAAGGAAATGATTGTGTGAGGGATCGGGTGCACGTCACCCTCATAGACCCACCAAACTGATTGCCCCTAAGTCCAGCTAACGACTATAAACAAGCGCTTTTTGGGAGGCAACCCAAGTTCTTTTGTTTTATTTTGTCATTTCTTGATTTTATTTCATTCCATATTTGTGAGTAGTGCTTTCATCGTGTCGCAGGTATTCTATTCATTCATAAGAATCGACACAAGCAACCTATACCCATCATCCTCAAGATAAAACGTTGTGCCTACTGGACACAACGCCGCGGCGTTGGCTACTGGACAGAAACGCCACGGCGTTCGCTGGATATATCAGGGGCAGCAACCGATTTTTACCCCAACTTCATCATTTTAAACCCTCACTTCACAACCCACAAAACTCACCCCTCACAAAAATCTAAATTACTCCCACATCACTCAAAATCTATCAAATTCCTCTTAAATCCACACTACCCAACCCATTTCCTACCTATCCCACTGATCAAAACTCAAAAAAAAAAAAAGTGTGCTCTCGACTAGGCTTTGATCTTGGCACTCAGTTGGATCATTTGGCTTGGGAATCTGTGTACAACCCAATATGAAAAGAAACAAGTTTGGGGGTTGTAAGTTGAAAGGCAAAATAGAGTGAAAAAAGGATAAGTGATAAGTTGTGAAAGTTTATATGGTGTATATGAGAATTTAGCTCGATGATTTTGAGTTATAGGCTCTCTTGAATTTGTCACTTTATCCATATCTTCCGGTCCCAGCCATCACCTAGCCTTACGTTACAAACCGGAAAGACCTTTTGATTGCGACTTTTGCACTTTATACACACAGATGGGTTAACGAATATTGAATTGTTTCAATGTCTTTACCTTCCAATTGATTTGCATAATCTTTTCTAAAGTGTGCTCTTGACATGAATATGGATGTGGGAGTTCATGATATAGGAATGGAAACTAAGATTCTGTGAGGTTTTCAAATTGTTGAATGTTCAAAAGCATCGTGTAGTTTTTCATAATCAATTTTGAAGGTATAATGCTTGCTGTTGTGTGTATGAATTGGCAAATGAAATTTTCAATCTTCATATGTGTGTTTGATTGTATTTGATCGAGGACGATCATAGCTAAGTTTGGGGGTAGTTGATATATGTTATTTTTACACTAGTTTTCCCCCGTTTATTGACTTGGTTTTGATTGTTTCATTGATAATTTGATCACATATGATGCTTTGAACCCCGTTTTCTTTGCCTTGTTAGATTAGGTTAACAGTCGGGGCATAGAGCGAGAAACGAAGGCACAACGAAGCACTTTTGGAGAAAAACAGGGCAACGCCGCGGCGTTCAACCACAAACGCCGCGGTGATGAGCTGCAAAAGTGAACGCCGTGGCGATCACCATCCAACACCGCGGCGATGGTGAGGCAGAATGCGAACGCCACGGCGTTCGAGGCGGCGGAAATGGTCTATAAATAGACCATTTAGGTTAAAACACAAGATATACACTTGAGAGCAACCAAACACCAAAAGGGAGGAGAGAAACACTTTGGAAAGAAGATTGAAAGTCATAACGTCTCCTTGAAGCCCCGGATTCGCAAGACGACGGAGATTTCAACGAGGGATCAAAATCATCACGATTATTTGGGAGTTTTTTACATCTTTATTTCTTAACTTTGTCCAACTCTCTAATATGATTTATATGATTCAGATCCGTATTTATGACATGAATATGAACCATGTGCCTTAATCGCTTCTCTCCATTGCTTTCTCCCTTTGTTTGGTTTGAAGTTGCCTTAGTTTATTTTCTTGTTTTGATAATTAGTTAAATCAACCTCTTATCGACCAATCTAACTTAGAAAAGAATAATATAGTAGTCTCGGTATTTAGATAGTAGTTGTCCCTGTGGAGACGATAAACCCGGACTTAACTTCCACTTTATTACTACACACGACCACTACACTTGTTGTGCATACACGTAAGATTTTGTCGTGTCAAGACTGTTGAGCCAAGCGCTCAAGAAACTGCTGTGATTGAGACAAGCTCTCAGTGTAAGTTTATTTCTTCCCACATCATTTCTATTCCTACATCTGTAGAAGATCCTGCACTTATAGAGGATAGTTCTTGTGCTACAGCTATTATTTCAGCTACTGCTGAAGCACCAATCGATGTCCATCTGGATGTTGATTTAGAAGAAGTGGTGGCCATCGCCAAAGATAATGCAACAAGCGTTGCATTGGATGACGAGGAACCTACATCGGAAGGGGTAGCATTGCTGAGGACGTTACAAGACCTCGGCATTTTTTCAAGCTGGATCCACTCAAGATGATTGATCACTCAATCAATTATATGCCACCAGCGCTTGAAGAAGACTTTATTCCCACAGGCTACAATGAAGAATGATATATTGTTGCGGAGAATGAAGTGGTCATGCTTATATAGTGTGATTGTTCTATTTGCGAGATGATATTCAGTACAGATCTGACAGACATCGAGTAAGAATATTATATGGCCATTGCCAATGAGGAACCGGTGAAGTAGATTCCGGCATCAGTTTTGATTCAAGAGAGGAATCCAGAGGCGAGGGCTCCAAGCGCTGATAATGACTTAGGATATTTCCTGGATACGGGACATAGCCGACCTTCAGGCTTTGCTCCTAGAAATTACAAGATTAGAGTATACAAACGTCTTCCAATGGAGTTTCTCAATCCTCAAGAGGAACTCTTGAACAGGGAAGGATACTCACATTTTCCAGAAGTGGTGAAGAGCGCTGCAAATCTAAATTCAGTTAATCCACTTCGCTTATGGAAAAATAAGATGCTTTTACGTTTGTGAACATCCAGCGTCTCTGGCTGATTTGGTTCAACGGGAAGCTAATGAATACTTTAAGAGTGCATGGAATGCCAGCTACCAATCAAATGAGCATAGATTTGAATCTATCGAAGACATTCACCACGAAGGAATTCGGGCTATAGTGAATGCAGGTACAGACTACTGCATGAATGAAGTAAAATGGGTTGAAGCATTGACACGCTAAAAGCTAACGTGCTATTGTAGCAAGTGCACTAGTCGTGTGTAGTAATAAGTGGACTAAAAGTCCGGGTTGTCGAACTACGGAGACTTGAATTCTAGTTTAAGATTTGTAATGAAGTGAATAAACAAAGTAAGAATAAATTCAAATAAAATTTGTAAAGAACAAGAACAAAGATGAGCATGTGATTTAAAACCAATTATAAAGGGAGACTAAGGCACATGTTAGGTTCAAATTGATCAAATATACTTATAAAGGTTCTTGTTGAAGGATTACACTTATATTGTTATGGTGAGAGCTCCGAGGGTAGAGAATAACCGATGTCTCGCGTATAAACTCCTATGCTTAGATCGTGATTTCCCAAATATTCCTATCCGGAAATTTAACCACTAAACATGCATTAACGTACTAGAGTTCACTCGATTAGAATCGAACAACTTCACCCGGGAATCTTTACCTATGTCTAGGGCAATTCCTCATTAGTTGCGGGTCATGATGTGAATTTCTTGCACCCTAAGTTAATTTTCTCCCGAAATATCAACCTAGGCATAAGATTCTAACATATAGTGATCAAGTATATGCAAGATAGGTAAAAACACAAATTCACATCACATAACAATATAAGTATAACCTCAAAAATCATCTATTATAAGCATATATCACAATTTGACCTTACATGGCCTTAGTCTTATGAATTTAGTTCATGATAGATATTATGAAAAACAATAATGAATAAATACACATGTTCATAGACATGAATGAAATGAAAAGGCTATAAAAACTCCCTCTAATGTGATAGATGATGGCCCCTTGATTGGAGCTTCAATTCCTAGCTTTCTCCTCTTAGAATGATGAAGAATGGTGATGAATGAAACTTGAGGACCTGTTCCTCCTCCTCATCTCCTCCAAGAATCTGAAATTGATAGTGAATGATGAAGAGTATGGGTTCCCCCTCCTTTTATAGCCAAAAATTCCACTAAAGTATGCATTAAGAATTCCCATTAAAGTTCCCCAATGAGAATTCCACCTAAGGTGATGCTTAAAGTTTGGCTTTTAAGATTCCAACCAGCTAAAAAATGTTGAACTTTCGGCCATTAAGAATTCCACCAAGCATAACCATGTGAAAACTTCAACAAAACACATGCATGCTGCCATTTTCTTGCTTTCCAGCGCAGTCTTAGTATTTTCCTCATACACTTCTCCACAGATCTCCAAATTGGATGATTCAAGTCCCCATGTTCAGATAACACATAGATATACAACTTTTCAGAAGGACATTTTGTCCAATTCGGTCTCTAAGTATACCTAACTTACGTTTCAACATGGAGGTTGTTTCTGATTTGGCGCCCATAAAGTAAATCTACCAAGAAACACACTTATGACAACCCCTCAACACATGTGCTGAATTATGGCCAAAAGTGATTCTTACCCATCATATAAGGCTGGAATGTAGGCTGAAAAAGGAGTAACATTCGGACTATCCATGCCTAGGCATGACTAGGAGGGCGCTGGGGCGTATCCTGGCACATGTACTTCTCTGTTCGGCGCAGCAATTGTATTTCCTTCACAATTATCTCTATAGACCTCCGATTTGGATGTTTCAAGTTCCCATTTGAAGCTACGACATACATCTAAAACTTTGTAGAAGGAATCTTTGTCTAAGTCGGTCTCAAAATGTACGGAATTATCGCTCGAATGTGGTAGGAGATGTATAAACCGTCTCGGTGTTGAAAAACATGCTTGAACTTGTTTTGTACATCGTTTTTCTTCCCTTTTCTTCATGTATTCTCATTTATTACCTGTATTCACTTAACACACCTATTAAATGCAAATGTGACTTGATTTAAGCAATAAGTGAATCCAAATCATAAGAATTACGGTCTTAAAAACACGTAAAAACACCTCTTATCAAGCATATATGGGCAATAGGGTTACTTTTCAAGAGTTGGTCAATGCTCCACACCTATTCGGCATAGGCGTGCTGTCTCAGTTTGCTAAGTATTGCCTGGAGAAGTGTCAACAGCGAGTAGGGCCACTTAAGAAATTACCAAGCGTCAGACAACCAATAGAGAGCTTTATGTGCCAAGCGTTACAACGACTTGCAGACACTCCACTTCAATTTTGCGGCCAAGCGTCCACAAGCGGCTCAAAACCAATGTCTGATCTGAACATCATTCCGAACCACTATGAAGAGAATTTGTGGTTGATGATGAAGATCATGGCTCCTATTCCTCATTTAGACAAGATCTTCACAGAGAGTTTGGACAAGCCCAACGGCTCCAAGATTTGCAACTTCCATGGTATCCATTCTTACCTACAATCAGAGAGGAAGTAAGCGAACACTATGCGTATGTCCTTTCCCTTATGGAACGGAATCAGGGAATCGCTCGAGCTGTTCATCCTTATTTGGAAGATTACTACAAAATGTATGTGCCTGAAGCTCACAAATCTCAACGTCATCCAAAAGATATGATCATTGGATTTTCCTTACACTACCGACCAGTTATGATATTTTTTATCCCCAGACCACAGTCAAGGATTTTTCCAAGGCATGTGCTGGACATCATGGGTCCAATGTATGTCAGGACCTAGGATAGTCCACTCCGCACATTTATTTAAGGATCTTGCCTTATACGTAGAAAAATATAAGCAACCGGCTACTCAAGCGGTTCCTTCAGATGTGAGTCAAACTTTTGGACCACTGTTGAAATCGGTATTGGAGGAAGTGAGTGATCATGCCACGCAGAATGCTGAAGCCCTTCATTGGATCAAAACCAATTTGGCCAAAATTAAGTCTCAAAATATGAGCGCCCAAATTGCTCATATGCGTGGTGCAACTCAAGCGGCAGTTGCTGATTGCCTTAAAGAATTTCAAGAGATGAACGATGCTACAAGGGAAAATCAACTAGCCATGAAAGAGCATTTCGACAAGCGCTTAGACAGTTTAGAGGCCTCAATAGCTCAGATTGCTACTCAAGTCAGCCTATTAACAGAACATTTTTTGAAGGCTGATGATAGCAATAAAGGGGAAAAAAAGAATAAGGGAAACAAGGGTGAAAAGGAAAGCTTCTAGTTCAAGAACTGCAAGTCTTCCGACCATGCATCAAGTAACCCTTCCTACTCTTATCAGTTTACTGTTAGGTTGCATATTTCACATATTTTCATGATGTTTTACCTCACATTTATCTTTATTTTATGCCTTGTAGTTAGTCTTTTCCTTTAGTTTTAGCCTAATTTACGTATTTTGATTTCTAAGTCATTTTAATGACTTTGTAGGCATAAAAGCAATTATTTTGATGAGTTGAAGGAGTATTTCTTACGAGAATAATGAAGGCTAACCAAGAGGACTTGAAGAAATGCAATAGAGAGGCCAAACGAGAAAGTTTCGTTGAAGAAATATTAAGAGAAAAAATTCTGCACAGGCAGACTGCACAGTTGTGCAGCTGCGGGTTTTTATAATTTTCGTGGGCCGATTTTATGACTTGGTTGGGCCTATTTTATGTATCTAAGGCTCCTTTTAAGTTAAGGAAAGAGGAAAAACCGTTTTTAGGCTAGATAATAGGTTAGAGAGTCATATTATTGAGTTCGAAGACTTGGAGAGGAAGAAAGAAGAAGGCTTGAAGGAGATTTCTTTGCGTTGGAAGCTTTCATCTTCTCAAATTGTATTTTTCTAATCCTCCATTGTTGAACATGAGTATTTTTATGTTTATGCAATTTATTTCTTGTTTTTAGCTAAATTATTTTCTAGGGTTTAAGATGTAGTCTTGCGTATTAAATTGGATTATTGATGATTTATGGATTTGATTCTTGTTTTGTTTATCTATTAATGAGTGTTTAATGCTTGTAATTACTTGATCACCAACTGCATGATTTAAGAAAAATTAAGAAGTACCGGGAGGTGAATTAGTTTATCGGTTCAGATTTAATAGACATGTGTAAATTGCTTAATAGAGATATTGATAATTTTGTTTGAGACTAATTAAACAATATTCATAGAACTTAATGGATTCATCTAAATTAGTTTTTGATCATGGGAGTGACAGTAATTAATTTAGTTGGGTACTCATGAAGATCTCGGGAGAGTATTCATGTATTTAAGGAATTTGGGTCTTTAATTTAAGCAAGAATGAGAATCCATTGAAAGTCAATAATCCATAGAAATACCTTGATGAAATCTTAATCCCTAGGCTTTTCGTTAATTGATTATTCGTGTTAATTATCTCTGTTTTAATTAATTTAATTAATTATGCTTTCATTAATTTTTGCTTTTAATTAGTTTAAAAATCACATCTTTGATAATCGATAGTCTAAATAATAAGATAAACTTCGTTTGGTACTTGATAACCTTCCCTGTGGAGACATCTTACTTGCACTATATTATTTGTTCGATTTCGTGTTGTTACGGACGGTTAACAAATTGGCGTAGTTGCCGGGGAAGGCAAGAATTAGTCAATATCAATAACAAGTTGATTTTTATTAGTTTAGACTTTTTTTATTTCATTTTTTTTTTTGGATTTTTGTTTGTTTGAACTTTGATACTTGAGATTATAGTTTTAGAATGTCTGAGGAGCTGAGAACTCTTAGGGATTATGCTACGCCAACATATCAAAATTTAACCTCCAGCATAACGGTACCAAATGTTCAGGCCAATACCTTTGAGTTGAAGCCGGCTATCATTCAGATGCTACAGCACTCTGCCTTTGAGGGAGACATTGAGAGGGAGGATCCTCATTCCCATCTGGGGAATTTTTTGGAAATCTGCAGTACTTTCAAGATGAATGGCGTTACTGAAGATGCCATAAGACTGCGACTCTTCCCATTCTCCCTGTCTAAAAGAGCTAAGGAGTGGCTGAAAAACCAGCCGGCAAATAAGTTCACCACTTGGGCTGATTTGTCGACTGCGTTTCTCACCAAGTATTTTCCCCCAGCTAAGACTGCTCAGTTAAGGAATGCAATCACAGGATTTATGCAAACTGATAGTGAAACCCTCTATCAAGCATGGGAAAGGTATAAAGAACTACTCAGAAAGTGCCCCCATCACGGTATTCCTAGTTGGATGCTTGTGCAGACTTTCTACAATGGTTTGTCACATAGTATCCGGATGAATATCGATGCAGCTGCAGGAGGGAGTTTTATGGCAAAGAATCCGGATGATGCATTAGTTCTTATGGACGAGATGGCATCCAACAGTTATCAGTAGGTGAGTGATAGTCGGGCGGTCAAGAAAACACCGGGCATGCACAATGTAGATGACATTACATTGCTCAATGCTAACCTTTCAGCACTTGTTAAGCACATCGAGGGACTCAAGGGAAATGTTAGTGCAGTATCTCAGCCTACTTTAGCTTTTGATTTTTGTGGAGCACCTCACATGGCTACTGATTGCCCACTCAACGAGCAAGCTAATTACCTATCCAATCAGAATAAGCAGCAAGGAAATCCATTTTCGAACACCTACAATTCGGGTTGGCGAAATCACCCTAACTTTTCTTGGGGAGGTCAAGGGAACCAAGGAGCTCAAACAAATCCTCCTAGACAGCAATTTTCTCCAAGTTTCCAACAGCAAGGACCACCACCTCAAGAACCACAAGCTTGGGAATTAGGTATTGAAAAGCTCGCTAATGGAACAGCAAAACGGTTTGAGAATCTGGAAGCAAAAATTGATCTGGTAGTGGGAGCAACGAAGAATCTGGAATTACAAGTTGGACAATTGGCAAGTTCTATGAATTCGAGGTCAAAGGGTACACTGCCTAGCCAAACAGAGGAGAATCCGAGAGGACAGTGTAATGCAGTAACTCTGATAAACGAAAATACAATTAAAGAATTTGAGCCACATGCTGTACACAGAGATGAACTTGGGACGAAAGATAATTCAATCTTTGAACCTTCACACAAGGTTGAACCGGAAAAGGTTATCCCGAAGCCATACGTGAAGCCGTATGTTCCTCCAATTCCATTTCCCCAGAGGTTGCAACACAAGAGGTTGGACAAATAGCAAGAGAAATTTCTCCACGTATTTAGACAGTTGCACATAAACATTCCATTCGCAGATGCTCGAGCTCAATTGCCTGTCTATATGAAGTTTTTCAAAGAGCTGTTAAGCAATAGAAAAAAATTGGAAGATGTGGAAACAATCACGTTGAATGAAGAATGCAGTGCCATAATCCAACGAAACATTCCTCCAAAGCCAAAGGATCCGGGGAGTTTTTCACTTCGTTGCACTATTGACAAATTTCAATTTGATAAGGCACTTTGTGATTTAGGAGCTAGTGTTAGTCTAATGCCTTATTCAATTTGCAGGAAATTAGGCGTTTAAAAGCTTAAAAACACAAAGATGACACTTCAATTGAAGGATAGGAGCATAAAGCGCCCCATGGGAACATTAGAAGACGTGTTTGTGAAAGTGGACAAGTTCTACATCCCATGTGACTTCGTGGTGCTTGAGATGGATGAAGATTCGAAAACACCAATCATCCTCGGAAGACCATTTCTTGCAACCGCAGGAACCGTCATCGACGTGTGTGCTGGCAAGCTAGCGTTGAACATCGGAGAGGAGAAGGTGGAGCTCAACTTAAATAAAGTGATGCAATCTCCATCTTTTGAAGAAAAATGCTATTCGGTGGATGTGTGTGGAGAGGCCATCAAAGAAGAAATTTCGCAAGGTAATAGAAATCCATCAGACTCATATCCCAAAATATCCTATACACCGAAGGTAAAACTTAAACCTTTCCCTCCATATCTCAGGTACGCTCTTCTTGGCAACAATGAATTTTTATCTGTTATCATACATTCTACTCTATGTACACCTGAACTGGACCGATGGTTGAGTGATTTGCAATGGAAGAAAGACGGAATAGGTTGGAATATATCTGATATGAAAAGAATTAAATGTGCGTTGTATTTTTCAGGCGATGATATTCCTCGAGGGAAAACAATTTCCCTCGCCAAAACTCAACAATAATTTTGTCTAAGTCGAGCTAATGACTTTAAACAAGTGCTGCTTGGGAGGCAACCCAAGAGTTTTTGTTGTTTTTGTCGTTGTCGTTTTCTTCTTTCTGCTTATTTTGTTTTCAATATTTTATGTTTGGAATTTTTTATTTTAATTTTCTTTTTCGGTGCTCAAATGTTTTACTAATGCAAGCTATTCTTGTCGCAGGTCAAAAGCATGAAAAACGAGGTGCATGGGTTAGTGCACAATGTAACTTAGGTGCACAATTGTGCTAATTTTAGCACCATTGTGCCAAATTTTCGCATTTTGAAAATTTTTGGGTGCACAGTTATGCAGAAATTTCGCATAAAAATAAACACGCCGTGCACAATTGTGCAACAAGTTCGCACTTTGGCACACACGAAAAAAAAATTCAAATTTTGAAAATTTGGTCAAAATCCCCAATTCGGTCAAAACCACACCAACACTCAATTTCAACCAAAATTTCTCTCTCTCTCTGTGATACCCGAGTTTTTTTTAGTCGACTAGTTTCTATCTAAAGCATTAGGACATGACCTAGGATCTTAGACATATGTTCAAGGGAGATATTAGATTATACATCTTAGGTAAATTAAAGGATCTAGTATTCCACTTTCATTTCACTCTATAATAATAATAATATAAAAAAAAAAGGTAGAAAATGGGGCCTTGACCGACCACACCACCATCACACCATACATGTGTATATATATATATATATATATATATATATATATATATTATGCCTTAGTTTCATTATTTTAGTTTACAAACAAATATCTCTTCACTCTTCTTCTCCATTTTCATCATCTTCAACCCTCTTCATCCTTCCATTCAAGTTATATATAGATAGATACAAATTACTATATTAGCTTCAACCTCAACCATCTTCACACTTGTGGGTAGCATTAAAGGTAACTTGTAATTCCTTGATCTTACATTAGTAGGTAATGGTAGAGGCTAAATGTGCTTTGAAAATGTTATTGCATGGGTATTAGAAGAGTAGATCTATGAGTTTTAAGCTTAAATTTACAATTTGTAGTAACTAACCTAAAGGCTTAAATGAAGAAATCACACATGCATGACAATTGTAAGTTGGGTCTTTAAATCTGCTGCTGATTTCAAAGAATTGTATCGAAATGACGAAATGTTATTTGAGTTCAAAACTTTTATTGTGTATGTTACTGCATGTCGAAAATATTTCTGGAATTTTGTGGGATGTTTAGAGTTGTAATGTGAATTATGGAAATTGTTAAGTATAGACTGCCAGAAGCCTTACGGGATTTCAAAATGTTTGTTTGAGACATCATTTGGGGTTCTTACAAACTTTATTTTAATTTCAAAATTTTACAAGGGGATAATCATATGTATTGGGGTTGTGGTGTATGAAATTGGGGCTTAGTGGATTAAAGGGTGATTTTATATGAATTCTAAAGTAATACTGCCCCAGTAAAAAATTAAACCCAATTTTACTTCGGTTTTGAATAAAATAGCCACATTTTAAGTGACCATTTACCTTGGAAAAATTTATCTAAGGTCTTTTAACAAATTTAGAACATTTATGAAAAAATTTCACCCACAATTATTGAGTTTATGATTTTTTAACAATGCATACACTAAAACTGCACAAATCTGTTTTTATGCCTCTTATCGACCTTTTGGGGAAGATTGAAATTAAGCCTAGTTTTCATTAAGGTAACTTGTTGTGCATGTTTGTATAGTTATTAGGACCTCATAGACTACCCCGGGTGGACTTTAGACGAGTTAGAAAATGAGTTTCTGATATAATTTTCGCTTAGCAGGTGTTGTGGGTGAGACGAACGAGTGTTCAGGGTACCCAAAGTATTCCACTTTTAAGACGCGTGTTCAGGGGTGATAAGGAAGAAGCAGAGGGACCCAAAGTGCTATGGGTAAATCATCGGACGCGATGGTATTGCTAACATGGCCCCCTACTGCTTAAGCGTGACGTGTACGTGTTACTTAAACATGTCTTGTACATAATACTTGCATTGAGTCTTGTACGTGGTACTTACATTGACTGCTCACTTTAAAAATGCATGTTTTCAAACTTAAATATCATGCCACCAATCATCCCAGCTTTATCATGAACGAAATTGTTTAAGCATGTTTTCCATGACATTTGACACCACCTCACCGTGCATATACTAAGACCTTGTCTCATACTAGCTATTGCTTACTTGTTACCATGATCATAAATTGTTTTTCTTATTTAGGATTTCAATGATCCTTCGAATATCAATAAAAACCATTTTAAGCAACTTACACATAAGCACTGGCACTCACTAAGCCTTTGCTTACGTATTTTCTTTTCCTTCCAGTCATGGGCAAGAGCGGGTGGCAATAGCTTGACATACCTTTTGGGAACTTTTGTAATAGTTATTTTGACTTCCATCGTTAGCAGTTTTTTTGACATGTTAGACATGATATATGATGTTTATATGTAGTATGGGTTTGTATTAGGCTAAACGATGATGATATTTTGTGTATTTTATTCCGCTGCTAGCCTTTATCCTTGAGAACGTATCGTTAAGTTATTATCGTGCCACCTTAAGTTCGGGCGTTACAGAGTGGTATCAGAGCTTGGATGTGAAAAATAACATCTAAGCGTAAACCAGGATAGGGTCCTCGGTTTGGGATGGAACCCAATTGTAACATGCTCAATGATCTTTGAGCCACGAGAGAGGAATAATCAATTTTTGGAGATCTGTGTGTGACTTGCTTACTAGCATGACCCGTTACTTATATTAAGTTTCCTTGTTCTTAAAACTTTTAGGTATGGTTTGTTCATCTTCATCCTCTAGTGGTTATCGATATGTTGGTCGGCGTAGATCGGGTAGTGAGAGGCGATCGGGGAGACATTTTCCTATGATTCATAATGGACGACGTTACTATAGTATTGCGGAGATGAAACAGGCACATAGGACGGTTTCTCGACTTCGGGTCCAATTAATGAGTGCGAGGACTCAAGTGGTTAGCCTAAAGAGAGAGTTAAGAAGTGCTCGAGATGAGGTAAAGACACATGAAGGACGTATAGACATATTGCAAGGGGAGACCATACCGACATATGAGGAGGAAGTTAGTGAATTGCAGGATGTCAATGATTCATTGTTTCAACAAGTACAACAACAAAAGGAGCATATTCAGCTCCAAGGAGCAAACATTATGGAGTTACAGGGACATGTTGAGAATCTCCAAAATCAATTGAATGAAGTGCAACAATTGAGGGAGCACGAACTTCAAAACATTATGGAGGAAAGAATGGAGAATACCGAAAGATTGGCTATTATTGGGGACCGTCTACTTGATGTGGCAAAACTTGTCCCCAGTCTAAATGTACATCGGGGTAATGACGAGGGTGCACCGATGCCTGAAGAGCAAGTGCAACAAGTCGAGGAGGAGGAGGAGGATCCTGAGGAAGATATAGGGTTTCATGGGAATGACTGGATAGATGAGGATGAGCTAGTAGGAGAGGCAGATTTAGTGGATGATGTCGGGGAAGAGAGTGATGTGTCTACTGTAGATGATTAGTGGAAGCGTTAGTGATAGTTAGCATGCCCTTTTGATAGTTAGCATGGTAGATAGACTCGATATATGCTAACTTGTCGTGGTACGACCCTTTTGGATGATGGGTGTATACACGGTCGATAACGTTTGTGGAACTAAACGCTTATGTGTATGAAATGATTTCTTTTGATAGTGATAACAAGTTGTTTAATGGAGTGTTTATGGTTATATGTTTGGATATTTATTTAGATATATGTTAGACCCTATTATATCTTACATCCCTTAGTCTCCTTACCACCTGAATAATCATTTACCTTATTGTATATGTTACCCTTAGTAATGGAAGAAAGGCGTGGACGGGGAAGACCTCGAAGAATTGCACAAGGACCTATTAGGGATGCCGATTAGGGAGGCCAGCCCAATGTTCACCACGAGGGGCCACGAGTACATGAAGATCCTCCCAGAGACCAACCAGTAGGAGGAGATAACTTGACTGCACAAGCTTTGCAACAGTTACTAATGTTTATGCAACAACAAGCCGCACAAGCCCAACCTCAAGGTCCTCAGGCACAAGCACAAGAGGCCCATGATAAAGCATTAGAACGCTTCTTGAGATTTAACCCACCTGAGTTTCTAGGTGAACCTGATGACATCAGGGCGGAACGCTGGCTTGAGAAGATGGAGAGCATCTCTTCAGCATTGAACTATACCGAAGAACAACAAGTGACATTCGCAGTGTTCCGTTTAGACGCGGGTGCTAGGAATTGGTGGAGGACTATTCAAGAAAAATGGGTTACAAACGACACACCAAAAACTTGGGCCAACTTCACTCAAGAGTTTAAGGAGCAATACATTCCACAAGTGGTTCGAGAAGCTAGAAGGGATGAGTTTTATCACTTGAAACAAGGAAGCCTGTCTGTAGCTCAATATGAGTCTGAGTTCCATAGATTGTCTAAGTATGCTCCGAATCTGGTGAGCACAGAGGAAGATAAATTGTATAAGTTTGTGAAGGGACTTAGAAATGATCTTCAAGATCGGTTGTTGTCAATCGAACTAGAGTCATACATGGCAGCTGTAAAGGTAGCTGCTAGAATTGAAAAAGGGACTGAACGTCTTGGACTCCGCACCGGGCAGGGTAGTAGGTTTAGAGCACCACCCTCGAATGAAATGCATAGACGAGAAAAGAAGTTTCAGAAAATTAATCACGGGAGTGGTGGAGGGAATGGAAAAGCAAAGATGGTAGAATCGCACCGAAAACTCTGCACCTACTGCTACAAGGGACCACATGATCCATCTCAATGTTGGCATAAATTGGGAAGGTGTCTCAAATGTGGAAGTGATCAACACAGAGTAAACCAATGTCCTTCTATGGCACCACATGGGAATAATCGGGGCCCATTTCAAGGAGGAAATCAGACAGGAAACCAAGTTGGACCTGGGAGAAACGTCGGAAGACCTAAGGTTCACGCTCGAGCATTCGCTCTAGTAGGACAAGAGATACCAGAAGATACAAATGTAGTAGAAGGTACGCTTCTTGTCTGTGGTTGTCAAGCTAAAGTCTTATTTGACCCTGGATCGTCACATTCATTTGTTAACACTCATCATGCACCAAAATTGCATCAAAATTTTGAATTATTACCCTATTGTGTAGAAGTCACAACACCCATGGGTAGTAGCGTTGTGACTGATTCTGTTATTAAGGCTTGTGATGTCATCATTAGTGGGAGATCATTTCCAGCAGATCTTATAATATTACCTATACAAGAGTATGATATCATTCTAGGAATGGATTGGTTGTCTTACCACCATGCACAGATGGATTGCCATACCAAGGTTGTTAGGCTTCCAGATATAGAATTCACGGGAAGTGCAAGGACTACTATAGTACCAGTCATCTCGGCTGTCAGGGCACGAAAAGCCCTTTGGAAGGGAAGCCAGGCTTACTTAGCGTTCATGATTAACAAGGCAAATGATAAAGGGAATGTTAACGAAGTACCTGTAGTGTCTGAATTCCTTGATGTATTTCCGGAAGCATTAACTTCCTTACCACCAGATAGGGAAATCGAGTTCTCTATTGAACTTTTACCCGGAACGGCCCCAATAGCTAAGAACCCATACCGGATTTCACCGATTGAACTTAAGGAGTTGAAAGATCAACTCCAAAAGTTGTTGGAGATTGGGTTCATTAGACCTAGTACTTCGCCATGGGGAGCACCTGTGTTATTTGTGAAAAAGAAGGACGGATCATTAAGGTTATGTATTAATTATCGTGGGTTGAATAATGTAACAATAAAGAACAAGTACCCTCTTCCACGAATCGACGAGTTATTTGATCAACTTCAAGGAGCTAGAGTATATTCGAAACTCGATTTGCAGCAAGGATATTACCAACTAAAATTTCGTCCGGAGGATGTACCTAAGACTGCTTTTCAAACAAGATATGGACACTACGAGTTTGTAGTAATGCCATTTGGATTGACTAACGCCCCAGCAACTTTCATGGATCTTATGCATAGGATATTCCACCGTTTTCTGGATCAATTTGTGGTGATATTTAGAGATGACATCCTTGTCTATTCTAAGAGCGAAGATGATCATAAACGACACCTAAAGATGGTGTTGCAAACCTTGAGAGATAACAAGCTCTACGCAAAATTCAGCAAGTGTGAATTTTGGTTAGCTAAGGTTGCCTTCTTAGGTCATGTGATTTCAGGTAATGGAATTTGTGTCGACCCCTCGAAAATTAAATCTATTGTTGAATGGAAAAGGCCTGAGAATGCCACGGAAATAAGGAGTTTCTTAGGCTTGGCAGGGTACTATCGTAGATTTGTCAAGGATTTTTCGAAAATAGTTGGACCATTGACTCGATTGACTCAGAAGAAAACTAAGTTTGAATGGAATGAGAAATGTGAGTCTAGCTTCCAAGAGTTAAAAAGAAGGCTCACAACAGCACCAGTATTAGTTCTCCCTGATGGAATTGATAACTTTGTGGTTTATAGTGATGCCTCGAAGGACGGACTTGGATGTGTGCTGATGCAAAATGGTAATGTGATTGCTTACGCATCACGGAAACTCAAACCCTACGAGCAAAACTACCCAACCCATGACCTAGAGTTAGCTGCCATTATCTTTGCGTTAAAGAAATGGAGACACTACCTATACGGAGCATCCTTCATAATTTATACTGACCACAAAAGCCTTAAGTATCTCTTCTCTCAAAAGGAGTTGAATTTGAGGCAACGAAGGTGGATGGAACTCCTTGAGGACTATAATTGTTCAATTCAATACCACCCTGGCAAAGCTAATGTGGTAGCAGATGCGTTAAGTCGTAAAGCGACCGTTGCAAGATTAATGGTTAAGGAATGGAGGATGTTAGAGGATATGAGCTTTTGGAATCCAAGGGAATCTGGGTTACATATTAGGTGTTCTAATATCAGAGTAGAACCCGATATTCTTGGAAGGTTCAAAATTTCACAAGAGGAAGATCTTAAGTTCAAGAGTTTAAGAGAGAAGATCCTTCATGGAGATAGACCTGAATTTAATATCGGAAAGGACGGTCTGATACGGTTTAAGAACCGAGTATGCGTACCAGATGATGCTAATGTGAAGAAGTTGGTTTTGGACGAAGCGCATCGCTCCAAATATACCATACATCCTGGAGGAAATAAAATGTACAAGGATTTGAAACAGCATTATTGGTGGGTTAATATGAAGAACCAAGTCGCAGAATATGTTGCAAGATGCTTGACCTGCCAACAAGTGAAAGCAGAACACCAACGACCTTCTGGACTTTTACAGCCTTTGGAAATACCTGAATGGAAGTGGGAGTATGTGACAATGGATTTTGTAACCGACTTACCACGAACCTCGAGTGGCCAAGATTCTGTTTGGATAGTTGTGGACAGACTCACAAAATCAGCTCATTTCTTACCAATGCGAAAGGTGGATCCTCTCAATAAGTTAGCCCGCTTATACATCAAAGAAATTGTGAGACTCCACGGTGTTCCAGTCAACATTGTCTCAGATAGAGACCCAAGATTCGTCTCGCGATTTTGGAAAAGCCTACATGTAGAATTGGGAACTAAGCTTAGTTTTAGTACATCAGCTCACCCTCAGTCGGATGGACAATCTGAGCGCGTCATTCAAATACTAGAAGACATGTTGCGAGCGTGTGTTTTGGATTTTAAAGGAAATTGGGATCAATACCAAGCTTTAGCAGAATTTGCTTATAACAATAGCTATCAGGCCACAATTGGAATGGCACCATATGAAGCCTTATATGGGAGAAAGTGCAGGTCCCCAATTCATTGGGAAGTTGGAGATACATGGATTCCTAAGAGGAGAAATCAGGGACAAATAACGTTTCCACAATTGGAATTGGTACAAGAAGCTATAGATAAAATCCAAATTGTCCAGGAACGAATGAAAACTGCACAGAGTCGTCAGAAGAGTTACGCCGATCAAAGAAGAAAAGACTTAGAATTTTTCGTCGGAGATGAGGTTTTCTTGCGGCTATCTCCTCGGAAAGGCATCGTTCAACATAAGAAAGGTGGAAAGTTAAGTCCTAGATTTGTTGGACCTTTCAAGATCTTGGAAAGAGTTGGAAAAGTAGCATATCGACTGGCACTCTCGCCAGCACTCTCTGGTTCGCACGATGTCTTTCACGTAAGCAAGTTAAAGAAATACCGACCCGATCCTGAACATGTACTCAAGGTGGATGCAATACCAATTCAGAACAATTTGACTTATGAAGAAAAACCGATAAAGATTGTGGACAAGAAAGTGCGTGAGCTGCGGACTAAAAGCATCCCAATGGTAAAGGTGTTATGGGAAAATCACGACAATCTAGAAGAAGCAACTTGGGAAACCGAGGATTACATGCGAAGACACTACCCGGAATTGTTCTCAGGTGAGAATTTGGGGACCAAATTCTTTTAAGGAGGAGAGAATGTGATACCCGAGTTTTTTTTAGTCGACTAGTTTCTATCTAAAGCATTAGGACATGACCTAGGATCTTAGACATATGTTCAAGGGAGATATTAGATTATACATCTTAGGTAAATTAAAGGATCTAGTATTCCACTTTCATTTCACTCTATAATAATAATAATATAAAAAAAAAGGGTAGAAAATGGGGCCTTGACCGACCACCACCATCACACCATACATATATATATATATATATATATATATATATATATATATATATATATATATATATTATGCCTTAGTTTCATTATTTTAGTTTACAAACAAATATCTCTTCACTCTTCTTCTCCATTTTCATCATCTTCAACCCTCTTCATCCTTCCATTCAAGTTATATATAGATAGATACAAATTACTATATTAGCTTCAACCTCAACCATCTTCACACTTGTGGGTAGCATTAAAGGTAACTTGTAATTCCTTGATCTTACATTAGTAGGTAATGGTAGAGGCTAAATGTGCTTTGAAAATGTTATTGCATGGGTATTAGAAGAGTAGATCTATGAGTTTTAAGCTTAAATTTACAATTTGTAGTAACTAACCTAAAGGCTTAAATGAAGAAATCACACATGCATGACAATTGTAAGTTGGGTCTTTAAATCTGCTGCTGATTTCAAAGAATTGTATCGAAATGGTTATTTGAGTTCAAAACTTTTACTGTGTATGTTACTGCATGTCTAAAATATTTCTGGAATTTTGTGGGATATTTAGAGTTGTAATGTGAATTATGCAAATTGTTACGTATAGACTGCCAGAAGCCTTACGGGATTTCAAAATGTTTGTTTGAGACATCATTTGGGGTTCTTACGAACTTTATTTTGATTTCAAAATTTTCAAGGGGATAATCATATGTATTGGGGTTGTGGTGTATGACATTGGGGCTTATTGGATTAAAGGGTGATTTTATATGAATTTTAAAGTAATACTGCCCCAGTAAAAAATTAAACCCAATTTTACTTCGGTTTTGAATAAAATAGCCACATTTTAAGTGACCATTTACCTTTGAAAAATTTATCTAAGGTCTTTTAACAAATTTAGAACATTTATGAAAAAATTTCACCCACAATTATTGAGTTTATGATTTTTTAACAATGCATACACTAAAACTGCACAAATCTGTTTTTATGCCTCTTATCGACCTTTTGGGGAAGATTGAAATTAAGCCTAGTTTTCATTAAGGTAACTTGTTGTGCATGTTTATATAGTTATTAGGACCTCATAGACTACCCCGGGTGGACTTTAGACGAGTTAGAAAATGAGTTTCTAATATAATTTTCGCTTAGCAGGTGTTGTGGGTGAGACGAACGAGGACAACGCCGTATAAGCTTGGACGTAGCGTGAGTGCCTCCAAAATTAGTACTATTTTCAAAACTGGAAGGAAATAGTTTTAAAATGATATATATATATATATATATTAATGTTTATCTACGGGCCTATCATAAATTCTCATTTCAAAAGAGATTGGGCGTAGTACTTTTGAATATTCAATTATCACCGAACTGTGATCATTTTTCAGTCATGAATAACTATTTGCACAGATTCTTAATCATTTTAATTGTATATTTGAATCATGGGTTTTCAAAAAGTCATTGCACTTGGTCTTGTATTGTGATCATTTCCATGATGGTGTTCTTGTGACATGTTTCATCTTGCGTGGTTGTGTTGGGCCCAAGGTCGGGCGATGGATAGGGCAGGGTTTGGCCGGTCAAGCATGGGCTTGCGGTCTTAAACAGTTCCCGCTATCCACGTCCAGATCCATGCACCTAGGACGGAGTGCTCTGAGGGTGCTTGGGTCATTTATCGTGTGGCATATTCCGGATATGACCAAATCGGGCATCGCGAGCCTGCGTGGGGAGGTATAAGGTGATGGCTTTTAAGCCGCGTGTTCAGGGGTGATAAGGAAGAAGCAGAGGGACCCAAAGTGCTATGGGTAAATCATCGGACACGATGGTATTGCTAACATGGCCCCCTACTGCTTAAGCGTGACGTGTACGTGTTACTTAAACATGTCTTGTACATGATACTTGCATTGAGTCTTGTACGTGGTACTTACATTGACTGCTCACTTTAAAAATGCATGTTTTCAAACTTAAATATCATGCCACCAATCATCCCAGCTTTATCATGAACGAAATTGTTTAAGCATGTTTTCCATGACATTTGACACCACCTCACCGTGCAGATACTAAGACCTTGTCTCATACTAGCTATTGCTTACTTGTTACCATGATCATAAATTGCTTTTCTTATTTAGGATTTCAATGATCCTTCGAAAATCAATAAAAACCATTTTAAGCAACTTACACACAAGCACTGGCACTCACTAAGCCTTTGCTTACGTATTTTCTTTTCCTTCCAGTCATGGGCAAGAGCGGGTGGCAATAGCTTGACATACCTTTTGGGAACTTTTGTAATAGTTATTTTGACTTCCATCGTTAGCAGTTTTCTTGACATGTTAGACATGATATATGATGTTTATATGTAGTATGGGTTTGTATTAGGCTAAACGATGATGATATTTTGTGTATTTTATTCCTCTGCTAGCCTTTATCCTTGAGAACGTATCGTTAAGTTATTATCGTGCCACCTTAAGTTCGGGCGTTACACTCTCTCTCTCTTTCTCTCGTTTTATCTCACACAGAAGAGGGCTCATCTTCTTCAGCCAACCTTCCACCGGAGCCATGTCACCGCCGCCGTCATCTCCACAACACAGCCACGCCGCCTCTCGTACAGAACCGAGCGACCGAGCGTGACTCAAATCAGAACCGTCGCCGTCCAGCTCAAACAACGCGCCACCTTCGCAATTGTCAGACCAGCGCCGCCGGTTCGTAGTACCGCAACTTCCGGCGCTAGTGCGTGACTCAAACATCGCACCGCCATGCGCCGGTCGCTACCCACTTAGATCCGCCTCTCTCTCGATTAGTTTCCGCCTCCGCCTTTCTCTAACTCCACACCTCCTCTCCGTCATCTTCCACCACCACCTTTGGCCAGAGTCACAACCACCGCCGTCGTGGTTTCTCATAATATCCTTCGCCACTGTCAAATCAGCTCAGTTCCGTCCCTCTCTCAATATGTTTCAGCCGCCTACACCGTCCACCGCCACACGCCGCGCCGCCGCTCGCCGCTACGTCGCCGCCTCTAGTCCACTCAACAGCGACCGAGCGCGACTCTCAACCGCGCCGCCATCGCGCAATCCAACTCCAGCAGCAGCGCGCACTACCCCGCCGCCATCTTCTCACATTCACTGATCCACTCCGCCGCTGCCGTCGCGTTTGTCCAACGTTCAACTCCACTTCTCTTCCGCTCAGATCCGCCGACACCGTCTTTCTTCTCCGACGAGGACATGGCTGCTGCTTTGGGTGGAGAATTTGGATTGTACAAAGTTAATTCCTTCCAGCAGGCCGGGGTTTGGTAGTTTTCTCACTATATCGAAGCGGGCTCGATAGAAAATTGGTTCTCCCATTGACCATGCTCTACAAGCGATCCCCACGGATCCTACTGCGAGAGATCGATTGATAAAAAAGGGGTTTGACAAAATATCCGATAATCTCCGACCCTTCACAGGCTTATACAATACTGATAGAGCATGTTTATGAGTTACCCTACCGACTCCCGGGCCATCATGCATATCCATAGGGGAGTATTTCTTTCACTGCTATTTTAATTACATTTTGTTTTTGTTCTTGCATATCGGTTGCACTTTAGTACATTGAGGACAATGTGCTATTTTTAAGTGTGGGGTGGTTGCTTGCATGCTGTGAATTGTGATTAGAGTATAATGAATTGCTTAAGTGTGGGGTGGTTAAATTGGTGAAAAGATTGGGCATACGTCAAATTTTTGTTGAGTTGATTGCTAAAAGAAAACAAAAAAAAAACAGAAAGAAACGAGGCTGAGTCATTCGAGTGGCTAATGAATGCTAAAATCACCCAGTTTCGTTTCTAGCCTTTGTCATTCGAGTGATTAAGTCTGTTGGGGTGTCTTGACACCTAGTGCCTTAAAAAAGACTAGTTTGAGAGTCATTGGTCCAAAACTCGTTACAAGGGTGACATAGAAAGCTTGACAATCGAGACATTGCACGGGTTGATAAATTTTGAATGAAGGAAAGCAAATGAGGATGAAATATGATAGATGTTTGTGTTTTTGCTTGAAATAACTGAGATGGTCCCTTGCTAGAACTCATATATCGCGCACGAATGGATGCATATTAAATCGAACTTGTTTGGGATTAGTGTGAAGACTTGAGAGTAAAGATGTCCATGAGGTGGGAAAATATTGATTCTATGTGGTTATTGGTTTATGTGTGATGATTGTGGGGATTAATAAATGTTGTGACTAGTTGCTGATTTGATGAACAATGAGACAGATAGACGAATGTCATGAATTTTTTGGGTATATTCTCTGCAAACCCTCACGAGACAAAACTCGTCCACTAGGAGTAATCTAGGGGTTTAACGGCTTGTTGCATGTGCTAAGTGCAATTGTGTCCCCTACGAAAGTGGTGTTATCTTTATTTTTGTTTTCAAGTTTGTTTTGTTTAGATTTACTCGAGGACGAGTAAAGGTTAAGTGTGGGGTGTTTGTTAGGTTTCATATTTTACATATTTTCATCATGTTTTACCTCACATTTATCTTTATTTTATGCCTTGTAGTTAGTCTTTTCCTTTAGTTTTAGCCTAATTTACGTATTTTGATTTCTAAGTCATTTTAATGACTTTGTAGGCATAAAAGCAATTATTTTGATGAGTTGAAGGAGTATTTCTTATGAGAATAATGAAGGCTAACCAAGAGGACTTGAAGAAATGCAATAGAGAGGCCAAACGAGAAAGTTTCGTTGAAGAAATATTAAGAGAAAAAATTCTGCATAGGCAGATTGCACAGTTGTGCAGCTGCGGGTTTTTATAATTTTCGTGGGCCGATTTTATGACTTGGTTGGGCCTATTGTATATATCTAAGGCTCCTTTTATGTTAAGAAAACAGGAAAAAACGTTTTTAGGCTAGATAATAGGTTAGAGGGTCATATTATTGAGTTAGAAGACTTGGAGAGGAAGAAAGAAGAAGGCTTGAAGGAGATTTCTTTGCGTTGGAAGCTTTCATCTTCTCAAGTTGTATTTTTCTAATCCTCCATTGTTGAACATGAGTATTTTTATGTTTATGCAATTTATTTCTTGTTTTTCTTTAATTATGCATAGCTAAATTATTTTCTAGGGTTTAAGATGTAGTCTTGCGTATTAAATTGGATTATTGATGATTTATGGATTTGATTCTTGTTTTGTTTATCTATTAATGAGTGTTTAATGCTTGTAATTGCTTGATCACCAATTGCATGATTTAAGATAAACTAAGAAGTATCGGGAGGTGAATTAGTTTATCGATTCAGATTTAATAGACATGTGTAAATTGCTTAATAGGGATATTGGTAATTTTGCATGAGACTAGTTAAACAATATTCATAAAACTTAATGGATTCATCTAAATTAGTTTTTGATCATGGGAGTGACAGTAATTAATTTAGTTGGGTACTCATGAAGATCTCGGGAGAGTATTCATGTATTTAAGGAATTTGGGTCTTTAATTTAAGCAAGAATGAGAATCCATTGAAAGTCAACAATCCATAGAAATACCTTGAGGAAATCTTAATCCCTAGGATTTTCGTTAATTGATTATTCGTGTTAATTATCTCTATTTTAATTAATTTAATTAATTATGCTTTCATTAATTTTTTCTTTTAATTAGTTTAAAAATCACATCTTTGATAATCGATAGTCTAAATAATAGGATAAACTTCGTTTGGTACTTGATAACCTTCCCTGTGGAGACGATCTTACTTTCACTATATTATTTATTCGATTCCATGTTGTTACGGATGGTTAACATTTACCAATGCCTTCTCGAGCGTTACTAGAACAATTTGATGTTCCATTTGAACGAGCGCCTATTTTAAAGCCTTCTAATCCCAAGCTTATAGCTAAGGAGCAGAGGATGTTAGAGTTCAACAGAACGTTAAGAATTTGTCTAAGGCATATTAGTGTTGACCCACCTGAATGAGATAAGTACTATGTTGCTTATAGAGAGAGACAAAAAAAAGAGAAGAAGTATGTAATTGACAAAGATCATGCTGCCGTGATTAGACTTGAAGAGAGTATATCTGAAGCGATCAGGGCTGAAGTAAATAAAAGAGTCAATGCTCAAACAGAAGATTAAGAACTCTTCCTTACTTTGCATTATCTATATTCTTGTCTCTTTATTGTATTTTGATTAGTTGTAAAATGCCTGTACTTACCTTGATATATTAATGAAGTGCATTTTTCAGCTAAAATATCTCGTTGAGGCTTAACTAACCTTAACTAACTTTATCTAACCTTTATTCAAAACTAATTTTTTGGATGTCTAACTCTTGAGCTATAAAAAAGTAAGTATTGCCATCATCAAAAAGGGGGAAATTGAAAATTTCTTGTTAAATGTTTTGATGATGACATTTAGGATTCTATGTTAGACCCCAAAATATGTAAGTTTGATTTTATTAGAAATCATGTATAAGCTTTGAGCGTTAGATTTGTAATAGCCTTTATTTATTTTATCATTTTAGTCTGTTAGACTATGTAGTCTTAGAAGTATTGATTGAAGACAGGATCATTCAGTGATTGAATGAGCATCTATCAATGACAAACATTCACCTGAATTTATTCCTAAGTCCAAAAGGAGTTTTAATGTAAATATTCTTAGATCATTAATTGTCAATGGGCATTTAATTCAAATGCATTAAATGCTGATAAGAGCATTAAATGTGATAAGTACTCCAGGACATACATAGAAGTCATCCTATTGGACTGTCAACTTTACAGAGATTGCAGCACCAACTTTTATGCAACAAATTTTCAGGAAAAAAGACAAAAGTGGTTCACTCGTGGAAGTGAGAGACATGCGCCTATGCAAGTGTCAAACAAACACTTTTTCCAAGAATGTCTATAAATAGACTTCAACAACAAGCCAAAATCAGAGATCTAACACGGTACAAGCTTACAAGCCAAAACTCTGTTACATTGAAGTTTCAATCCTTAAACTCTCAGAAAAGCTAGAATATTCAAGCAAGCATTCTCTTTGCTTTTCTTCAATTCCTGAGACATTCAACCAATATCTCAAACGTCTTCATAGAAAAACCTTACATTATTATTGAGATATTCCAAGTTGTTTGAACTTTTCCAAAATTAAACAAATCGTTAGAAAAATCCTTTCCAAGCCTCGCGATATGTGTGAAGTCGAAGTTGGATACTTGCAATATTTTTGGGTGAAAGAAGCAAGGGGATAGAAGTGTCTTAGAGCAGAAATCTGTGTGACCAAGGAGCTTAAGTCATCTATATCCATCATTCCCTAATTTGTAGAAAATTCTATGTGATTCTTTGAGAATCATTTTAGTGGATTGCCTCCGAGTGTTCGAGGAGAAGAAAGACGTAGTTGGGATTACACCACCCAACGAACCTTTCAATTCTTTGTGTTCTTTACTTTACCGTTATTTCTATCTTATCATATCATTGCATAAATCGGTTAAGTTAACACATTGATTAAATCATTTAAAAGCTAAACAACTAAAGAAAACTTTGTGACGCTAAAACATTGCAAAAGGAAGACTTAAAATTTTTCATCTGTGCTAACCCTGATTAAAGAACTGAAAGCTTAAACCTACTTGGTTATAGTATTTAAATCTTAAGTCTAAGTTAATCTTTTCAAAGTAGTCTTCAAGTAGACGCTCAGCCAAGCGCCTACATTTCAAGCATCCAACCCTATTTTAATATGAAACTTTTTTAATTCGAAAAAGATTTCAGGGTCTATTCAACACCCTCCCCCCTTCTAAACCCTTTCGTATGCTACTTGGGACCAACAATGGACTTTTCCTAGAGGGCCGACGCCAATGGGCCATCACAAAGAAAGGTAAAGAGAAAAAATACACTTTGTGGGCTTCAATAATTTTTAAATTAATTTTATTACAACAATCCTTAAAAAGAAAAGTAAATTGAATATAACCTAAGTCCATGTTCGCATCAATTAATACATGCACGCAAAATTTATTACATGCTCGCTATATTAAAACACTTATGTTGATTATATAAAAATTTAGTCCAACTAAAAAGTCTTTTATTAAAATTCCCAACTTTTATGTATTATTTATTTCAATTAAAATCATTCTAGTCCTACTAGATGACTTAGATACACAAAATTATAAATTAAGTATATCCACCTGTAATTAAAATAATATTAGTCCAACTAAAATAAATACATAAATTATGGAATCCTATTTTATTATGATTTAAAGCATTCATTAATTGAAAAAACTTTTATTTGGTTAAAGAATTATTTATATTCTTTGTTCAAATATTCAAGTAATTTTAGCGGTTCGGGCAAACCGCTGTAAAAACAAACCAAAAAAAAAAAAATCCCTACCTATTACAACGGTTCATCCCGAACCGCTGTAATAGGTTCGACTCATACAGCGGTTCGGTTGAACCGCTGTAACACAAAAAAAAATGGAAATTAGGCTTAAACATTCTAGGGCCGGCCGCCTCTCTCTCTCTCTCTCTCTCTCTCTCTCTCTCTCTCTCTCTCTCTATCTCTCTACTCTCTCTAACCCACCACCAGAACTCGTATCCGCCGCCGCCGCTACCACCGATCTCTCTCTCTCTACTCGATCTCTCTCTCTCTCTCTTCTACTCGATCTCTCTCTATCCCTCTGTACCCTTTCTCTCTCACTCACCACCACCACTATCCACCACCGCCACATTCCGCCACTCCCTCCGTTTGTACGTGTCTCTCTCTCTCTCTCTCTCTCTCTCTCTCTCTCTCTCTTTATCTATATATATATATATATATAACTCTCTATATATATATAGCGCTGTCCCGCCGCCGTCCCATCGCCGCCACCTCCACCACCACAATTTGGGTAATTAAGTTATATATATTTATATATATAACCAATTAAGAATTATCTAATTCATTATCTATACTATTTATTAAAGATGTGGGCCTGAGAGTAACCACTTTGGGAAACCAAATGTGTGTTCCCTAATATACCCTTATACCCTAAACAATTAAAGGACAAATTACATGAGTCCCCTTTTGTAATTCTCTCATCACAAATGAGTCGTGGGTTTAACTGCCAGAAACTTCCCTTACCCACGCATCTCAAATCAAACATTCACATTTTATAATCAGAAGTGATAACTACCATCATGCTAAACCATTTTCACATTTTTGTTTACTTCGTAAGATTTGTAACTCAAATGAAGAAAGAAAATTTGGAAGTATATCATGGTAATTTTTCCCACAACCATATCTGCTCAGTGGTATATTAATTCATTAGTTTTTGATGATTTATTTCATTTTGATACTTTTATTGTCTGGTTTTTTTTTTTTTCAGGAGTTGGGGTTGGGAAGGGATTGTGCGAGATCGGTAGAATTCTGTTCTTATGGCCTGTGAATTTCATTTGTTCATGAGTTGCAAACACAACAAAAAGCATTTTGCCTGTATGTATGAAGGTAAAAGGAAAAGTAGACTTTATTGCTAAGTTAATTCTTATAATCGGCAACTGAGTGCATCAAAATTGTTTGTATGTAATTTCACTTCTTTTTTAGTTTCACAATGTAATAATATTTTTTGTTGTCAAATTTTAGGTCTGTACATTTTTTTAGATCAACTAAAATTTTGCTTATATCTTATATTTGGACAGACTTATCATCTTTGACATACATAAATATGATTTATTTAATTAGTTGTTAATTTCATCTTGCAATGTATTTAATAAGTTTAGATGTCTTTTTTAATTAAATGTCCATCATTTTTAATAAAAAAATAGTCAAAAACAAATTGAATTTATGCACACGCAAGGAGTGTGCCTTTGGCGCTAGTACTAATTAATAATGTGTAAAACATAATATAATATTATATTGTTGCATAAATGTATACTTTGTGTCACGTATTTTCACACATTTTATGTTATGTATTAGTCTACATACTTTAGATTACGTATTTATATGCATGTGTTTACCTTAATACGCATAATCCCACATACATACATGAAACGTATATCGTACATACACCCAATCAATATACTTATATGTGCATCACATCATGCCACATCGTACACACACATATATAGCGTTTGTGCTATGTGTTTCGGTTTTGTGCTATAAATTGGAAATGTAACGGGTTTGTGCTATGTGTCTGTAATTGTGCAGATTTGGGATAACTTTTTTAGATAAATATGAGAAAAAATTTGTGGTATAAGTAATTCTTGAGAATTGCCTATATTTGTGGAAATATTTATACTTAGTTGCTGGAAATATTTATACTTAGTACGTTGCTGGAAATATGATGCTTTATTTGTAGTTTTATATGATTTATGTGATCCAACTGGTGATCAGTATTTATAACATGATGCTTTATTTGTCGTTTTATGTGATTTATATGATCCAACTGGTGATCAATATTTGTAGTTGTTAGAAATATGATGTTTTATGTGATCCAACTGGTGATCAATATTTTCGTGAAGTGAGATCGACATTTTGTGTTTGTTGTGGCTGAAAGATTAGAATATTGGGTTTGTTGTGGTTGAAAGATACGAATTTTGTTGGTTGCAAGTTTGGGGGAAGATTAAGTCGAGAACTTGGTAGAAATTTTTGCGTCGTTACTCTGTCGATTTTTTTCTAAAATAATGTTAAATAAATTAAAATAATTTATTTAATTCAACTCAACTGATGTTAAAATTATTTAATTTAATTAAGAATCAAGATGAATCGAAGTTGGATTTTAGCGGATTGTAAGATCTAAATTATGTTGGTTGCAACCCACCCGGGGGAAGATTAAGTCGAGAACTTGGTAGAAATTTTTGCGTCGTTACTCTGTCGAATTTTTTCTAGAATAATGAGAAATAAATTAAAATGAAAATTATTTAATTAATTCAACTATCAACTGATGTTAAAATTGTTTAATTTAATTAATTCAGAATCAAGATGGATCGAAGTTGGATTTTGGCGGATCGTATGTCGGAACAGTATGAGAAAGGGGTGAAAGAGTTCATAAAGTTTGCGGTTAAGCATGCACTAGATCGAACTAGGATCACTTGCCCGTGTTTACGTTGTTGTTTTGGAAAGAGAATTAGTCCACGTGAGTTGGAAGATCATTTGGTGTGTAATGGAATTGATAAAAGATACACATGTTGGACAAGACACTGTGAAAGCAGTGTCACGTCAGATGATTTGGGTGGTACATCATATCCATCACAAGATTTCAACATGAATGATTATGAGTCTGATCGTTTGGAGGTGATGACAAATGTGATTGAGGAGGATTTGCGAAATTGTCCTAAAATGTTTAACAATTTGACAAGTGATTCAAAGACACCACTGTATAGTGGTAGTAAATTCACAAGATTGAAAGTAGTTCTAAACCTATACAAGTTAAAAGCCAACAATGGGTGGAGTGATTAGAGTTTCACAGACTTACTTGGTCTACTAAAAAGCATGCTACGCAAAGATAATGTGTTACCTAATCATACTTATGAGGCTAAACGGATGTTAACCTCAATTGGCATGGGATATGAGAGGATACATGCATGTTTCAATGATTGCATATTGTTTAGAACTGACTGTGCATCATTGAAGGCCTGTCCAAAATGTGGCGCCTCGCGGTACAAGAAGAATGGATCTGCTCCTGTCAAAACCATGTGGTATTTGCCCATAATACCACGATTTAAGCGCATGTACAGTAGTAAAGAGTTAGCCAAGGACTTGACATATCATGCTGATAGAAGGATTGAAGATGACAAGATTCGACACCCCTCAGATTCTCTTCAATGGTAAAAGATTGATGATGATTTCCCTGAATTTGTTGAAGAAAAAGAAACATGCGCCTTATATTGGCTACAGATGGCATGAACCCTCATGGCTTGCAAAGTAGCTCACATAGTACTTGGCCAGTGATTTTGATGATCTACAACCTTCCCCTATCGCGATGTATGAAGCGAGAGCATATAATGATGCCTATACTCATTTTTGGGTCGAAACAATCTGGAAATGATATAGATGTCTACTTGGCTCCTTTAATTGAGGATTTGAAGGTGTTGTGGGAGACCGGTGTTCAAGTATATGACGGGTTCAGAGAAGAAAATTTCAATCTCAAAGTCATGTTATTTGGAACAATCAATGATTTTTCGGCACGAGCAAACCTCGAGGGATATGGTGTACATGGCCAATGTGGATGCCCCATATGTGTCAAGAGCACAAATCAATATCGATTGACACACTCTCAAAAATATACATTCCAAAGGCATCGGAGATGGCTAAATCGGAACCATCGATGTCATCGGTGGAAGAAAGCTTTCAATGGGAATATAGAAGAAGGCGGAGCTCCTAAGTGCTTGACTGGTGAAGAAGTGTTTGAAAATGTAAAAGACTTGGAGGTCAAATTTGGAAAGATTTTTGTAGGTGGCCTTGCAAAAACTGGGTGAAAAAAAAGGTCAATTTTCTTTGAGTTTCCGTATTGGACGTCGTTACATGTTAGACATTTTCTTGATATTATGCATATTGAGAAAAATGTATTTGATAGTGTCATTGGTACACTTCTAAATGTGCTCGGAAAGACAAAAGATGGCGTAAAGGCAAGGTTAAACTTGGTTGAAATGAAGATATGAGGAAAATTAGCACCAACAAATAAGGGATGCGGGATCCGATTGCACAGAGGTAACACGAGCACTCGTGTGGAGGATTGTGCGTTCCGATAAAATAAATGAAATTGATAACGACAATGTTAGAAGAGTAGTGAATGAAATGGTGAGTTATTTGCAATTTTAGCTCTATAATGTGTTGTATGTTTGGTTTGAAATATTATTGAAAAAACAAAGTTCACTAATTTTTTTTATTTTTTTAAATGTATTATTACAGGAGAGCATTTCACAAGAGAGTACTAGCCATAGTGGAAATGAGAAGAGTCGAGATGATCTATTGGCTAAAGCTCTTAAAAAGAAGGGGCATCCGGGTCGCGTTAGGGGTGTTGGCTTTAGGGTCTCACAAAGAGACTAATTTACGGATCCAAAGCCTGCTAAAGAAATGGAGATGGAAAGTTTGAGAAACATGATGAAGAACCTCTCTGAAACTATGCTTGCCATGCAACGCCAGATTGATGTTTTGGAAGCGCCTAACTCGCGTTAGCCAAATGAAGATGAGGTGATTTCTTTGAAAGATAGTTGCCCAGAACCAGTTAGGATGCTTCCTGAGGTAATGATTTGAACTTGTTTGTTGAGAATGTAACTTGCAACTCTCTATTTATGTAAATCACACAAAACTTTCTAATATAATGTTTTGTGTATATATATAGATTATCGCTCCATGTCAATTAGCACTTTCATCACTGTCATATCGTGTGGTGGCTAAAGGACAGCTGTACAATCGAGTGGTGCTTTATAGAATACTTCACAACCATCCATTAGCCACCAACCATGTGAAAGTGCACATTGATAGTTGAGATGGATACACCCCTACCCGTCCCTCTCAATGATGAAGTGCTTACCATTTCTAGTGCTCTGGGTACCTTTGTTGCTTGGCCAGTGAGTCTTGTCATTGTCACTGTTGCACCGATATGTAATTAATAGCTAGTCATTAATAAATTATAATAATTGTTTAAGGTTACTAAATATACTTTGGTGTGTAACATTCATGTTTTATTTTCTTTGCTTAAATAGTCTCTTGGACCATCCAAATCATCTGGAAACCAGAAATCAGGGACGTTGAAGCAGTCAGCTGTCAAACCAAAACCTCCAGTGGCCAAGCCTGCATGTGAAGGTGACAGATGTGCAGACCTTGTACTAGATGGACTCCCTGATGACCTTTTATTTCTGAAAAAGTACACGAAGATGATGTCTATTGATGCCCAGATCACTATAGACATCGAGGAAAGAATTATGAATTTTGCATTCCCAGAGTATATTGGGAAGGAGGAGATCTGTCACCTTCTGCGTCAAGAAGAGATAGGAGCCTCTATAATTACATCGTACATAAAGTAAGTTTTTTAAATTATTTTATTGCATCTGAACTATGATTATTTTCGTTACTCGAAATTCATTTTTTATGCTCAATTTAGGTGTTTGCGGGTTAAGTACGTGATCCCCGAAGGGAAAGAAGCAAGTTTTGGGTTCCTTAGACCACATTCCATATCTGTGAGAACAGGCAAGCATACTGAACAAGTGTAGTACATAGAAGGTGCTATGATACAGAGTGCACAAATGAATAAGTTATTTCTTCCACCTTACAACACCGGGTGAACTACTAAAGACTCAACTTTAATTTGTAAAACTAGTTACGCAAAACGAATTTTGAACTTATCTTTTGAATGCTTTTTAGGGGACATTGGTTGTTGCTTGCAATTGATCCATTTCAAGAGGTCGTTTACTATCTGGATTCTTTGCATGGTGAGCCGGATTACCGAGATGAGATGACACAAAAAATCAATCAGTAAGTTTTTCATTCAATCAATGTATCCATTATATTTAATATTTTTTTAAAGTGTATATTTATTTCACATAATTGCTTGTTTTTGACATATTTTCTTGTTTTTTATATTTTTTTTATAGGGTTGTGCGCATATTTCGTGCAAATCGCAACAACCATTCCAAGAAATCCAAAAACAAGGCCTGTCAATGGATTAAATAAAAGTTAGCATTTTCTAGTTTGAAGAGATTATATATTCGTATAGAAGTTAGTGTTCTAATACAACGTAACTTTGATTATTTTTGTAGTGCCCCGACAGACAAACGAGGTGGATTGTGGCTACTTCGTTATGAGATTCGTGAAAGAGGTTATTAGTCACGGACAATCTATAATCCCAACGACGGTCTGCATAATCTTAATATATACTTAATTTCTATCCCTTTTGAAATTATTAAACCTTTGGTAGGTAGTTAAAACGTCATTTGAGTTTGCAATTAATCTCTATATATATCTTGCAGTACTTTCATGATTCTCAATCCTTCTATACTCAAGAGCAAATTGATGAAGTACGCTGCAAAGTGGCACATTACATTTTCTTAGCAGCTCCTTAGAAATTAGGTAATGTATTTTTTGTAAATTGTGACTTGTTGTAAATTGTGATTTGATTAGTTAATTGTGAGTAATTTAATTAGTTGATTGTAAATTAACACGTGATCATTTGTTGGAAATTATAAAAGTTTATTATTGGAGGAAAGAGATGGTAATATTGAAGTTTGGGGTTTTTGTTGTTTATGTTGAATATGTTTTACTGTGCAGCTGGAATTTGTTGGGTTGGTTTATTAAATATTACTGTACAGGAATATTACCATAATAAGGTGCAAAATTAAAAAAAAAAATCTGACACCCTATTACAGCGGTTTTTTATTGAACCGTTGTAATAGGTCTAAACCATATTACAGCATTGTCTATTACAGCAGTTAAAACCGCTGTAATAAGTCCAAAAAAACTGTTGTAATAGGCATTTTCTGTAGTAGTGGTTGGGGGCAAGTTGATTTAAGGGAAGCCTAAAACGGCTAGCTATCTGAATGTACAAGGGAGGGATAGGAAAGCGAAGACCTGCCCTAAGATGCAAAACATAAAAACTATAAAAACCCTCAGGAGGGAGGTGAGCTCGATCCTAGGCAGAAGGCACCTGGATGCGATAATCAGCATGGATCCCATAGTTCGCCTTGATTATGCACTCGTGATGATGAGTAAAGCGCGACCTGTAAACAATCCAAAAGCGAGCCTCTGGAACAACCAGTTGGATCTTCTCTTGGTGATCCAAGGCCACTTCTTCTATATCATTTAGGGCGTCTGGATCTGCTTGATCCAGGTCCTCATCCTCTGAGGCTGCATCAGCCAGATTCGCCCTTGAATTAATCGAGGACAGGGGAGAAGTAAATCCTGACATATAGGTGCTATGAGAAGGGAAATGGGAAGACAAACCAATGTTTACAAATCTACAGGTTGGTTGGAGCTGTAAGATTCGCCTGCTGAAAGAGGAGGCGAAGTAGGATTAGCAGCAGCAGTTGCTGGTGGCACCCCCATCTCCATAAGATCAAGAACGAGGAGATCTATGGGGTCATCGAAAGAAACGGCAAGAGGATCGGATACGTTAGACATCTTCACACAACAAAGCAACAACACATATGAAAAGATAGAAGAGAATAGGAGTAGATAAATACCTAGTGAAGTTAATGGACTTCAGGCATGGGTTGGAGGAGTAGTAACTGCTCTTCCAAGACTTACAGAATTTCTTGAAATTAAAAGACACAAAAAGAGGGCTTTTAACATCGGAGGCGAAAGGAAGAAGAAGGCAAGAAAATCCTTTAAATAAAGAAAGAAAATATGTCAAGAAGATAAATGAAAGAAAGAAAAAATTCAAAATTAAAAAAGAAAAGAAAAAGGCGAGATCAAGAAACCACCTCTCACACGTGGCAGGTAACCAGGAGTACCTGGAGCAGTTATGGCTCCTCCAAAGCCATAACTGTAATAATGGCATGCGAAACCCCATGAGCACGTCTACGGTCAAGGACATGGGGAAGAGCAGAAAACGTCTCCCATCCATCATCTCAGACTATGTCACCGCCTAGAGCTCCTGGGCGACCCTTCGAGATCGCAGACTGGGTTAGGGAGGATAAGAGAGCCGAATTTTTCCTTGGGCCTCAATATCACAATAAACCCAGTCCAAAGAAGTTTATTCAAGCCTAATGCCAGCTTGGCCCATATATGATTTTTAAAACTCTTACAGCTTCATAAAATGTCAAACTTTAGAGTTGAGGGGACTATTGATGTGGGTGGAATTTACCTAAATTGGGCCAAGCTGAAGAAGCCTAATTGCTAGTAAGGAAATGTTAATTTTTCTACATAAATGGGCTTAGGCCCAGGTGGCCGATTTGCCTTGCTGGATCCGGGCTGAATTATGGAAAAGCTTTGACCAAGAGACAAAGACAAATCAAGATCAATTAAGAGGAAGAAATGGCCCAAGAATCAAGCTTTTACCATAATGGACCTCCTCCAATCAAGTCAATATGGGCTTAATTCTCGCTGCTGTTAGGATTACGCCCTCAGATGCCATAGAGGATAGAGTATATAGGGCATCTATCTTGTATTGCACTTAAATCATAATTTATAAAAGGCATTTCATAGTTTTTCACTTAATTCTTATCTGCATCTATAAGTTGTGTAAAAATGCTTTGCCCTTGTTTTTCAGTGTGATCCCTTTAGTTCCTATGGGATAGGAAGATAGGCACTAAAGAGATCGACCTTGATTACTAAAACTAGTTCGCAAGTTACATGAAGTCTTTAATGGGCAAATAAAGACGTCGAATACTTGAACAATCTTAGCTATGACATGGGAGTGTCTGTCTGGTATCATGGGATGATAGGAGATTGAGATTGTAGGTACGTCAGTGGAACTGATATGCTAGAACATGACTCGCATCGGTTCTATCACATGGGTTTTCACTCTATTACTGTCAATGATAGAACTGATTATGCGTAATAGGTAGGTGCAGTGTGAACCTTTGACCTGAAGTATCAGGCTGAAGATGCACTTGTGACGTCAAGTCTTTCACTAGAGTAGTTAGACCCAATTCACCCATTGGTGGGGTCGACCTCGAAATGCGGACTTGATGGGCAAGTGGTAGTCATAGCAGATATCTAATATGGGATTTGTTTTCTCATAAATGAATGTGAATGTACCCTATGTGATTATAGATAAATAGAGATCAAAGTCTTTAGGCAAAGCAAAAGAGATGATCGTGTCAGGCACTAAATCAATCTCAATGATCTTGTATTATTATAATTAATACATATGGTCAACTCCAGTGAGTTTGACAAAGCCATGACTCTCACTTGACCGGGGAATGTGAACAAAGGGTTTAAACATATACGGTATTTACGATTGGAAAGGTTGCGGAATGATCCTATAATTTGTTTTCCTTTGGGTTACAAAGTGGGCCACGTGACTGGCTAGGTGTTACTCACTTCCTTTGGTTTCATCTCATTGCCAAACGAAACTAACCTAAAGAATCGCGCTAAAGGATCGACAAAGAAAAATGAAAAAGGAATTTCTATTTTCTTCTAGGAGTTTCAATTTATTGGATAAATTAATAATTAATTATATGAATAAGATTAATTATTAATTAATTTCCTAGCAAAATATATTGATGAATTAATTTATCTAATTAATTAGATTATTTGATTAATTAATTTATTTATTGAATATAATAAATTAATTAAACAAAACAAATCTCGTGCTTCTAGAAGGAGTCCAAAGTGGATGCCTAATAGGCCTAAGTGGGCGTCCATGTGATGCCCTAATTTAGGGATCTTTTGTTTTGGCTTGTTCAATAAGTCATGAGGTATATAAGGACTCTTTGACTTTGAACAAGTAAGAGAAGATCATAACTCTCCTAAAAAGAAAGAAGAAAATATTTCTCCCCTCTCTAATAACCCTAGCCGTCGCCCCTTTAGAGAAGAAGTGGAAATTTTTCGATTGTTGATTCGTGTGTGACAATTTAAAGACGACGTACTTTCGTTGTTCAGATCAAGTTTATCGTGCAATTTGAATATGCGATCATTGAATTCAACGTTGGGTTTTAAAATTAAAAAAAAATTGAAATCCTTTCCGCAGCGTTTATGTTATTTATAGAAACCCAACAGTTGGATCCGCTGCAAGACGTGCCCCCTGATTTTCAGCTATCCTGATTGGCCATTTTACCATGGTTGGATAAGGAAAGTAGCAAGTCTCGCTCCATCTGCCATGATTAGCCTAAACCTTCAAGATTTGTATAAATACTTTTATTGAAGGTGAATAAAACAAGACTTTATATGCTTTCATATTGTTATTCTGTCAAAATATATTATATCATATATTATACTCAATTATTTTACATAAAATAATATAAATAGTGTTGGTGTAAATTGGGCACCCATCAAATATGTAACCTAAAGAAAAACGAATTACATATCATATCAAGGTCTCAAAATTTGTTTATTGTACACAGCCAAGTGGCAAAATCTTTTGATGCCAATTGCCAAAAGGAAAAACGAAAAAAGTTGTACTCCATGATAGATGCTAAGATTGTAATCTTTTTTTTTTTTTTTTTTTAATCATTGGTCCTATTGCACGTGACTGAATAAATATTGTGTTATTTCCACCTGCTTTTTCATTTCTAGAGCACCTCATTTGACTTGTGGGGCTTTAAATCAAGATAAGTGCTATATTGTACCCCTCTACCACATACTTTCCTGAAGTACACAAAATGACATTTACCTCCTTCATTAGCATGAAATTGTCTTTATTTCATTTACTCCTAACCACTATTTTTTCTTTTATATTTATTTTCTCCATCAATTTTTTTCTTTTCCACATATTTTCTTTTCTAACATACGTTAGTTAAATTTATCCAATACATTAAAATTAATTAATCAAAATAATAATTTACATTAACCTATTTGGCTAAAAAAATTAATTAATTAAAATAACAATAATAATTTAACTAATTTTGGCTAAAAAAGTATCGTTCATTATTATTTTTGATACACTTGTAATTTTCACTTAAATTATTGGGCCTCGCGAGAGATTGGGCCATGTTGGTATATGCTGGTTTGGGCTAAAAAGTGGAAGTGAAGCCCAACATGGAGGATCTGAAAGAATGCTCGTAGCAAGACTTAGGCGTAAGCTCAAAGATCAAGCTCATGAGGGACCTCACGGTCTACCTAATAGGATAGCTTACAAGGAAGATGGTGGACAACTGGATAGGATGCTCAAATGCATAGCTGATGAATGGATAAAGTTGACTGCATCAACTAGGGGTATTCATCGGTCGGTTTTTTAATCCAATCGGACCGAAAACCGAACCGAACAAGGTCGGTTCGGTTCGGTTAAAAAATCAACCAGTTCGCTCGGTTTTTTTTCTGTTCGGTCAAAATCGGTTTTTTTTATTTTATTTTTTTTGCTACTGTTTTTTGGCTATTGTTGTTCACTTTTTCTTTGGCATACATTTATATATTTATCATTATGTTTAGCACGGCCAACTAAAATTGACATAATGAAATTAGAAAGTGAACCGGTTCGGTTCGATTTTTCGATATAAATAAATATATAAATTAGATATAAATAAATAATTGAAATTTAATTATGACTAATTTTAATTCATTTTCTTTATTTTTCTATAAGTTGTTACTAGGAAACACATTTTTTATAGTTTTTGGTCTATTATAAATAATAATAATAATAATAATAAAATAAAATTTGCAAAAAAACCAAAAACCGAAAATACCGAAATTTGCAAAAAACCAAAATTTGCAAAAAAAAAAATACCGAAAACCGAACCCAAAATTTCTGTTCGATTTTCGGTCCGGACCGAAATTTCGGTTCTCGGTCGATTCGTGAACTCCCCTAGCATCAACAACTACCCATTATCCCTAAAAAGGGGAAAATGATCCCTACTTCTTCCCCCGCTACACATGGGACGCCCCATGCACAAGAAAGAGAGAGGGTGGGAGTCACTAGGTTATAAATAGCCTTAGGATTAGGGGTAAAAACACAAACCTACCCGAACTTTTCGAGTTTTGGCATTTTTTTATACAAACTTTTTTTTTTCACACTTTTTTATCTCAATTTTTCGGATTTTACACTTTTTTATCTATTGGCATATTCGGCGAAATATTCCGGCGAAATTTCAACATATTCGGCGGAATGAGATAAAAAAATGTAAAAAAAATAAAGTTTGGATAAAAAAGTGTAAAGAAAAATAAAGTTCGGATAAAAAAGTGTAAAACAAAGTTTGTTTATTCATTAGGAATATGCCAATAGATAAAAAAGTGTAAAATCCGAAAAGTTGAGATAAAAAAGTGTGTAAAAAAAAAGTTTATATAAAAAAGTGTCAAAACTCGTAAAGTTCAGGTAGGCTAATGTTTTTACCCCTTAGGATTATCATTGTACAAGTTTACATTTACTTCAATTACAAGAATATACACATCCTTATATTTTTCTATTCGAGAACGAGTTCTATTCAAAGCAATAAAATATTTCCGTAGCATTTATTTCGAGTTATGTATTGCATTATATATTTATTTCGAGAGTAATCTTGTTTACGTTTTTACAAACTTCTTGGTGAAAAAATCGAACGACGTCAACTTTAATTAATTAATATTGATATATTGGGTAAAATTTAACTAAATGTCAATAAGAAAAGAAAATTTGTGAAGAATAAAAATGGCGGAGAAAATGAAAATAAAAGAAAAAAATAATGGTTAAGGGTAATAAAGACAATTTCATGCAACTAAAGAAGGGAAGTTTATTATTGTGTATTACAAGGGGGTGTTTAGTACAAGTGTATATATAGTTCAGGGGGGACAAATTGTATTTGATTTGTTCTGATGTAAATCAAGTTACTTAATATTTGACTCAAGATTGATCGTTAAAATTTATTTCAATTTGACTTGTTAACATAAGAAATGAATCTGAACATATCTTCTTTAATTTATTCGATAAGTATTGAAGATCTTGACTCGATTAGTCACTATAGTTCGACTAGATTAATGCTTGTCCGAAATCTATTTGATTAACCATCAAACCAAGCTTACAAACTATTTTAGAAGCTCAATAAATATTCAAACAAATTTGAACAATAACTTATCCTGCTCGACCCTGTTTAGAAGAACAAATCAATTCTTGGAATATTATCCTTTCAGAATCTCACCCTGGTTGAAGCTGATACCATAAGTATTAATAAAAGGAAAATAGCTAAGAATTCATTCTCATTTTTCGTAATGAATAGCTCGTAAAGATATTTCCCAAAATTCCAGTACTGTGCTAAAATGAAAACATGTTTGTATAATAAGTAGAAAAATTGATTAGTTAACATGACATGTAAGTTTAAGAAAAATTCAGGTTGTTTTAAAACGTAATATTAAGAGCGTCCTGTGAAAATTGAATTTTTTTCTTCTAAAATAGATTGTAGAATTGAAAATATAATAAAAAAATTAAGATCAGATCACTAAAATATAGTCGGTTTTAAAAAATAATCAAAAATATAAAATCCACGTTATGTCTCTTCGAAGTTTGGGTTTTCTTGAGAACGTGTTATTAGCTAACTTCCGTTTCTTTTATTTTTAAAAAAATCATTCATTTCATTAAACTAAATTTACAATAGTAAAGATAATATATCATGATGATCATAATGTCTACAATGTAATGTAGGAATTATCGATCATTTAATTATATATACCAGCAACGGTAACTATATAAACCTCAAACAACACTCTCATTGGAGAGGAAACCCTTGATGTCGAAAATAAAACCTCTTATTTGAGAGAAATATAACATAAAATATCAACTAAAAACTAAATTATATGAAAAAGAAAGTGGTTACAAAGCCCACGTCATCAACATCAAATTCAAAATCAAATACGTTGATTAGCCCAATTTCAGTTAAAATGGGTCATACTTGGGAGGTTCCGGGATCCGAAATCTCGGGTTGATCTCTGCCACACATATAAATATATATATGTGAGCCTCATATGAACATATACATGTAAAAAAGTGGAGATTACCCGAAACTTGAAGTCACAGTACCTCCTAAAATGATCTAATTAAAACGGTGACCAATGATTAATATTTCAACCTATGTAATATTGAAATATATGTAATGGCACTTGAGAGTATGAAATGTTCCTTCAACCTAATGAATAATTTTATTATTATACAATGTGAAAAGTAGTCAAATTCACTAGTCCACGACAACAAAGAAACGACAATTCGTAGCCGAAGTTTGGAGGACGTAAAACGCCATGTTGCTCCTCTATGCACCTCTCACTTCTTGCTATGTAAATAAAAGAATGATCGCTTGTATAAATCTATGATGCACGGACACTGATATAGCTATACGAACATGACACGGCATGGATATGGGGCACAACATTTAAAAAAAAATAAGGACACGATACGACTATGACACGAATGTCAAATATGTGTGTATATATATATATATTTATATAAAACATAAATTAGATATTAATTTTAATTTCAATATAATTTGTTAGAAAATAAATTATGAAAATGTTGTTTACTTGTTTATTGTTAAATTTATATTTTCCTTACTTCTCTGTAAATCTATATATGTTTGAAAAAAAATCAACTACTTATCAACAATAAGTTAATGACAAATGCAAAAATAAAATATAAACAACCACAAATTACAAAATAATTACAAATACAATCAAAGTACCAAATGCTCAAAAATTAAAATTTGGATTTTTGAAGTTTTTCTATTTACAATTGGAACCTCACACATTTTAATTTCTTAGAAAAACTGTCAACCGTGTCGAACACACATTTGGTTGTGTCCGACATGATGTCCAAATTTTTGTTTTATTTTTTAACCATGGACACATATTAGCCGTGTCAGACACGTGAAGGAGGTGTGTCGTGTCCGACACGCGCACGACACCGCCCGAGGATAATTTTCGAACTGTCCGTGCTTTATAGGTTTAAACTAAAACTTGAAAAGAAATACTATATATTCATCTAAAAGTAAAAGAGAAATTTCAGATCAAAGATTCTCAAAGTAGTTACCGAAAAAGATATAAAAATGAGAACCATGAAAGAATGAACACGAGGATTTAACGTGGTTTGGCGAAGTGCCTATATCCAGGAGCCAACCTAGACTAAATCTTTATTTCTACGAGTCAATCTTATAATTACAAGATGAGTTCGCATATTTATAATGGTGGAGAAGTCTAAATCCTAACAAATAAGGAATCACAATCCTAATTACAAGGGTATAGGTCTAAGTAAACTAGGAAACAAATCATAAACCACCCATGAAAGAGCCCCAAAACTCTGCAAAATTCATTCATTTTCTCACAAGGAAACTCCCATCTCGCTGCCGAACGCCGCAGTGTTCACTAATTCCGTCTCTACCGTGAACGCCGCGGCGTTTGTTGCCAGAATGTTGTGGCGTTCCACACTGTCACAGACGCCGTGGCCTTGCCTCCTCGAACGCTTGTTTTGGCCCGTTTTTCTCTTTTTCTTATTGTTTTCACTTGCTTCGACCCTCTTTTAAATCTGGATCCACTATCCCAAAAATCTCCCACTTAGAGACTTATCAAAATACCCTCGAACTCAACTTGAACAATCATTTCACTTTTTCCAAGTGAATTTTAATCTTGTTAGCACATCCTCAAATTCAATGGAGATCAAACCCGAGACATCCCACGCTTCGTCAATCCATCTGCCCCTAGTGTCTCCCACTTAACGGACTCTCACTGTGACATTGTTCCCCCCTCTTTGAACCCTCGCCACTATCCTATTCTTTTGGTGACCAGCCAACTTCTAAATATTCACTACTAAAGAAATGGCCTATTACAGCGGTTTTTTTGGTCAATTTCAGCGGTTTTAACCGCTGTAATTGGTTAAGGCCAATTACAGCGGTTAAAAACCGCTATAATAGACACCTATTACAACGGTTTTTTCCACAACTGCTGTAATAGGTATTGTTTTTTTAAAAAATATAAATTATTTTCGCGTTTATAATTTTACTGTGTTGGAATGATATGAAATTCGCACAGTCATAGCGAAATGGCATTCTAAACAAAACGCAAGCTCTGCGATCTCGGGATTTTAGCCATCTGAGATCGTTTAAGGCCTCAAATTTGCGTTTTTTTTACGAAAATAGGATATTTTCGTAAAAAAACGCAAATTTGAGGCCTTAAACGATCTCAGATGGCTAAAATCCCCAGATCGGATGACGACGTCATGTGTTTTGTTTAGAATATCGTTTCCCTATGACCGTACGAATTTCGTGTCATTCTGATACTGCAATATTTCAACCGAGAAATATTTTCGTAAATACACAAATATACATACACCCATCAACATATACACAAATATACATACACTCATCCACACATACACAAATATACATACACCCATCCACACTTACACAAATATACATACACCCATCCACACATACACAAATATACATACACCTATCAACATATATACAAATATACATACACCCATCCATATATACACAAATATACATACACCCATCAACATATACACAAATATACACACACCCATCCACATATACACAAATATACATACACCCGCACATACACAAATATACACAAAATAATTACACCCACACATACACAAATATACATACACCCACACATATACACATATACAAATATACATATACATATACATATATATAGAGGGAAAGAGAGAGAAAGAGAAAAAGCTTACGATTGTGGTGGTGGTGGTGGCGGCGGCGCCGGTAAGTGGTGGTGGTGGTGATGGCGGCAGCGGCGGTGGTGCCGAGATTTTGGGGGGGGGGGGATAGAGAGAGAGAGAGAGACCGAGAGTAGAGAGAGACCGAGAGTAGAGAGAGAGAAAAGCTGAAATGGGTTTTAAATTTTGAGAGTGAGAGAGAGAAGCGTGAAGATAATAGTGTTTCAAATTTTTTCGTTTTGGCCTATTACAGCGGTTCTTATAAGAACCGCTGTAATAGGGTACACCTATTACAGCGGTTCACATAAGAACCGCTGTAATAAGTATTTTTCATTTTTTTTTTGGTGACTGCCTTCTACAGCGGTTCAGTAGAGAACCGCTATAAAAGGCCTATTACAGCGGTTCTCTACAGAACCGCTGTAATAGGCCTGGCACCTATTACAGCGGTTCATGAAAGAACCGCTGTAATAGGCCTGGCACCTATTACAGCGGTTCATGAAAGAACCGCTGTAATAGGTGCCACGTTTTACCTATTACAGCGGTTCTTTCACAAACCGCTGTAATAGCCCCCTCCGTTCAGCAGTTTTTCTAAAAATCGCTGTAATTGGGGCGCTGTAATAGGCTCTTTTTGTAGTAGTGATTGTGGCATATCCCCCTTGGTCCACTTGACCCTATAACTGACCCTCGCATATAGGTTACCTCCAAGAAACTCGAAACATGTCTCACACCCAAAACCACCTTGGTCAACCCGCCTACTAACATCCTTACACCAAGGACTTTTTCAATTGCAATTCTGGATCCCTCACACTTCTGCTCCATGCCCCCTGCCTGAGCTGTGTCTGATCCAACTGCCAACATTTGATTCTTTAATGGCTAACTTGGGTCACCCACATATCTGCACGATGCTCTTACTAAACGAGCCATGTCACACCCTACGGCCAAAAAATCCTGGCTCCGCAAATCTGCCTAACTAACTTCCCATCCTGCCTCCATGACTTTTGGCTCCACACCTGCCCTCCTGACGTCATACCTCTACTTTATGGTTTCTCTCTACGTGGATCTGCCTTTAAAATCCTATCCTCTGGGCTCTCGACCACATGGCGCTGCCCTCTCGGCTACCAATACTGCCTTTCTGACCTCTAGCTTGGTGGATTTGCTTTCTGGCACCGTAACTCTGCCACTCCAATCTCTGGCAACTCGTTCAACCCTCTTAGCAATACAAATCTATCGTTTAACCTCTGGATCTGTAGATTAGCCACAGGCACTGCAACTGCTCCCACTAGCTTCATGTCTACCTACTCGGCAACACAAATCTGCCTCTGCTATTGCAGATCTGCCTATCTGCTGCCACCATGATCTTTGTACTTTTTTTTGTTAACGTTAAACAGGATTACTCTTTTACGGATGATGATCTAACTGATCCCAACCTTTCCTGGCATCTTCCCCAACTTCACCATGACCTCAATTCGTGTTACCTGCAAAGAAACTATCAAACTTGATTATTTCTTCTTCTCCTACCATCGTTCCCAAGATAAAATTTGCGCTAACCAAAGTGTTTCCCCATAGATCTAGATCTAGGAGCTCTTCCAAATCTACAACATATGGCTCTGATACCAGTTGTTAGAAATGGTGGCATCAGAGCATGAAAAATTAATCAAGAAAAATATAAAAATGAAAACTATGGAAGAATGACCACGAGAATTTAACGTGGGTCAGCAAACTTCCTACATCCACGAGCCAACTTAGACTACATTTTTATTTCTCTGAGTCAATCTTATAATTACAAAATGAGTTCATATATTTATAATGGTGGAGAAGTCTAAACCCTAATAAATAAGGAATCACAATTCTAATTACAAGGAAATTGGTCTAAGTAAATTAGGAAACAAATCACCCATGAAAGAGCCCCAAAAATCTGCTAAAACTGATTCATTTTTACAAAAAAAAAATTTCATGCTTGATTTTCTCAACAAAGAAGCCTATAAACATGATGCCAAACAAACTTTCCCCCAAACTCAAGCAAAAAATTAGGATTGCATTTTCAATGTTCGAAATAAGCACTCTTGTACCCCCAAACTTAAATCCAACATTGTCCCCAATGTTGTTATAACAAGCATACACAACGGTAAAAGAACACTCACAACCAAGGATGTTAAAAAACATCCTTAAACTTCCAATGCATCCTTACAAAGCTTCTCCTCTTTTTGAGTAAAATAAGCATCTCTAAACATGGGGTCCAAATGTGCATCATATCTAACACTTCAACTCTTCAAACTATCAAGCATAAGAAAACATACATGCCAAAAGTGCATGCTTGAACACAACATAAGAAAACAAACTAAACATGAAAAAAACGAAAGCAAAAAGAAAAGAAAACTTACAAACTTGGGTTGCTTCCCAAGAAGTACTTGTTTAAAATCATTAGCTTGACTCTACCGAGTTATTTCAAGGCGGTTTCCGTATGAATGCCTTATTTGTTCTCCAATCCATTCTCATGTTTCGGTTCACTCTTTGGTCATTTGGAAAGAAGATTGGCCGATTCTTTGTGAAAAATAACCTATGTTGTGACCGAGCAATCATCCACTCATGAATTTTTCCATTGTCCCTCAACACCTCGATTACTCTTTCTTCTCCATGCTTCCAATGGTGGTGTGGACTCTCTTCCAAGTTAGAGATAACTTCTCGTTTTTCTTCACCAATCACCTTGACATATTTTAGCTCCATGATGTATGGATGTAGAAGATTATTGGATCGTTTTTCCTGAAAGTGCTCAACACTAAAAGGATCAAAAGCATCAATGTGTAAATTCAAATCCAAATCAAGTGGATGCTCAAAAACCTCATAGTTATTGAAATTAACCATATCATCTTCTATATTCATTGACAACTTACCATCATCGGCATCAAATACCGATTTACCTGTGGCTAAGGAGGAAGGCAAAGGAATATCAACAGCCTCAGAAAGGATAGGAGTCGAATGCTCATCGTTGGGGGAATCTGCTTTCGAATTTCTCAACTTTCTTTCATTGAACGTCACGGTGTTGCATTCCTCCTTCAAATTCTCTTCAGTGTCACACACTAGTGCCCCCAGTGCTTTCTCAGAGATGTCGCTCGATAGTTGCTTGAGTTGATGATTCATCTCCTTCATTTCCCGCCATACATCTTTCATCATAAGTCGAAGCTCTCCAATGGTGTTATCAAGTTGTTCCTCTGGAGTAGGAATTCTCACCTGGTCTTGTTGATGATTTCCTTGCCCCTTCGATTCTTCCTCAAAATTGCCAATTTCCTCAACCGCTTTAACACTCGTAACCTTTTTAGGGAAAATTTCTTCATCATCATCCTCAGGGTACCACTCATCCTCTTGTGCCAATTGCTTAAGTGTTCTCCACGCAGTCTGATCATCTAGTCCCAATAAATCACCACCAGCTCCAGCATTGAGTCGATGCCTAACCCTCGATCGAACCCCATCGTAAAAATATTGCACAAGATCGCATAGAGAGTAATTATGTGATGGGCATTTTCTAAGCATAAACATGTACCTTGCCCATGCATTCGCCAATGACTCATTCGTTTTCTGCTTAAATCCCCTTATTTCACTTCGAAGCTCATTTACCTTTGATGGTGGAAAGAATTTATCCTGAAACAAATCCGTAAGCTTTTCCCAAGTCGTGATGGATTGTGGGAGAAGAGACTTATACCAAGTGGTTCCCTTATCCTTGAGGGAAAAATAGAAGAATCGAAAGCGAAGAGAGTCGAGATCTCTTGGATGGAGTTGTATGGTTGAGAGGATGTTGTCAAAGTTTTCCAAGTGATCATATGGTGATTCGCTTGGATCCCCATAAAATGGGTTGTTCTGAACCATGGTGAGTAGGTGAGGTGGAACTTGGAAATTTGGTGTGGTGAATTCCGGAATAATCACAGGTCTCTGAATAGGGTGAACCCGTCGTGGTTGACTACTACGAATGGATGCAAGAGGCACTGGTGGTTGCATAGCTTGTATGATATTTTGCAACCACTCTCTATTTTCTGGAAGGTTATTATCTGGAAAGTTACCAGCCATTCCTAGTTAGTCCTGAAATGAGAAACGGAAATAAAATAAATACTAAAAAAAACTTGCAATAAAATCAAAAACTAAAATAAACAAGTCCCCGGCAACGGCGCCAAAAACTTGACACGCTAATAAATAACGTGGTATGATAGCAAGTGCACTAGTCGTGTGTAGTAATAAGTGTGGACGAAAAGTCCGGGTTGTCGAACCACGGAGACTTGAATTTTAGTTTATGATTTGTAATGATAAAGAACAAATATAATTAAAGTAAACTAGAGGTAAAATGCATACAATAAGAACAAGATTACACAATTGATTTTACACAAACTATAAAGAGAGACTAAGGCACATGCTAGGTCCAAATTGATCAAATATACTTATAAAGGTTCTTGTTGGAGAATTACTCTCATATTGTTATGGTGAAAACTCCTAAGGTAGAGAATAACCGATGTCTCGCGTATAAACTCCTATGCTTAGATCGTGATTTCCCAAATATTCCTATCCGGAAATCTAACCACTAAACATGCATTAACGTACTAGAGTTCACTCGATTAGAATAGAATAACTTCACCCGGGAATCTTTACCTATGTCTAGGGCAATTCCTCATTAGTTGCGGGTCATGATGTGAATTTCTTGCACCCTAAGTCAATTTTCTCCCGAAATATTCACCTAGGCATAAGATTCTAACATGTAGTGATCAAGTATATGCAAGATAGGCAAAAAACACAAATTCACATCACATAACAATATAAGAGTAATCACAACAATCCTCTTATTATAAGTATAAATCACAATTTGGCCTTACATGGCCCTAGTTCTACAAAATTAGCTCATCATCAATGGCTTAAAAGAATCTAATGTTGTCATATACATAATCATGAGCACAAAATGTAATGAAAAACAATTAAAAACTCCCTCAAGTGTGATTGAAGATGGATCCTTGATTGTGGCTTCAAATCTCTAGCTCTTTTCCTTCTTCCTCTTCCTAGCAAACTTCAAAGAATGATGATTGGTGAAGAATTGAAAATGATGAATGATTGATGGGGGAAGGATGATGGCCGGCTGCCCTCCCCCTTCCCTTTTCTCCTTTTAGACTCTCTTCCCCTTTTTAAACTCAAAAACCCATCAAGCATGTAATAAACAATTCCTATAAAGCATGCCAATCAAGAAATACAACTAAGGCACCCCCTCAACACATGTGCTGACCTCTTGGCTTTAAATGATTCCCTTCCACCTAAAATGCTGAAATTTTTCCTAAAAGGAATCAAATGTCGGAGGTATCGGCACCCCGGCGTGGGTGTTTTGGCGTCTAGGCGCGGATGTGCGAAGTCTAGACAGCTTTCTTGCTTTCCTGCGAAACAATCATATTTCCTTCATAAATCTCTCCACAGACCTCCGATTTGGATGATTCAAGTTTCCACGTGAAGCTAAGACATAGAGCTAAAACTTTGTAGAAGGAAACTTTGTCCAATTCGGTCTCTAAATGTACAGAAATAGCCTTAAACCGTGGTAAGTGTTGCGAAATCGGAGCCCAGGCGTAGCTGTGATGGCGCCTAGGCGCGGGAGTGCGAAGCAAATCCTCGGAAGTGGATGTCAGCTGCGCCTGGGTGTGGTTGGAGGGGCGCTTGGGTGCGTAGGTGTGAAGCAACTTGGCCTAAACTTGTTTTATACGTCGTTTTTCAGCCCATTCTTCGAATGTATCCACTTAAGGCCAGAAATCACTTAATGCATGGGTTAAACGCACATGTGGCAATAATCAGGCAATAAATGAACCTATAACATAAACGCAAAGGGGCTTAAAAACACGTAAAAACACCTCTTATCATATACATACACCCATCAACATATACACAAATATACATACACTCATCCACACATACACAAATATACATACACCCATCCACACTTACACAAATATACATACACCCATCCACACATACACAAATATACATACTCCTATCAACATATATACAAATATACATACACCCATCCATATATACACAAATATACATACACCCATCAACATATACACAAATATACACACACCCATCCACATATACACAAATATACATACACCCGCACATACACAAATATACACAAAATAAATACACCCACACATACACAAATATACATACACCCACACATATACACATATACAAATATACATATACATATACATATACATATACATATACATATATATAGAGGGAAAGAGATAGAAAGAGAAAAAGCTTACGATTGTGGTGGTGGTGGTGGTGGCGGCGGCGCCGGTAAGTGGTGGTGGTGGTGGTGGTGGCAGCGGCGGTGGTGCCGAGATTTGGGGGGGGGGATAGAGAGAGAGAGAGAGACCGAGAGTAGAGAGAGAGAAAAGCTGAAATGGGTTTTAAATTTTGAGAGTGAGAGAGAGAAGCGTGAAGATAATAGTGTTTCAAATTTTTTCGTTTTGGCCTATTACAGCGGTTCTTATAAGAACCGCTGTAATAGGGTACACCTATTACAGCGGTTCACATAAGAACCGCTGTAATAGGTATTTTTCATTTTTTTTTGGTGACTGCCTTCTACAGCGGTTCAGTAGAGAACCGCTATAAAAGGCCTATTACAGCGGTTCTCTACAGAACCGCTGTAATAGGCCTGGCACCTATTACAGCGGTTCTTTCACAAACCGCTGTAATAGCCCCCTCCGTTCAGCAGTTTTTCTAAAAATCGCTGTAATTGGGGCGCTGTAATAGGCTCTTTTTGTAGTAGTGATTGTGGCATATCCCCCTTGGTCCAGTTGACCATATAACTGACCCTCGCATATAGGTTACCTCCAAGAAACTCGAAACATGTCTCACACCCAAAACCACCTTGGTCAACCCGCCTACTAACATCCTTACACCAAGGACTTTTTCAATTGCAATTCTGGATCCACTTCTGCTCCATGCCCCCTGCCTGAGCTGTGTCTGATCCAACTGCCAACATTTGATTCTTTAATGGCTAACTTGGGTCACCCACATATCTGCACGATGCTCTTACTAAACGAGCCATGTCACACCCTTCTGCCAAAAAATCCTGGCTCCACAAATCTGCCTAACTGACTTCCCATCCTGCCTCCATGACTTTTGGCTCCACATCAGCCCTCCTGACGTCATGCCTCTACTTTATGGTTTCTCTCTACGTGGATCTGCCTTTAAAATCCTATCCTCTGGGCTCTCGACCACATGGCGTTGCCCTCTCGGCTACCAATACTGCCTTTCTGACCTCTAGCTTGGTGGATTTGCTTTCTGGCACCGTAACTCTGCCACTCCAATCTCTGGCAACTCGTTCAACCCTCTTAGCAATACAAATCTATCGTTTAACCTCTGGATCTGTAGATTAGCCACAGGCACTGCAACTGCTCCCACTAGCTTCATGTCTACCTACTCGGCAACACAAATCTGCCTCTGCTATTGCAGATCTGCCTATCTGCTGCCACCATGATCTTTGTACTTTTTTTTGTTAATGTTAAACAGGATTACTCTTTTACGGATGATGATCTAACTGATCCCAACCTTTCCTGGCATCTTCCCCAACTTCACCATGACCTCAATTCGTGTTACCTGCAAAGAAACTATCAAACTTGATTATTTCTTCTTCTCCTACCATCGTTCCCAAGACAAAATTTGCACTAACCAAAGTGCTTCCCCATAGATCTAGATCTAGGAGCTCTTCCAAATCTACAACATATGGCTCTGATACCAGTTGTTAGGAATGGTGGCATCAGAGCATGAAAAAATAATCAAGAAAAATATAAAAACGAAAACTATGGAAGAATGACCACGAGAATTTAACGTGGGTCAGCAAACTTCCTACATCCACGAGCCAACTTAGATTACATTTTTATTTCTCTGAGTCAATTTTATAATTACAAAATGAGTTCATATATTTATAATGGTGGAGAAGTCTAAACCCTAATAAATAAAGAATCACAATTCTAATTACAAGGAAATTGGTCTAAGTAAATTAGGAAACAAATCACCCATGAAAGAGCCCCAAAAATCTGCCAAAACTGATTCATTTTCACACAAGGAAACTCCCATCTCGTTGCCGAATGTCACGGCATTCACTAATTCTTCCTCTGCCGTGAACGCTGCGACATTCATCGGCAGTGCGCCACGGTGTCCCTCATTGCAATGGTTGCCGAGGTGTTCCGTCAAATTCACCGAGACACCGCTGTGTTGCCTCCTCGGACACCTGTTTTGGCCCTTATTTCACATTTTCTTCATGTTTCTACTTATTTTGACCCTCTTTTTGATCCGGCTCTATTATCCCAACACTTCTAGCCATCTGACGAAATCTATTTATATGCCAATTGCCAAAAAAGAAAAAAAAAGTTTGTTTAATTGATAGATCGATGTTGAAGGTTGTTATCTTTTTACCTTTGGTCTAATTTCACATGACTTGAAAAAATATTTGGTCATTTCCACATACCTTTTTCATCTCTAGACCTCATCATACAACTTGTGGGGCTTGAAATCTAGATCTTAAGATTTACTACATGAGAAGAATTAATCATATTTTTAGAAATTCAAAACTAAGGCAAAAGTTATCGTTTAATTCATATATATTATTCATTCTCAATTTCGTCAAAATATTTTTAGAACATGGAGTAAGAAATTAGTATCTGATTATTCAAAATTAATGGCATGTCATTTCGAGAAAACATTTTCATTTGTTTTTAAATGCAAAAGTATTACTAATTGAGAGCATCTTCTGAAAATGAATTAAATGAAACTTTATTTTCTGAAAAATAGGGTCTAGAATTTACAAATATGATCAAGAATTAGGATGTAAACATATGGTCACTTATTGAAAATATTTTTCCAGAATGTGGATTTATTGCTAGCATTGTGATTGTGTATTTATTGTCGGCGCCACCCTTTGAATTTGGGGCACTATGATCGTGTCGGGCTTCTGCCCCCCATGGCGCTTATGTGGGCGCAACTATCTCATAGTCATCTGGTGTTTTGCTTAGTCAAGTTTATAAGAAATAAAGTTGTGCATATGTAATTAGCTATAGTTTTCCCAGTGGTAAACATTTGATCTTAACAATTGGTATCAGAGCGAGTTCATGGTTTGAGTCTAGCTCCTATGCTATTGCTAAGGGGTGATTGTAGATTTATTGTCAGCACCTCTGGAGCATTATGATTGTGTTCGGCTTCTACCTTCCATGGTGCTTGTGTGGGTGTAGCCACCTCATAACCATTTGGTACTTGCACTACCAAATATATAAGAAAATAAAATTGTAGTTATGTTATCAGCCATAATTATAGCTTGTAGCCCATGGTAAATTCTTGATCCTAACACACAGAGGAACAAAAAAAATTAACACTATTTGTGTTCTCTAGGAGTTCCAATTGGGAGTCCTTTTCCTTCAATTTGAGTCGAATATTAATCTGGACCTTTTTTCCCTTTATTTTTCTTATTCTTTTTCTTTCTTTATGATTTTCATTTGAAAATGAAGTGGTATCGACTTCTAAATTGGGAAGGTTCTGAGAGTGACTTCTTCGATTTAAATTCTCTTTATTGGTCCCATTGAAGAATTCTCATTAGACCAAATTCTCATTAAAAGTGATTCTAATTTGGGAAGGTCCCATTGAAAAATTCCGTCCAATATTTAATGGTCAACTCCGTTACTCAATGTTTTGACCGAAGTTTTCGAACACAATTCTTACATAAATGCACGTGATGTTGAATATAATTCGTATGAGTGAATTCATGCATGAATTGTGCCTGAAAACTTCAATCAAAATATTGACGAACCGAGTTGACCGTTAAATATTGGACGAAATCCTTAAATAGAATCAAATGTGAGAAAAATTGAAAGTTACATGATATAATGTGAGAACATAATGAATGAGACCAAAATCGAAAAAGATCAAAGTTATGGACCAAAAGTGTGATTTTCCTTAACTAAACAAAGCATCAAATATGTGATGTTCTTTCTTTCACAATATTTATTATTTGAAAAGTGACCAATACCTTTTTTTGTGCTTTTACTGAAAATAGTCTAAATCAACCGGTCAACATAGGCAAACACTACGTTAAATTGTAGACGAAGAATGTGAATATTTGAAGGTAGTAGAACTCACTCGTGTGATGCCAAGAACGAAAAAGCTCTAAAAGAATGAAAAAATTTCCTCTTCTTTTCTTACTGAAAGAGTGAAAGTTACGTTTCAGAAGAAAAGGATTAGATTTGTTATGAAAAGTGTGTGAACACCTTTTTTGGGTACGAAATTCGAACACCACAAGTATCGAGGATACTAAATATTATTGGATAATATTATTCTACTCCGGGAGTAGATGAGGTTAGCATTTCGAATTTCTCAATTCGGAATTGAAACGAATGAGAAATTAATTGCTATTGTTGGGTGTTTGAATGTGGATATCCCACTTTGGATATAAATCATAAGGTGGACCGAACCGAACCTCGGACCACGGACTCGAGCTCGGGTCTGGGTTCAGGTCGGGTCTGGGTCCGGGATCGGGCTGGTACGCGGGCCGTGGGCCGTGACTGGGCTTGGTGGTCGTTGGGCTAAATATATTCTTTTTGGGCAAAATTTAGAATTAAATTAACTTGGGTCCAGTTAATTATTTTCTTCTTTTGGGCAAATAAGAATTAATTTAGGCTCATTTCTTTTCCAAAGAAATCAGGCAGCCCAGCAGAAGGTTGAATTACATCTGAAACGTTTCATTTGTAAAGCAGTCAGAAATTGAAAGATTCTTGATGCTAAATTTGAAACGTTTGAATTTATAAGTGAAAAACATTTCACTTTGAAAGTGGTAAGGGAAAAACATTTCACTTTAAAAGTGGTAAGTAAAATGTTTTTCACTTTAAAAGTATAAGTGAAATGTTTCACTTTTAAAAGTGGTGAGTGAAAACGTTTCATTTCTCCAAATTTCTCCTATATAAAGAGTCTCCCATATGAATGAAAAGATCAGAAGACGAACACACAAAAATAAGAAATCATTTCTGCATTTTAAGCATTCTACATACATCACATCAGTGAGAGTTCTTGAGCAAAATAAGTTCGTGGAGTGTTGTTCTTGAAGTGGTTCAATTACAACACGTAATCGTTGTATCTTGGGAAGTTAGTTGCGCGAACCCGTACCACCGTAGGCGGGGCAATATAGCTTTAAGGATAGAGAGTCCAACTCTCGCCTCGATTCATTTTCATTTGTTCATCGCATATATTTCCAGTATATTTCAGATTAACAGTGCAGGAGGTCCAACAAGCTTAAAGCTATATTTTTGTTGTTGATTTCTGTATTTTCGAAAATTCCGAAAAATGGTTGAATTCGGTGCTAATGAAAATGTTGCTGCTACTCTTGACTTTGGCCTTGGACCTGGAGCTAGTGTCGGTCTCGGTCTTGGTCCTGGTCTTGATTCAGGTTTCGCCTCGGGTTCAGAGGTTGGGTCCGGTTCAGGCTCTGGTCCGAATCCACCGGTTGTAACTAATGTTAATCCGGTAATTCAGACACGAGCTGAAAGGACAATTCCTATTGTACCACCGTTTAATCCGGTTATCCCGGCACAAGCAGAAAGACCAACGAAGTTCAGCGGGGCTGACTTCAAACGTTGGCAACAAAAGATGCTTTTTTACTTAACTACTTTGAACCTGGCGAGGTTCTTACGTGAAGACGCCCCGTCTGTCCCTGAAGAATCTGAAAGCTATATTTTTGTTGTTGATTTCTGTATTTTCGAAAATTCTGAAAAATGGTTGAATTCGGTGCTAATGAAAATGCTGCTGCTACTCTCGACTTTGGCCTTGGACCTGGAGCTAGTGTCGGTCTCGGTCTTGGTCTTGATTCAGGTTTCACCTCGGGTTCAGGGGTTGGGTCCGGTTTAGGCTCTGGTCCGAATCCACCGGTTGTAACTAATGTTAATCCGGTAATTCAGACATGAGCTGAAAGGACAACTCCTATTGTACCACCGTTTAATCCGGTTATCCCGGCACAAGCAGAAAGACCAACGAAGTTCAGCGGGGCTGACTTCAAACGTTGGCAACAAAAGATGCTTTTTTACTTAACTACTTTGAACCTGGTGAGGTTCTTACGGGAAGACGCCCCGTCTGTCCCTGAAGAATCTGACGATGTTCAGCTGAGAACGGCGTATGATGCCTGGATACACTGTGATTTCCTTTGCAGGAATTACGTGCTCAGTGGTTTGGACGATTCGCTTTACAGCGTTTATCTGTCTATGAAAACCTCGAAAGACCTCTGGGAGGCATTAGATAAGAAGTACAGAACCGAGGACGCTGGACTGAAGAAGTTCATGGTCGCAAAGTTCTTAGACTTCAAAATGGTGGACTCTAAGTCCGTGACAAGCCAAGTCCAAGAGCTTCAGATTATCATACATGAAGTTCATGCCAAGGGAATGGCTTTAAGTGAGAATTTTCAAGTGGGGTCTGTGATTGAAAAATTACCGCCCTCATGGAATGAATTCAAGAACTACCTAAGGCATAAATGAAAGGAGATGAGCTTAGAAGAGTTGGTTGTCAGACTCAGAATTGAGAGGGACAACCGGGCTTCTATCAAGAGGGCTCCAGTTCAAGCAATGGCAAACGTCATTGAAGTTTCGGAAAGTTCTAACCGGAAAAGGCCGATTTGAGCCATGGAAGTCGCGTTGCTTGTCGACTGAAATTGGTTGCGAATTTGGGTTTTTCTCGGTGTTCCGATGGCGTTGGTCGGACGGGTATCGGAAGATGGCGGTGGCGCTGGGCGTCGCAGCCGTGACCAGAAACTCGCCGGCGAGACGTTAGCTGTTGACTGCGTCAATAGGGAAGAAGAAGTTGTTGCTTCCCGGAGAAGCCATGAAAATGGCAGGTGCGATTTTCGAATGTAACGGAAAAGAAATTGCTCGGAGCGAATTTTTTGTGGTCTTCGAATCATCGTTGATGATGGCAGTCGAAATTGAAATGGGTCGCTTGGAGCGATGCCACAATTGACGCCGGCGCTACGAGCGGCGCCAAAGACGTTGCCTGAGATGGCCAAATGAAGCCATGAAAGATGCTGTCTTTATCTGGCAATTTTGGCCGAGTCCGGGATTTGAGGAAGAATAAATTGTTGAGGCAACTTTAGCAAAGACAAAAGTAAAAGGCATCCCATAATGGCCGTTCCTTTAAGACTTTAATTATATTAATTAACTTTGCTTTTGCTTTCCACTAAAATAAAATATTAGTGGATGATGGTAAGAATAAAAGTCACAAAGCAGCCGGCCATTATGGGAAAAAGTGGGGTTTTTGCTTTTTTGCCTTTTGCTTTTTGTTTCTTTTAGTGTACGGCCACTTGGTAATAAATAGAATTGGCCAACATAGTACAATGAGATGTGGGCTTTGTCCCAAAGCACTGAATTTATTCGATGGGTGCGGCCCATTGGGCTGTTGGTCAAATATGTGGCATAGTATTGGGCCAAGGGATCCTAATTGAAATTAGTTTGGGTTGGACCCAACACTTATTTTAAATTAAATTGGGTTGAACTCCAACATATTTAAGTTTAAAATGAGAGTGGGCAAGGACCACTGAATTTCAATTGAATTAAATTGGGTTGGACCCAATTGATTAAATTAAATGGGATTTAATTTGGTAATTGATTAAATTAGATTTAATCATCTTATCAAAATTAAATTGGCTTTAATTTTGTTGTAATCATTTTGGGTTTGATGATTAAATAAATTAGATTTATTTTCATATGACCAAAATGATGGCGCTTGGAGCGCTGTTGCTCATCGAGGATGGCAACGTTAGATGTCACAAATCGCATCGCCAGAAGTTGTTGGTATTATTTATCCCAAAAATATTCTCAAGGAGATAAGGGGATTTAATCAATTTTGGTGTATCGCAGAATTGTGGGGGAGGGAAACGATCCTCTCAGCGAACTATGTTTTCAAAAGTAGCCATTATTAGTTATAGTTGTAGTATTATATTGTGCTATTAAATTTGTCTAGTTAATTCTATCGAGGAGATTGGGTTTTAAGTGCGACCGTTGTGACGTCTCCAATCTTTCCTGGAAATTAAATCTAGTGTGATTTCTAGTACAATATTAACTCTCTATTTCTATATTTGGTGGAATATGACTCTGAGTTCCACAACAAGTGGTATTAGAGCTCGGGTATTCTGAGTATGCTCTGTGGTTGCAGTTTAATCTGATCTTGCACATTAGAAAAGTTTTCCCGGGATATGTGACTTTGAAAATGTGGAGGTTTTGGAATATCGAAAATCCAAACAAAGTAAGATATGGTCAAGGACCGTTGAATGCATATTGGATATGCACTTCATAGCGTATCTCGTGCACAAAGTCAAAAAATTATGATATTCATGACGACAAAATCATAGAATATAGAATCGTTGTCTTTTCTCGAGGATACTGGATATCTGACACAAATAACTCTAAGTCCACGAGTGGTTCTGGTTTACCATCGTTGGAGGAGTAGTGTCAATGAAATCATCTAAATGAACTTGTATAGATCATGTCAGAATTCATAGCTTTAGATAAAGTTGATGGAAAAGCTGAGTGACTACACAATATTTATAAGAGAACCAAGGTTGGAATCTTGGAGGTATAAGAGTAAAAACCAGGTTTTAACCAAGTTCCAAACCGAGTTCCAAACCAAGTGCACATCTTACACTCCGGCTGATGAGCTGATGATGTTTATGGAAAACTTGATCAAGTCACTTGTGGTTTGGAATAGGTAAAGTGGTGTTGTGCATAAACTTGGACGTCGTCACAGTTGTTGAGTGAGATCGGTCCTACTGTTTGTGGCACATATTCTCTGAAGAGAGAAACGTCTAAACGACGTGGTGTACGAGGTACACAACTTGGTCAAAAATACGAAGGACTTGACCATTGGAGTAAAATCGAGAAAGTCGATGAAACATCCTATGGTTCATCGTTCAAAGAATTTGATGCAAGTGTGGTTTCCGAACGCCAAAATCATACTCTAAAGATGATAATGATGCGTTGGATCAATTCATAATTGTGGGGGACGTGGTCCTAGATAACTACATTTTGAACGACGGTCCCACATAGTAGTAAAAAGTAAGAATCTGCCTAAAAGATGGCAAGATTTCCTACAGTTACATACAAATGTGGGGGCTGTGGGTTAAGGTAAAACCACCCAAACCTTAACAAGGTTACAAGGCGTACTTGGTAGCCGAAGGGAACCTTCAAATGGTAGACCTTGATCGTCTTTTCATGTTTTCGGGAATGGGAATTAAATCCAAATAATATTCATTGTTATTGCTAATTTACATAACCATGAGATATTAAAGACTGTGTTCCTTAAACAAAGGATTAGATGAGGAAGTTTACATGGAACTAACCGAGGGGTATGTTGGGTCGGTATACGGACTCGAACATAGCTCCAAAGTAGTGGCATGAAAGGTTTGACAAAATATTATGTTTTCAAACGACTTCATAATCAACGAGCGTGATACATGTGGTTTTAACAAAACACATAGTTCATAGTATGAAATTTCACTAAGGTTCAAAGCCAAAAGCAACCTTTTCTGGTGTGAAAGTTTGATATGTTGATTATGTAAGTAATCATGACTACTGAAAGGATGTGGAAAAAGAATTCGACATAAATGATATGGGTACGGTCCAAAGACTTGTCTTACTGAGACTTTACTTGGAAATAGTTTCCATAACAGTGCTCTTGTAAGAAAGTGATTAAAGACTTGGTGGAGAACCATGGTGCACCCATATTGAAATATGCACATATGCCCAATGTGATATATTGAGACAATAAGTCGGCAATAGCACGTGCATACAATTGCGACTGTCCGTCTGCAATAACAAAGGCATATAGTAGCATAAATAATGGTAAGTCTAGACAGGCTTGTCGTAGGCATAATACCATTAAGCAGTTGATCTAAGATGACATTATCTCCACTGATCATGGAGGATAAAGTAGATCCTTTGACGAAAGGACTTCCATAGAGATCAAATAGACTGCCTATCAAGAGGAATGGGATTAAAGTCTAAAAATTAAGAATTGACACAGCGGTAACCCAACCATGTTGACTGGAGATCCCAAGATCATGGTTCAATGGGACAACTAAGTTGTGAAAATTCAAGAGGGCACTTAAGAGTTTTATTAAACTCTAAACCCATTGCCTAGGATAAAGAAGTGCATCCTACAAGTGTAGCAAAGGTTAAGTCGGAACTTTTAATGATTCCTATACTGTCATGAAAATGAAGTGGAGTATGGTAGGATACTCTTAAATAGGAGATCACCTATGTAAGTGTGAGGTGTAGGCCGCCTCAACATTGAGTAAAATGTAAACACTTATGAAACCAAGAGGGGGCGCCACGGCCAAAACGGGCCCAACAGTGAGAACTAAAATTTTGCTTAGAAAATTTATCATGTGAATATCATTGTCTGGTTTTACACGAACGACTGACCAATTCAAGACATCATGTTCATTGGGTAGCCTAATAAATCCGATGATATCTCATTAACAAAGGTTCAAAGCCAAAAGCTACCTCTTCTGATGTAATAAATATTCGTTTGAACTCTCAGTATCATGCATTGCATCAATTGCATTAATTTCATTCGTGTGGGGATTGTTGGATATTGGGTGAATATTGTGTGTGTATGAAAAGTGTGTGAACACCTCTTTTGGGTACGAAATTCGAACACCACAAGTATCGAGGATACCAAATATTATTAGATAATATTATTCTACTCCGGGAGGAGATGAGGTTAGCATTTCGAATTTCTCGATTCGGAATTGAAACGAATGAGAAATTAATTGCTATTGTTGGGTGTTTGAATGTGGATATCCCACTTTGGATACAAACCATAAGGTGGACCGGACCGAACCTCGGACTACGGACTCGAGCTCGAGTCTAGGTTCGGGTCGGGTCTGGGTCCGGGATCGGGCTGGTACGCGGGCCGTGGGCCGTGACTGGGCTTGGTGGTCGTTGGGCTAAATATATTCTTTTTGGGCAAAATTTAGAATTAAATTAACTTGGGCCCAGTTAATTATTTTCTTCTTTTGGGCAAATAAAAATTAATTTAGGCTCATTTCTTTTCCAAAGAAATCAGGCAACCCAACAGAAGGTTGAATTACATCTGAAACGTTTCATTTGTAAAGCAGTCAGAAATTGAAAGATTCTTGATGCTAAATTTGAAACGTTTGAATTTATAAGTGAAAAACATTTCACTTTAAAAGTGGTAAGGGAAAAACATTTCACTTTAAAAGTGGTAAGTGAAATGTTTTTCACTTTCAAAGTGTAAGTGAAATGTTTCACTTTTAAAAGTGGTTAGTGAAAACGTTTCATTTCTCCAAATTTCTCCTATATAAAGAGTCTCCCATATGAATGAAAAGATAAGAAGACGAACACACAAAAATCAGAAATCATTTCTGCATTTTAAGCATTCTACATACATCACGTCAGTGAGAGTTCTTGAGCAAAATAAGTTTGTGGAGTGTTGTTCTTGAAGTGGTTCAATTACAACACGTAATCGTTGTATCTTGGGAAGTTAGTTGCACGAACCCGTACCACCGTAGGCGGGGCAATATAGCTTTAAGGATAGAGAGTACAACTCTCGCCTCGATTCGTTTTCATTTGCTCATCGCATATATTTCCAGTATATTTCAGAATAACAGTGCAGGAGGTCCAATAGTTAATTCAATTGGCAAAACTTAGATGTCACTTTTTTTTGGTAATTCACGAATGTCACACAATATGAATCTTGTATTTATCTTTACCTTCATATATTTCCCCCTCTTATATGTCATAATTGAAATAATTTGAAAATTTAGTGTTTGGGTACATAATTGGATTAATACAACTTTTTTAGCACATTCCTAAACCCTTGTGAATAACAAACCCTAAAAGAGGTAAGTATGTAACTATTAATCCCACAATGTACCCTAAATACTTTTGCGAAAAATATCTAGCGTGATAACAGGAGGTATTTATGAAGATGCAAAATGATACATCGAGGCACGAGTTTTCAATTACTCATTTTCCTTAAGACAACATTGTCTCGCTCTCGGTGGTTACGGAATACGGAAATTGTCTCATAAGATACAACGACGCGAGACGAGAATAATACCACTACAAATTCTCGAATCTAGCGAACAAAATACTTGTTCCAAACTTCCGCGATGAACACGAATGATTAAATGCACATCTATACATTTAATATGCAAAACTATATTTACAATATTAAAAGAATATTTAAGAATATTCAAATTAGTACTAAATATTTCTTAAAATAATATTTAAGAACTCCAAGAATATTTTAAATGCACAATTTAGCATTTAATAATCAACACTATTTTTAAAATATTAAAATTAATATTTAAGAAACACAAGATTTTTCAAACATACTCAAAATAGTATTTAGGAGAAGAAGGGAGAATAGAATATGATTATGGGATGTTTAATCTCAAAATATGGGGGTTTATTTATAAAGAATGAAGAGTTTTGGGTCAAATGTTGCAACTTTTCGTACATTGCAGAAGGCCCAAAAGGTGTGACTTTTGGACGAAAAGCCCCCTGAAAGCACCTTTTTGGAGTTTGCAAATCAACCGTAGAAGTTGCCTTGGTTGGCGAAAAGCCCCCAGGCGGAGCGACGATCAGGTCTGACCAGCCAATTAGCGCTCTGCCAGCATGGGAGATTATCTGGTGCGGGCGGTTGCACCCATTGTTGTGCAATCTAGCCCCTGACTTTCCAGAACTTGCAAATTGACCCCAAAATTTTAAATCTTGATTAATTAGGTCCTTTCCAATTGGTCCCTCAATTTTTCGATTTGAACACTTTAGTCCCGGAACGAAATGAACCATTTTCCATACGATCGTGGTCATCGATTTTATGAATTTGATCATTTAATCATATACATTCATATAGATTCATTGATTCCAATTAGAAATCACATTTTAAGTGACATACTTTGTTAATTAATTTCTCATTCACCCTAAATTGGAATTGAGTAATTAAATACTCAAAATTTATCTAGTGAAAACGTAGATTAATTTGAGCCAAAGACATTCCACTTTTAACAAATGGAACTCACTTAATTTTCTTGTCAAAATTGTGCTAAATCACAACGTACTCAATCAAGAATTTCTAACAATATCCACTATGAATGAAATTAATACAAATGCAGGCTATGCAGACGTTGAGAGAGTTCGGGCGAAAACCTATTGCATCAATATAGGTAGCTTATGGCTTTGAACCTTCTTTAGTGAAATACCATCGGATTTACTTGCTCCCCAATGGGCGTGATGCCTTGAATTATTCAGCGTTTTGTGTAAACCAAGGCAATAATACTCACATAATAACTTTTCTGACAGTTTTTGTGCTTGGTTGGGTCCGTTTTAGACATGGAACACCACTTGGATTAATAAGTGTTTCGATTTTGAAGCGGACCCACTTCACACTTACATAGGTGACCTCCTATAAAGAATATCCTACCATACCCCACTTTGTTACGTCTCCCACTTAGACAGTATAGGAATCATTAAAAGTTACAACTTAACCTTTTGCTACACTCTGTAGGTTGCACTTGTTTATCCTAGGAACGAGCAAGAGTATTATACTCCCCAAGTGCATTTTTGAACTTTCATAATTTAGTTGTCCCATTGAACCAAGATCTTGGGATCTCCAGTCAACAAGGTTGGGTTTCCACTATGTCCATTCTTAACTTGTAGTCTTGAAGCTCATTCATCTAGATATGCAGTTTATTTGATCTTTTAGGCATATATTTGGATCCATACGTTCTCATTTGATTTTCCTCAATCAATAGAGACAATGCCACTCAAGATCACTGCTAATGGTTTTATATCTTCGATGTATGTGTCGAGACTACCATCTTACATGCTATTTTGTGCCCTTCCGATTGTCGACAATTTTGTACAATGTATCAGAATAAGTGGCACAAAATCTAGCCAATAAAGAGTATCAAGTTTTCCTCAGTGTATTCTATCGGTACACTAGGATATATCGTATAGAGTAATCACAGTTCATAGCATATTTCAGATATATACGAACTCTAGTCAATGCCTTCAAAAGTTCATTACGTCGATTACTTGTGATACTCAATACATCTGTCTTTCCAGCTCGGATGTATGTCTAGCACCGGTGTCGACCCACCATTCGCTTAGTTACCTCCCACTACAGTCGAGAGCGTAAGGTCTGACCACCCACCATTTGCTTAGCTTGGTTTTAGTGATTTGATCACCCACCATTTGCCTAGCTTGGTTTGTCTTGACGATCACACACATTTTTGTGTGGTTCGGATCGTCTTAGACGAACACCCACCATATATATGGTTCGATTTTTTCTCGATGGTCACCCACCATTTACATGGTTCGGATTATTTTTAATTAACCATTATCAACGTGGTTTGGCTTACCACGTTTATGGTTGTCCCCTCGTAAGAATTTTTCTTCATCCCTATTCCGTCTATTGTTAGTACACCAACTATTTTACCAACTTGTCTATGGCCTTAAGGTCATTTTCTTGGATTTAATTTCAGACGTTTGATCAACTTTCACGATCTTACTCCGTCAATTAACATTCTTTATTCTTGACCAAGTTGTGTACTTTGTACAATATGTCGTCTCGAATCCTCTCTTTGGAAAGCACATTTCATAATATGAAACATTTGAAAATTCTCACTTAGCAACCTCACAGGTTCATAGTGACGATGTTCCACATTGTCTGTTTAATTTCTTAAAATCAGACTTATTTTTCTTTCGCTGAAATGAAACCACGACTAGTTTTGCCTCAACAATTATTTCACTTTCATGTTGAAATTGTAGGCTACAACTCTAATAATGCAATAATTATTTTTTACACAAAATTGACTTCTTTAAAAAAACGTTACTGTCACATGAAAAGAACATGCAAACCATTTAAATTATTTTAAGTGATACATTTCTTCATTCATTGTGATTAGACTTTATACTAAAGAACTGCCAAACATAGTGAAGAATCACACTTATTGCATTTATTCATCGGGAAAATTGCATAACATACCCCTGTGAAATACGAAATTTGCACGAAACCCACCCGTGTTAAAAAAATAGCCTAATATACCCCCTGTGTTATTATTTAGTTTGCACACTCTCCCTTTCCGTTAGTGTAGACTAACGGCGTTACTTTTTTATACTGTATGACCGTTATACCCCTGGTGTTAATAAACCTTATATTTATTCTCATTTAATCTCAGCCGTTGGATCAAACAAATTAGAATAAAATAATTAAAATTATGAAAAAATCATAAAGACATCATAATTAATTATAAAATTTTTGGAAATAAAAAAAATCCATAAAAATTCAAAAATAAAAAAATAAAATTGAAATTCAACAAAAAACCAGATAATAATTAAGAAAATTTATGAAAATCACATATAAAAATATTTATAAAATTTCAGAAAATAAAAAAATTTACTCGAAAATGCAAAAAAGAAATCAGAAAAATATTTACAAAACTTTCTGAAAATTATATAAAACTATAAAATTTATGAAGTTAAAAATATTCTAGAAATACACAGAAATACAAAAACAAATCTGAAAATTGCATAGCAATATTTATATAAATTTTTTGAATATAAAGCAATTAATAAAAATTCAGAATTAAAAAACAAAACTGAAAAATCTAGAAAACAACTACAAAAATTCTGAAAATTTAAAATATATCCAAACAAATTCAGAAAAAATAGAATGCAAAACTGAAATTCAAAATAAATAAATTGGCCGAAAAATTCATCTAGTATGGTAGATCTGGTCGGATTTTTTAGGCTGTTATGACGGCGGATCTAGGCGAAAGATGGTACGGCGGGGCAAGACAAGGACCTCCGGCGTTTTGAAGGCATGTCCATGGTGATGATTTTTGGCGGCGGGTTTAAGAATTTGCTGCGGTGGAGGGATGTTTGCAGCGCCAATGGGGTAATTTTCGGTGTGGGTGGTGGCGCGGTAGGGCCCGAGGTTGCTGGGTGTGTGTGTGGAAGGTACCACCGGCGATTTGAAAAGGGGCATGTTGCTGTGCGAGAAGATGAAGAAAAGTGGGTAAAAAAAAAAGGAAAAGGAAAAGGAAAAGGAAGAGAGAAAAGAAAAATAGGAAAAAGGAAAAAAATAATGAAAAGAGGTATTTTGGTCAATTATTCATACATTTTAACCGGTAAAAACCCTAAAATACATCTCAATTCGCACAAAACGCGCGTGAAAGCTACCTTCCATTAGTTTCTAACGGACGAGGGTTTTCGTGCAAGGTTTTAAAAAACACAGGGGTATATTAGGCTATTTTTTTAGCACAGGTAGGTTTCGTACAAATTTCGTATTTCACAGAGGTATGTTATGCAATTTTCCCTTATTCATAAGTCGAAAGGAAACTATTAAAAAATTACTATGCATAGCAAAAGAAAGTAATCTTAGCATGCAAAATATACATGCCTAAACATGGACCATCAATTTCAATTTTAAGTTCTAAGAACAACAATTGCACCACATCAGTGTGGACATTCAGTACATTTATCAATTTGCGTATGGTGTATCATAGTTCTTTAGCAGCAAATATTGCTTTGAACACGTAAATTATTAGCCATGTATTTCCAATATAGCATGCCTAATGTAAAAATTCTTGTTTATTGTAACAAATACAATGACTCAATGATCAATCTTTTCAGCACGTGAATGAGAGGCAGAGTGTATGGTTTTCTACCCACAATAATGTTGATCAATATATATAGATCCATGCAAAATATTGTTGATCAATATATATAGTTTTTATTGTAACAAATACAATGTTGATCAATATATATAGTTTTCATTCACATAAGTGCTTTAATATAGACAAGGAATCACACTTATCTCGTAAGCTATTCCATGCACTGTTGCTTAACATCCACCAAGCAATGCACCTTCGTCTCATCTGTTTGACAAGGACTCGTCTCCTCCACTAAGGGGCGCACCTTTTGGCAAATCCACGCTTATACGAATTTTATATCATTCGCCACATTAAAAATGATATAAGTCTTTTCCAGATGATTTTTAGCTTATGCACAAAAATAAATAAATCATCAATTAAAGTAAATTTTATTGAACAGTACAATAAATGGAACTATTCATAAAACTCCTGTTTGATGGTAGCTTTCTAAGATGCCGCGGACAGAGAAATCTCGGAAGAGCTTGATCTCATCATTTTTTTATCGGATAATGTCATCTTCAAGAAACACTCGATTATTGTCTTAAGTTGTTGGAAAAAATATCTAGCGTGATAACGGGTGATGTTTATAAAAATACAAAATGATGCGTCTAGTCACGAGTTTTCAACTACTCGCTTCCCTTAAGACAATATTGCCCAACTCTCGGTGGTTACGGAATACGGCAGTTGTCTCCCAAGATACAATGACGTGAGACGAGAATAGTACCACTACAAATTCTTGAATCTAGCGAACAAAATACTTGTTCCAAACTCTCTCGAATGATACGAATGATTAAATGCTCATGATCTATACATTTAATATGCAAAACTATTCTTATAATATTGAATGAATATTTAAGAAAACTCAAAGTACTCAAATTAGTACTAAATAGTTCTTAAAATAATATTTAAGAACTCCAAAATTATTTTAAATGCTCCATTTAGAATTTAATATTCAATACTATTCTTAAAATATTAAAATTAATATTTAAGAAACGAAAGATTTCTCAAAAATACTCAAAATAGTAGTTAGGAGAAGAAGGGAGAAGAGAGTATGATTAGGGGATGTTTAATCTAAAAATATGGGGGTCTATTTATAGAGAATGAAGTGTTTTGGGTCAAAAGTTGCAACTTATTGTACATTGCAGAAGGACCCAAAAGGATGACTTTTGGACGAAAAGCCCCCTGAAAGCACCTTTTGGGAAGTTGCAGATCTGCCACAGAAGTCGCCTTGGTTGGCGAAAATCCCCCAGAAGGAGCTGAGATCAAGTGTGAGCGGGTGCAGCGTGCACCCACTGACAAGCGAATTAGTGCGCTGCCAGCATGGGAGATTATCCGGTGCAGGCGGTTGCACCCATTTCTGTGCAATTCAGCCCCTGACTTTCCAGAACGTGCAAATTGACCCCAAAATTTTGAATCTTGATTAATTAGGTCCTTTCAAATTGATCCCTCAATTGTTTTGATTTGAACACATTAGTCCCCAAACTAAATGAACCATTTTCCATACGATCGCGGCCGTCGATCGTATGAATTTGATCGTTTAATCATGTACGTTCATATTGATTCATTGATTTCAATTAGAAATCACATTATAAGTGACATACTTTGTCAATTAATTACTCATTCACTCTAAATCGGAATTGAGTAATTAAATTCTCGAAATTTATCTACTTGAAACGTAGATTAATTTGAGTCAAATACATTCCACTTTTGACAAATGGAACTCACTTAATTTTCTTATCAAACGTGCTAAATCACAACTTACTCAATTAAAATTTTCCAACAATTACAACCTTTTATGCTTTTATTTTTGTGTTTGCTCTAACACTGTCCTAATTTGCCATTACAGTATTAATTTGCCAAATGCCTATAGGACCAATTTTGCAATCACGGTGGCGTGGGGCCAAACGTTTTTATTGACCTTCTTCTCAAATAATTGTTCCATAACCCCATTCAGAATATAAAACCCGGTCCCATTTTAATTTCTTTTCCCATTGACTTTACCGTTTTATATGCACCAATCGAGTTGCGATTCCTCAAAACTCAAAAGAACATCTAAAAAACCAAAGGAATGAAAAAAATGGGTGGCAGATTCTTTATTTTCATGTCTTTTGAGATCTCTCCATAGTGCATGCATGGGGTGGGTAGGGGGGCGGGGTTGTATTGTGTATAAATAGTTCTCCTGCAAAGAGCGGCATGCATGTGTCCTGCGCATTCAGTATTACAGTATATTAAGGTGAGTTCTACTGTTAAAAGAAGAAAAATCACATATACATATACATATACATATATATAATTAATGCCTAGGGATAGGGACCCTCTAGTAGTGGGAGGAGTGATAGGGGATGTGTTGGAGCCATTCACAAGATCAATAGGGTTTAGAGTAATTTACAACCACAACAACAGAGAAGTGAATAATGGATGTGAATTTAGGCCCTCTCAAATTATCAACCAACCTAGGGTTGAGATTGGAGGGGAAGATCTTCGTACCTTTTACACTCTGGTAAATCATCATTAATTCTCAATCTTCACACACTAACACACACGTGTGTATATACATATTTATTTTTAATTCTATCCAAGGATGGAGCTAGGATTTTACATCCGGGGCTCGACTACGAAAAAACGGGGGAAAACTTGATATTTTTTTTGTTTTAGGGTAAAAATACTTTTTTTGAAAGTTAAGAGAGGCGGCTGCCCCTACTAGCCCCTGCTCCGCCTTTGTCTCTATCTATATGTATTTTTCTCGGATTTTTTCCTCTTTGCAGATTATGGTGGATCCTGATGCTCCAAGCCCTAGTGATCCCTATCTGAGGGAATACTTGCATTGGTGAGATTATAATTTAAATGCTCTATCATTTTTATATTGTTAAAGTTGCATGTTCAAATAAATACAAGATTAATCAATACTTGTAATTTTTTAATTTTTGATAATATTAATATTTGATATATGTGTTTTGCGTAATCTAAAGTACATGTATTGAATAATACTTTGTACTAGGAAACCAAGGGAAAAAGAAAAGAAAAAAAAAAGAATGATATAAGTAAGATATTAAATATCGATATTGTTGTAGATTTTATAATATTCAATTTATGAAACTTTCGAGGATATCCATAGTTTCGGTTTTGATTCTAGAGAAATCTTAGAAATTTATAAAAATAATTAAAACATTCAAATGAAACTTTGGGTATCTTTAATTTATATTATTATGTATAATTTACATTAATAATATTGTGTGTAAAATATATATACAGTGGGCTTTGTTAATTAGTATGAGTAAAATTTGTGGTCTCAAATTAAATTATTAGGATTTAAATGTAAATAACGAACAAAAATCTTTAAAACTTCACTAAAACAAAACACAAACAATATTCATAAAATATATTATTCAATATCATATGAAATTTTTCTGATCAAAATTGTTATATTCCGTTTCACATAACTCAATAATTGTGTTCCCAATGAAAAAAAATCTAAAATTAACTTTTACATGTTCTAATTAAACATAAATGTTCAAATATATATAATCTAATATTATCTTTAAATTTCAGAAAATTTTAAGATTCGATAAAAAAAATTGTGTTTCAGACAAAATCTCGGTTGATATTCTGCAAAATAATTTAGTAATATTCTTAAATTTCGAAAAATTCGAGTTTCTATGAAAGTTTCGGGAATTTTCAGGTTTCGGTTGAAATTTCGATGGATATTCTACAAAATTGGATCGAAAGTGAAATTTCGCTTCAGGACCCCAGAAAACCCGAAATTTCGGTCAAATTTTTGGTATTTCAACCACAATTTAAGACCATGGATATAAGTAATAATCTTCCTTTATGCATATACGGGCAAAGGCTTCTCTTTAGCAGGTAACTTGGTTATTATCCAATAATTTTTATTTTTAGAATCTAAATTTAATATCTGATATTGGACAGTAATATGATTTTACTCTCCAAAAAATAATTGAAAGAAAGTGGGTTTTCTGGAAAAGTGAAGTACAAAAAGACTTGTGTAAATTGATTGGCTTTTACTATGACTGATTGATTTGCACTTGCCTCTCAAGTCTCAAACCATATATGAACCACCGTGGTTTTAAATTTCCTCCGAAACCTCGAAATTTCGACCGAAATCTCGGATTTTCGGAGGTCTCGAAATGAAATTTTACATTTGATTCAATTTTGCAGAATATCTATGGAAATTTCCTGATATTTCCAATATTTCCCAAAATCTCGAATTCTTAATAAAATTACTTTGTAAATATCTACAGAAATTTTCTAAAATTTTCGAAATTTCCTAAAATTTTCCGAAGTTTTGACCAACCCAAAATATTCTGAAATTTAAAATAATATTTAATTAATTATTTTTAAATAAAAATGAATCCAAATTATTGTGGTTGTCTATAAATGATTGTGGTATTTTGTTGTAATGAAATTCCTAGGAGATTTGGTTATTAGTTTACTCTTAAATCATATTTATTTTATATTTTTCGCCACAAATTTTAGTTATACTACTTGGCAAAATTCACTATACATACATTTCATATACAATATTATTTATATAAAAAGATGCATAATTATGATATTTAAAGTTACACAAAGTTTCCTTGTAAATATTCAAATATTTTTATAAATTTTCATGATTTCTTTAAAATAAAAGTTGAAATTTTGAATATTCCGTAAATTTCCATCGAAATTTCCGTAAATTTACTACCCCAATATCAACACCGATACCGACATTTAATACCTTGTGCACAACAACAAAAGTGTCTTATTCCTATACAAGAGTTTTTCTCTTGGTCCTACTTTTATACTATGTGTCCTATTGGGTAATTCTATGTCGATCAGGTTTAATGGAACGAAAGTATATTCTGTATCTATCTCTATTATATAAATGTTTGTGCATCTAACTGTGTGAGATAGATAGATTATAGGATTATTGAATTTGGTTTAACATAGATTTTTTTCGTGTCCTATTAATTAAAATGACTACCTAGGCCGTAACGATGTCATCTCATATATTTTGATGAGGTGACATAGAATCAAATACCAATTGGGCATGAGTAAGTGTATCCCATATACTTATAAGACCTTTTCTTTTCGTAAATATATTCAGTCTATTTACTTTTTGTTAATATTGTTATGATGTCTCTCAACAGAATATTTTGAAAAATGTAGGTTGGTGACTGATATTCCAGAAACTACTGGAGCAAACTTTGGTGAGTGGTAATAAGATTTAGGGCTTTTGGTGTGCTATTCAATCTACAGTTCAAAGAAAATTAATCTAGCCTTTCTTTGTCATGTACATACGGGAAACCTAATTAGTTCAAATTGGATTTGGTTGAATCAACCAATCACATAGAAAGTAAATTTCTTTTGTCATATAATTGATTAACAATATGCAAGTAACCTGTCGTTTTATAACACTTTTAGTTGATTATGGTCCAATCAAATCCGGCTAATTAACTTAAATTCAGTTTTATAGTACATCGTGTCATCACTTCATATTGAGTAATCCACGAGATCATTTATGTTTTCCACTAGGTATAAGATGAGTTCCTGCATATACATATGTTATTTTGTTTTCCATATCGTTCAAAAGAAACATTATGAACAAAATTTAAAGTTGGTTTTCTATATAAACAAGATAACATTACTTTTCCGTTTGAAGGAATTTCATCTTATAATAACGACCGATATGGATTGTAATAATTTGAATTCAGACATCTCTTTTTTTTTTCCTTTTATAACATTCTGCAATATTTGTATGTGATTTTATCCTGTGAGGTTGTCTTATTTTCCCATTTTTGATACAAAGATGTGGCAAACATGATAAAAAGACCACGACTAAGAAATGTCTTCAAATGTTAATGTATATGGTGGCAGTGATGGTGGAGAAGGTACAATTTTTCCACTTCTTTTCCTTAGGTGGTAGCAAAATTGACATCTCCTTCCTATCCTCAACGTGTCAAACCCATAAATTTCGAAAAATTGACTTTAAATTAAATTGATTGATTGCACTATTTTTACCAATCGGAATCAACTCATATCATACGGACTATTAATATTGCTTTCATAACTAGGTCAAATCATCAAAGCTTAACTTATCAAAAAATTCTACCCTTTTTAGTTTGTTTATTATCACAAGTAACCATTTACATTCTACATAAAATCAAGTTCGTCAAAGGATTGCTTCAATTTTCGAACAATATTCTTTTTGTGACTTTGTTATATACATATATATTTTCAGGCCAAGAGATTGTATGTTATGAAAGTCCGCAACCATCGATGGGGATCCATCGGTTAGTTTTCGTATTATTCCGCCAATTGGGGCGCCAAACAGTGTATGCTCCAGGATGGCGCCAAAACTTCAACACAAGAGATTTTGCTGAGCTCTACAATCTTGGATCTCCGGTTGCTGCAGTTTATTTTAATTGTCAAAGGGAAAGTGGTACCGGTGGAAGAAGACGAATCAATAATTTATGACTAGAATAATTGTACTTTCTCTTTGATCAAAGATGAGGTCAAAGGATACAAATCTTGATGCTTAAAAGAAAATGATATATGACTACATAATAAAATTAACCTTTGATCTATTTATTTGTCAATCTAGTCATGAATGAATTGTTACTTTAAGTTTACGTAGCTAAAATTAAGCATCATTTAGCTATATATGGTAATGCTAGCTTCATAAATATAAGTACACAAAATTCTATGTTAGGATATTATCTTTCCATCTTTATCATATCTTCACCATATCATATCTTGTATCGTGGAAGATATATATTGTACGTATGTTATGATTATAGTTTCCTTATTAATTGTAAATTCCTTGTTAGACTAGGGTTCATTGTCTATATATATACCTCGTACATCTCACAATTATACTTGAGTTGAAATAATATTGAATTTCAAGTTCCTACATGGCACCAGAGTCAACCTCCTCTTCCACGGTGGAATCCGCCTCTCCTAACCCCCCCACCGCTGCTGCTGTCCGACAACCTTTCCCCAAATTCTCTCACCCAAGTACACCATTATCTCTCCATAAAACTAATTCCCAATAATGATCTTCTTTGGCGTGCACAAATTCCTCCCCTAATCAAAAAGCTTAATCTTTTCTCTTATGTCGATGGTTCGATAGCCCCTTCTCCCTCCCAACTTCTTGATACCGAAATAAATACTAGCATCCCAAACCCTAAATTCCTTCAATGGCAGCAACAAGATAGCTTATTGATGAGTGCTCTTATCAACTCCCTTACAGAAGAGGTCGTCCATCTCATTGTTGGAGCCTCTTCATCACACGAGATATGGCTTACCCTTGAACGTGCCTTTGCCTCTCCTTAGCAAGCATGTATTGTGCATCTACGCCTTCAACTCCAAACTTTTAAGTAAGGCGGCGACTCTATCCAAACCTACCTCCACAAAGCTAAACTCATATCCGATGAACTTTTCTCCGCCGGCCAACCTCTAACCACCACTAATTTTAATCTTTATATCTTCAAGGGTCTCCGCACTAAATTTTGTGATTGTGTAACTGTTAGGAATCCTATACATGAAAACAGAGAATTGCAGCGGAAAATTCGAAGATTCCTACCGGCAGATCACAAAAATAGATCTAATGATTTTCAATGGGTTTCGCCAAAAATAGAACCAATAAAAATACCTTTTTGATTCGTTTACTGATTTTGCAGAACAGCAATCCTCTAAAGACTCCTGTCTCTAAAGCTTCACGCGAAACGAGCCTTCTAAAGATCCCGAGACTCCTTCTTCTTTGCAGCAGTGGACGGCTAGAGAGGAGAGAGGGGAGAGAGTTCTTTTCTTTTTGTGTTGTGTAAAACGTATTATTTTTCTTTTTCTCTTGTCTTAGGGTTTGTTCCACTGTAGGAGTCCTTTCAAACTCAACTAGCTTGTGGAACAAGTTAGAGGCTACTCCAACCCTAAGTGGCCGCCCCCCTAGGGCTTCCTTGGACTGGGTGGGCTTTCAATTGGCTTGTCTAATTTCTAGCCCATCTGTATATATATTTAATTTAAATCCAATTTAAATATAATATATATTATTAATTAATTTCTTTTAATTAATATACTAAGTAAATAATTTAATTTAATCTAATTAAATTAAATATTTAATTAATTTATTTAATCTAATTAAATCAATCAGTCCATTTAATTCTTTCTAAAAGACTTACACAAAAAGATACATCCTGTTCGTTTCTTATAGCGCGACTCTTTAGGTTCATCTCAATTGGCAAAGGAAGGAATTACCTAAGGATGTGAGTATCACCTAGCCAATCCCGTGGACTCACATCGTAACCCAATTGAGTACGAAATGAATGAATCATTTTACGAACCTCTTGATCATAAATGTCGTATGAGTATAAGCCCTTCACTGACGTATCCCGATCAAGTAAGAGTCATGAAAAATGTCAAACTCACTAAACTTGATACTGTGCATTAGATTATAGCATAATGAAATTACTAAACTACCCTCAGTGTCCCACATGAGTTAGTTGTTATGCTTTGGCCAAAGACTTTATAATTTCATTAGCCTATAATCGCACAGGATACTTACTCGTTTACTATCGAGACAGTGAATCTCATCTTGGTGATCACTGATCAACTGCTACTTGTCTCATTGATATTGCACTTTGAGGTCGATGCCACCGACGGGTGATATGGGCCTAACTACTCTGGTAACAGATCCAACAATACAAGCACATTGATCATGAACCCTCAGGTCTAAGGCTCACGCATACTATTACGATCAATAATCCAATCATTGACAGTCACTGAGTAAATACCCATGTGATCGGATTACTACGAGCTGTGTTCGAATATGTCAATTTCATTGACATATCTATGATACTTGCTCCCACTATCCCTATAGTGTTTGACTGGCACTCTTCGTCAGAGCATGTGTCATACAAGTCGAATCTTAATGCCCAATTAAGATTCATTGACTTGCGAACCCTTTTAAGTGATAAGGTGTAAGACTCTTCCCATGCCACGTCTTTATTCCATAAAGGGCAAAGAGTCAAACCTTTATTCACATGAACTATATGTTCAATACTTATTTAGATGCCATAAAGATTTATATGAACAAAATACAGATGCCTTTATTAATGTCATTTTAATAGTTTGTACAACATAATAAAATACCCTAATCTATCATTTAGGGCATATACCTAACAATCTCCCACTTGCACTTAATGCCAATCGCTTTGGTATCTAATATCCATCTTCTCAAGATGTTGCTCTAGCAACGCCTGCGCCAATGGATTAGTAAGTGGGTCAGCTACGTTATCCGCTGATGCTATTTTCTGCATGGCGATGTCACCTCTTCCAACGATTTCTCGAATTATGTGATATCTCCTCTCTATGTGCTTGGATTTGTTGTGAGACCTTGGTTCCTTTGCTTGCGCGATGGATCCGTTGTTGTCACACTAGTGGCAACGGAAGCTCCATACTAGGAACAACTTGAAGTTCAGTAATGAACTTTTTTATCCAAACAGCCTCCTTGGCTGCCTCCGAGGCTGCCACATATTCAGCTTCGGTGGTCGAATCGGCAATTGTGCTTTGCTTGGAACTTTTTCAAGACACTGCTCCACCGTTCAAAGTGAATATGAACCCAGAAGTGGATTTTCGGTCATCGATGTCAAATTGAAAATCTGAGTCAGTATAACCATCCACTTTTATTTCTCCATCGCCATATGTGAGGATCATATCTTTAGTTTTTCTCAAGTACTTTAAGATTGATTTCATGGCTATCCAATGTTCTTTGCCTGGGTTAGCTTGAAAGCTACTTACTATGCTCACAGCGTATGCAAGATCTGGTCTCGTGCATAACATAGCGTACATGAGACTTCCCACTGCCGAAGCATAGAGGATGGTACTCATCTCTCTTCGATCTTCCTCACTTTGAGGACTCTTTTTTTTTTTTTTTTTTTTGGAGAGATGAATTCCATGTCTCATGAGCAAAAGACCTCTTTTAGAATTTTCCATCCCAAATCTCTTTAGGACTTTTTCTAAGTAGAGGGCTTGGGAGAGACCTATTGTCTTATTCGATCTATCCCTGTAGATTCGAATTCCTAGGACATAGGTGGCTTCTCCTAAGTCTTTCATGGAGAATGTGCTTGAAAGCCATGTCTTAACCGAAGTTAGCAAACCTGCATCATTCCCTATAAGTAGAATGTCGTCCACGTATAGTACCAGGAATGATATCTTGCTCCCACTGACCTTTTTATAGACACATGGTTCATCCTCGTTTTTGATAAAGCAATTATTTCGTACTTCTTCATCAAAACGAAGGTTCCAACTGCGAGAGGCCTGCTTCAGTCCACAAATGGACCTATTTAACTTGCAGACCTTATGAGAATCGGCATTTGATATGAAACCTTTGGGCTGCTCCATATAGATATCCTCCTCGAGGAATCCATTCAGGAAGGTGGTTTTCACATCCATTTGCCAGATTTCATAATCCAGGTATGCAGCTATTGAAAGTAAAATTCTAATGGATTTGATCATAGCTACTGGTGAAAAGGTTTCCTCATAGTCAATGCCCTCCTTCTGACTATACCCTTTCGCCACTAGCCCGGCCTTATAGGTATCCACATTGCCATCCGGACCTATCTTTCTCTTATAGATCCATTTGTATCCAATAGGTATAATACCTTTGGGAGAATCTACTAGATTCCAGACTTGGTTCAAATACATCGAATCCATTTCCACTTTCATAGCTTCATGCCATTTTGCAGAATCCATATCCATCATTGCCTGGTCATAACTAGAGGGATCGTTTCCATAGTTTCCTTCTGCTACTGCATGCAAATTATGCACTCCTTGTAGCAGAGAACCATATCTCACAGGCGGTTGAGATACTCTAGTAGACCTGCGCACTGATGGTTATGTCGTTTCTGGGTCGGGTTGGGTCTCTTGAACAGTGTCTTCCACTGGGGATTCATTTTGTTCTTGTAGAACAATACTTCTACCAGCTCCTCCTTCTCGAATGAATTCTTCTTCGAGAAAGATTGCCTGTAAGGCAACAATGATTCTCTGATCATTGGGAAGGTAGAAAAGGTATCCCATGGAATCCTCGGGATATCCAACGAATCGCCATTTCATGGACCTAGCCTCCAATTTCTCTGCCTTGGCCTTTTTCACGTAAGCTGGGCAACCCATATTCTTATGTGTTTCAGATTAGGCTTCCTTCCACGCCATATCTGATACGGTGTTTTAGGAATAGATTTGGAGGGACATCTATTCAGAATGTGAGTTGCTGTAAGCAGCGCGTATCCCCATAGTGAAATAGGCAAATCTGTGTAGCTGAGCATGGATCGAACCAGGTCCAACAGTGTTCGATTCCTTCGTTCTACTACGCCATTTAATTGTGGAGTTGCTGGAGGAGTAAGCTGTAACAGTATGCCATGTTCTCGAAGGAACTGGTCAAACTCCGCATTCATGTATTCTCCACCGCTGTCAGACCGAAGTGTCTTGATATGATGCCCGGTTTGGTTTTCGACTAAAGTCTTAAATTCAATGAATTTCTCAAATGATTCAGACATGTACTTCATTAAATACACGTAGCCATACCTAGAATGGTCATCGGTAAATGTAATGAAGTACTGAAAGTCACTGCGGGCCATATTTCCAAATGGTCCGCACACATCAGTATGAACTAGACCTAAGACTTTTGTGGCTCTTTCAAAATTCCCTGTGAAGAGGGACTTGGTCATTTTTCCTTGGATACAAGACTCACAAGTGGGACAGGGATCTGATCCTAATGAGTTTATGACTCCATCTTTTTCTAACTCATGTAGTCTTTGGTCCCCGGCATGACCTAGTCTCAAGTGCCATAGCTGTCTCAAGTTTGTATCATACATTCTGCGTTTTCTTGTTACAGTATTGACACTACAATCATTTTGGACATTAATATAATATAAACCATTTATTAAAGACGAATTGCCAACACATTCATTTCTAAAATAAATGTCACAAGAATTGTTCATAAAGGAAAATAAATAACCTTTCCTGACTAAAACAGGAATTGAAACAATATTCTTAAGCTTGTTGGGCAAAACAAGGCAATTGTCTAAATATAATAAATGTCCAGATGATAAGCTAAGGGAAGTGGTGCCAATGTGTGAGGCCGCTACACTATGACCGCGGCCAACATGGATCATCACTTCACCATGCTCTAGCTTCTTACTTCTTTCCAATTCCTAGTTCATGTGAGCACTAGCCCTAGAGTCTAGAATCCAGGAAGTTGAAAATATGGTAACAGAACAATTTGTTTCTAAAACATTAAGTTCTATACCTGAAGTAATTTTTGCTTTCAGCTTAGGGTAGTCATTTTTCCAGCTGTCCACCTCTTGACAGTGAACACATGTTGTTGCAATCCTTGGGCGTTTCTTTCCCTTCTATGGTTATCAGAACTAGTTTTTATGTCGAGCAGTCCATTTAGAGGTAAATCATCCTCCAATTCCCTCCTCATGAGAGCTTGTATGTGAACAAGTCTGTCTTTAAGACCCATTAAAGAACCTCCCAAGTCATCAACTTCAAAGTCAGTGACAAAAGCATAAAAGGATTTGGGAAGAGATTGAAGAAAAAGGTGTACTTGTAGTTGAAAATCCATGAAACTTCCCAAAGTCTGGAGTCTTCCAATCATGGATATCATGTTCATAACATGACTTGCCACTTCATCATTTTCTCCCATTCTTGCTTGGAAAAGTTCCTTCGATAAATAATACCGAATTGATTTTCCATGTTCCCCGAACATTTCCTCCAAATGAAGCATAATGGATTTGGGATTATCCATTTGTAAATGAATATATCTCAATTCCTTGCTCATTGACTTCAACATGTAACTGGTGACCTTTTGAGCATCAGAATTCCATTTCTTGTTAATTTTGAGAACAGATGTTCCATTTTCAACCCCAGGGAAAGTTGGACCATCTTGTTCTAAAATATGCCCAAGTGATTTCTTTCTGAGACCAGCTCTTAGCCTCTTGACCCAGTCACCGTAGTTTGGTCCAGTGAGGACATTTTTCTCAAGCATTTTTAACAACGAGTTATTAACCATTTTGAGAGAGATAATATAACTGCAGAAAACAACCAAGATTCAATTAGATAATTATGTTGTACCCAAGTAAAAATTAGGACTTTAATTTTTGACTTGGCTCCCACTACATTTTTCGAACCATTGCACTCCCATTGCAATGAACGGAATTCTCGTTGGAAAGATTTCATGTTCTTCAAAAATTTCAATGAGTTGCAATCTGTAATGATGTATGGCTCATTAGAACTTTTGAAGTGAAATGCCATGTCAACCAGTCTTACTGATGATTCAATCTACCTTTGGCTCATGGATCACTCAACCTCAGCCTGTAACGAAATATTGGTGGTGATCCATTTAAGTACTTTTCCATCAACTCCTATTGATCTAACAGTTGAATCTTATCTTGCAACCTGTAACGGTGTATGGGATAAGATTTGCTTCGACCGATGGCATCAAATGCACTTGAAGAGATATAGATTATGAATTAATACATAACCCCCAATAGTTGGGACGACGCCATGCATAACTCATAATCCTATCTTTTTCAAGCTTGATGGAGAGCCAGGATATCCAATATCCCCTACTTACTTAGTATTTAATGTGCGAGAATTTTTGAAAAATTAAGGTCTCACTTTGCACATTAATTTACTACGCGCATATATGGATTATAATCATACATACATAGAAAAACCTAGTTATTCTAACAACATGCATTTCCATGGACATTCTAGATTGATCCAAGCCAATAGATCAATCAGGGGGATAGGGGTCTATTACAAATCTAATTTCTGATAGATCTTCGGGCTCCAAGCTAGAAATGGTCCTACCTCTATTATACACAACTCAGAAAGCACCCTATACATCATACTACCAAAATGAAAAGTACAAACTGGGGGGCAATTGCCTAATACAACCCAAATAATACAAAAGCAGTAAAACCCTAAGTCCATGAAAGCATCCACCACAACATACATCAAAGCATGTAAGAAAACTATTTAAGTTTATGTTGGTTTTGAGTTTAAAATCGAAAATAAATTCAAAAACCGATTAAATCTAATTTAATTAGAAAAGATGAATTTTAATTTCAATTTTAAAAGGGAAATAAATCCAATTTATTATTCAAGAAATAAGCCAAACTTATTCCTTATTTATTTTGGAAAAATATAATCAACCTAAAATAAATCCTATTTATTTAGTCGTCGCAAATCATAAATAAAAATCCAATTTAATTTATGATATTATTAAATTCAATTTAATATTAAAGTCAAATCCAATTTTAACTTAATTAAATCCAATTTAATTTTAAGAAAAACATTTTTAGGAAAAAAAGGTTTTGACAAATCACGGGTCGAATTTGTCTATTAGGGTCCAACCCTAATATTTATTAATTTATATATATATTTAAATATTAAAAAATATAAGTATATATATATATATTAATATACTGGGCCGAGCCCAGCAGCTGGGCCCGCCCCAACGCCCGTTAGGGCTCACGGAATGTGCGCCATGCGCGCTAGGCAAGCTGGGCTAAGCCCAGCACGCCTAGGGCGGCTGATGCCGCCCTAGTTCCGTCGTCGTGGTGGCGGCGCAAACCCCCTTTTCATCCTTTTTTTTTTCTAATTACACGAGCAGCGGTGGTGCTCACGTGTGCTTCAAAAACACACGGCGGTGCCACCCCGATTCGCCGTTGCCGGCGGCGAAAAAATATGTAATCGTGCGGCGATTTCAAGGTAATGAATGTTTTCAAAATTTCAGATTTAACATCGAATATTAAACATATAAAATCAAATTTTTAAAAATCCAATTTTAACCAACATAATCTTAAACGCAAAAATCATCAAATCCGTTTAAGTCGGCTCTGATACCACTGTTAGGAATCCTATACATGAAAACAGAGAATTGCAGCGGAAGATTCGAGGATTCCTACCGGCAGATCACGAAAATAGATCTGATGATTTTTAATGGGTTTCGCGAAAAATAGAACGAATAAAAATACCTTTTCGATTCGTTTACTGATTCTGCGGAACAACAATCCTCCAAGGGCTCCTGTCTCTAAAGCTTCACACGAAACTAGCCTTCTAAAGATCCCGAGACTCCTCCTTCTTTGCAGTAGTGGACGGCTAGAGAGGACAGAGGGGAGAGAGTCTTTTCTTTTTGTGTTGTGTAAAACGTATTGTTTTTCTTTTTCTCTTGTCTTAGGGTTTGTTCCACTATAGGAGTCCTTTCAAACTCAACTAGCTTGTGGAACAAGTTAGAGGCTACTCCAACCCTAAGTGGCTGCCCCTCTAGGGCTTTCTTGGACTGGGTGCGCTTTTAATTGGCTTTTCTAATTTCTAGCCCATCTGTATATATTTAATTTAAATCCAATTTAAATATAATATATACTATTAATTAATTCCTTTTAATTAATATACTAATTAAATAATTTAATCTAATCTAATTAAATTAAATTTTTAATTAATTTATTTAATCTAATTAAATCAATCAGTCCATTTAATTCTTTCTAAAAGATTTACACAAAAAGATACATCTTGTTCGTTTCTTATAGCGCGACTCTTTAGGTTCGTCTCAATTGGCAAAGGGAGGAATTACCTAAAGATGTGAGTGTCACCTAGCCAGTCCCGTGGAGTCACATCGTAACCCAATTGAGTACGAAATGAACGAATCATTTTACGAACTTCTTCATCATAAATGTTGTATGAGTATAAGCCCTTCACTGATGTATCCCGATCAAGTGAGAGTCATGGAAAATGTCAAACTCACTAAACTTGATATTGTGCATTAGATTATAGCATAATGAAATTACTAAACTACCCTCAGTGTCCCACATGAGTTAGTTGTTATGCTTTGGCCAAAGACTTTATAATTTCATTAGCCTATAATCGCACAGGATACTTACTCATTTACTATCGAGACAGTGAATCCCATTTTGGCGATCACTGATCAACTGCTACTTGTCTCATTGATATCGCACTTCGAGGTCGACCCCACCGACGGGTGATATGGGCCTAACTACTCTGGTAACAGATCCAACAATACAAGCACATTGACCATGAACCCTCAGGTCTAAGGCTCACACATACTATTACGATCAATAATCCAATCATTGACAGTCACTGAGTAAATACCCATGTGATCGGATTACTACGAGTTGTGTTAGAATATGTCAATTCCATTGGCATATCTATGATACTTGCTCCCACTATCCTTATAGTGTTTGACTGGCACTCATCGTCAGAGCATGTGTCATACAAGTTGAATTTTAATGCCCAATTAAGATTCCTTGACCTGCGAACCCTTTTAAGTGATATAGTGTAAGACTCTTCCTGTGCCACGTCTTTATTCCATAAAGGACAAAGAGTCAAACCTTTATTCACATGGACTATATGTTCAATACTTATTTAGATGTCATAAAGATTTATATGAACAAAATACAGATGCCTTTATTAATGTCATTTTAATAGTTTGTACAACATAATAAGATACCCTAATCTAACTATTTGTCCTCATTGGCATCTACGGCATATACCTAATAGTAACCACTCTCACTAATCACCCAAATTAGATAAATTATTTAGATCTGTTTATTTTTCTTATGATGCGTGAGTTTCTTCATGAAGACATCATCTCTATCCCGCCTGGTACTACCGATTCGGTTCTAGGAAACTCTCAGCTGACAACCAACCTCTGTCAACGCGGGCAGCCCTTCAATTCTCGTAGGAGCAATAACAACTATCAAGGGAGAGGAAGATCCATCGTGGTCGTGGTAGACGTCGCAGGGGAGGCCGGTACCACTACAACGAATCTGGTACTTTCAATTTCTAGTTTTCTAATCCTTCTTATAACCATTATCATGTTAGGTGTATGCCCTCAATGCCAATGCGGAATTAGATTTAGTAGGGCATTGATAAATTATTTTGCACAAACGATTATATTTCTATTTATAGAATAAAGGTTTTGATATTATTTATGTAAATCTAAATGGCATTTAAGTGTGTTGAACAAATAGTCCTTGAGATTTGAAGATAGACTTTCCACCTCTTATGTGGATAAGAGTAGTTAGACCCGTATCACCTTATAAGTGGGGTCGACCTCAAAATGCGATTCACATTGTGCATTCGACATTATAATACAACTACTAATATGGGGTTCATCGGCTCCATAGTAAACGAGTATGTAACCTGTACGATCATAAGTAATTTAAGTTACAAAGTCTTTGGCCAAAGCCTATAAACTAACTAGTGATGGTCACTAAGGGTAATTTGGTAATTTTACATTATTATGATTACTGAGTACAGCATCAAATTTTATGATTTTGATGTACCATGGCTCTTACTTGATCGGGTCACGTCGGTGAAGAGTTTAAATGCATATGATAGTTGTATTCCAGGTTCGTGATGACATGTTCATCTCATATTCAATTGGGCTACGATTTGGTTCCACGGTGTTGGCTAGGTGATAACTGTAGCCTTTGGAATCCTCCCATTGCCAATTGAATAGAGCTTAGAGAGTCGCGCTATGTGAAGAAAAGGAATATTTTTTCATGCTAAGGGTACTTTGGTAAAATCACATTTGATGTGATTAACTAACAAAATGGATGACATCATATAATTAAAGATATTTAATTGGATTAAATTAATTAATTAAATTATAATTCATAAGTTAAATTAATTGAAAATTAATTTATAAGTTGAATTAAATTAATTGGATTAATTTTAATTGGAATAAAGTAATTAATTAAAAGTCAATTGGATTGGACTTGGATTTAATTAATTACACATGGTCTAAGATGGAAACGAAGCCCAGAAGCCCATTCGAAAGAGGCATAGCGGCTTCCCCCTCTTATTCCACCTAGGGATTTTATTTACTTGGTATAATTGTTAGTCAGTGTCAGAACTCTAGACACAAGTTAAATTCTGAATCTAAATTTAAGCCAAAAAAAAAAAACCTAAAGCAAGAGAAAGACAAAATTTCCTTCCTCTCTCTCCACCTAGTCGCCGCCATTGTTGCAGGGGAGGAGATCGGAGCTTTCTTGGAGATTTTTCTTCCGCGTAATAATTTAGAGGCAGGAGTCTGGAGCTGCTGCTGATTATTTGAGTTTTGTCTTCAAGAGGTAATTCTATTATCCTCTTTAGTATATTTTCTCATTGCAAAATAATATCATGAAACCTCAGATTCAATTTCTAGAGTGATTTTGACTAAAAAATTTATCCGCTAGACCGAATCACAACACCTCTATGTGTTGATCTTACCCTTCATCTTCCAAAAACCACCACTCAAACTCTAGCCACTATCCAACCAACCCATCATATGCAGCTTTATTCTCGGCCACTTATCCCTCTGAAACAATTTGCTACTACCTCCACCTTTCCATCACCTGATACTCCCTGAGCCAACTTGCTTCACCACCGCCAATAAAGATCCACGTTTGCGTAAAGCTATGGCAGAAGAGATTGATGCTATGGTTCATAATGAAACTTAAAATTTGGTACCATTTCGCCCATCTATGAATTTCATTGGTTGCAATAGGATCTTCAAAATCAAACATAAACTCGATGGGTTTATTGAGCGATTTAAAGCCTCCCTTGTAGCCAAAGGCTTCCCACCAACAAAAAGGTATCGATTTTACTGAAACTTTTAGTCCTGTAATTAAACCTACTACAATTCGTATTATTTTGTCTCTTGCTCTTTCTCGTGGTTGGTCTCTTAGAGAGCTAGATGTTTAGAATGCTTTCCTCAATGGAGTTCTTGATGAAGAAGTGTTTATGTCTCAACCGTCGGGGTTTGTGAACTCTCACCATCTGACTCATGTCTGCAAACTTCGAACTTCTCTCTAAGGGCTCAAGCAAGCCCCACTTTCCTAGTTCACCCATCTTAAAGATTTTTTACTCCGGATAAATTTTGTGGCTTCAAAAAATAATGCTTATCTGTTTATTTATTCTACTGCTGCTGCTACTGTTTACATTTTGATTTATGTTGATGACATTCTGGTTACTGGTACCAATAGTTCCACTGTTGCAGATATCAATCAATCTCTTAGCCGTGAGTTTGCGCTTCAGGACCTTGGTGGTTCAATTACGTCCTGGGTCTATAAGTGGTTTCTTCCAGTGATAATATTATTCTATCTCAGCAAAAATATATTCGGAAACTCTTAGATAGATCTTGTATGCAATCATCCAATCCTATCCGCACACCACTCTGTCCAAGTACCAAAATGTCCAAGTCTACTAGAACTGCACTCGGTGATCCGACCAAGTACCGAAAGATAGTTGGTGCACTTTAGTACTTCACTTTGACTAGACCGGATATTGCTTTTGCCGTCAACAAGGCCTTCCAGTTTATGCATTCTCCGACTAACACCCATTGGCTTGCCGTCAAGTGGATACTCCGGTACTTAAGACACACACTCAACCTTGGTCTCAAATTTACTTATTCTTCGTCTCTCTCCTTGACTGCTTTTTTAGATGCCGACTGGACTAGCAGTCTTGGTGATTGAAAGTCCACCAGGGGCTATGCCATTTTCCTTGGTCCGAGCCTTGTATCTTGGAGCTCTCGCAAGCAAAGAACCGTCACTCGATCGTCCATTGAAGCCGAATATAAGTCTCTCGCCGACACTTCCGCCAAGCTCACTTGGCTTCAATCACTTCTCCAGGAACTTCATTTCACTCCATGTACTCCTACATTATGGTGTGATAACATTGGTGCCAATTACATGTCCAAGAACCATGTGTTTCATGATCGTACGAAACGTATTGAAGTTGACTATGACTTTGTGAGGGAAAAGGTTGCCAATCACGAACTTGATGTTTGTTTTGTTTCTACTGATGATCACATCTTCACCAAATAATTGTCTATTGGCCGGTTTGAACTTCTTCGTGATAAGCTCCATGTCGAGACACGTCCGCCATGAGCTTGCGGGGGTGTGTTGGGATATTATCTTTCCATCTTTATCTTATCTTCACCATATCATATCTTGTATCTTGGAAGATATACATTGTATATATATTATGATTATAGTTTCCCTATTAGTTGTAGATTCCTTGTTAGACTAGGGTTCATTGTCTGTATATCTTGTAAATCTCACAATTATACTTGAGTTAAAATAATATCGAATTTCAAGTTTCTGCCTTGTGCATGGTAATGTGGATGTTATTATTAAGGGGTTCAAACTCTTATCTAGCTAGATTGTAATCCAGGAATAAACTAAAATCAAGAGCAATGAGTTTTTGAGGACTTCGTCTGTCGTTCTTCTTACTAAATGTCATTATGTGTATGCTTAAATAGAACTTAGGATTTCATAATGTATCGTCAACATCCTTGTATCATAATAAGGATTGTTTGATGTTTTTTTGAGTATTCGTTTTTAAAAAAATCAATGTCTTTTATTGTGATAAATAATCACATATTTTACACAAAAGTGGTAGTATTTTACTGTATTTTTTCATCGTTTTTTTTTTCTCTTCTTTTCTTTATGCTTCTTGCATGTGTATGATTTTTCACTTAAAGTTTATATCGCTAAAATCTCTTTAAATTAGCTACATATAGTAGTGCTAGTTTCATTAAGGAATAAATTTGTAGAAATAAAATTATGAGCAATTAGTTTTTGATGCCTTCATCCGTCGTTTTTATCACTAAACAGCGTTATGTGTATAATTAAATAGAATTTAGTGTTTCGTAGTGTATCATCAACATTTTTATATCATAACAATTATCCTTTGATGCTTTCAAGTAATTTTTTTTAATCATTGTCTTTGAATTACTTGGTTTGCAATTCTTTTTTCTTTGGTTTGGTTGTGAAAAGTACAATCACATTATTTTCCATCAAAAGTGGTAGACTCTATCTTTTTTCATTCTTTTTTCACTCCCTTCTTTCTATATGCTTCTTGAATGTGCACATTCATTATGCCTATCTATTGAAAAGATATCAATGGTAAAAAGCGTCCTTGAATGTGGACTTTTGCCCCGATTTTAAAATTTCGCACTTGACACCATAACTTTTAATATTTGTTGCAAAATGCCCCATGGCTCCCTTTCCGACAGTGAAATATTCCTAGAGTACTCATGCAATATGTCTCCAGAAACAGAATCAGGGGTTTTTTGCGAGAATAATAAAAGGTTGGGGGTCAAGTGTGAATATGTTTAATATAGAGTGCAAAGTGCAAAATATGACAGAAGTTAGGGGAATCTGCATTTTACCCGGATATTAAATGATGATGACAATTGCAATATATATAGCTAGTGATCGTCAATTTGGAGATGTTAAAATTCATCTAACTTATGCCTTCTCAAATTCAATTTTTTGTTTTAAACAATATGACAACATTTTTTGGATAATTATTTGAAAAAAAGAAAATATTTGTGGAAGTTGCACTACCATTATTTTCTTAGTTAGAATGTGGTTGGACGAAGAAAAATGGAAAAAAATTGCAAATTTAGTCCTGTAACTATAGGGAGTGACAAAAATAGTCTCGTACTTTGAACCGCTGACAATTTAGGAATTATATCCTCGTAGAACTCGGGATTGAGTCCATTTTTTTCCTTTGTCTTTTTGTAATTTATTAAAACAATTTAGTAATACTAATGTTTATCAAACAGTGTTTAAGTAGCATTATTAAATAATTTTCTTTATGAATAATTGAAGTTTGATTTGGATATACTTTTAGCTTTTAAGTATGATTTCTTTTCGCTTAGATTAATTTCAGTGTTTAATATTTAACTAACATGTTTTTTGTCAATAAAAAATTACTTTTATTAGAATATGATATATAGATTAAAATATTATACAAAAGAACTTGATTTCTATAGATTTAAACAATTTTGAAAATTAATGTAAATTTAAATTTTGAGTTATTTTATTTTTGCCAATAAAGGATAAGTTCATTCAAATTTCAAAATCACTTTAAATTATATGATTTTGTATATTTTCTAATTTTCACGGACATTTTCAATATTTTTTTATATTTTTACAATTTTTTTATTTCTTATAATGATTAAACTTAAATTTATTGAGTAATTCAAATATTGAATTTATTGAATAATTTCAATATTTAATTATTACTGCTTTCAACAAAAATAATTTTACTTAATTTTATAAATTATTCTATAATATAATTTTCAATAGTCTTAAATTTAATAGATATTTTATAGAAATTTAATTCTTATGTAAATATAAAATTATCTTATTTTCAAATAGAAATAATTTTATACAAATCAAAAAACTAATTTGAAATACATAATTCTAATATTATTGATTTTCTAGATATTTTTTATTTTTTTTATTTATTCATATCCATATCCATGTCATCACATTTAAAATTAAATGAAAATTTAAAAAAATGCCTCATTGAACAACAAATTTTAAATGTCTACTATATAATTAAACATGAAAAATAAATGTACAAATATTATTGAATTGAATAAATAATAAAAAATAACAAATCTCTAATTTCTTTCCCTGATTCTTCAACAATTTGATTTTTGATGTGGATTTCTTCAAGAAATTATAGCACTTTGATCTTCATTCGAATTGGACTTGGTATTTGAATAACGTTAATTTAAGAGATTCGCGCCGTACTCTCGAATTAATCGTTATTATTTCAGTATTTTTGTTGGTGGATTCGACTCTTCGATCTCCTCCAAATTTGATTTGAATTTTAATAACATTAATTCGTGGGTTTAAGACCTTAATCACGAATTGAACTCTATTATTTGATGAGTTTCGCCAAGAATGCCTTGAACGTTTCTTTGAACTTCTCAATAATCGCCAAGAACACCTTGAATGCCACCAAACGCATTGAATATCTCTTTGAACTTCTTTAATGATCGACAAGAACGTCTTGAATTTCGCCTTGAATGCCACCAAACGCTTTAATTGCCACCAAATCGCCTTGAGCCTTTTTGAATTTGAGTAGAGAGAACTTTCAATGTATTTCTTGATATCTCTCTCTTGCTCAAATTTTGGTGTGTTGAATGAATGAATTTGATCCCTTATTTATAGTTGTAGGGATGCGAATTTGCAATAATTACTTGATGAGGTGGCGCAATTTGATAGGCCCTCAAGAACTTGATTGACAATTATTTCCTTTATTTGAAAATATGATTTAAATTGCAATAGAATATGATTTGATTTGCAATTTAATTCAAAAGAGAAAATATATATAATATTATTATAATATATATATATATATAAGCTAAGTGCCGTAACCACTTTGTTATTATATATATATAATAGCAAAAGTGGCAACATGCAACTACTATCTATATATAACTCTATATATATAAAATATAGAATTTCTCTGTGTAAGGAATTAAATTGCATGAAATGATTTAAAAAATGCAACAACCCTAAATTTGACTTGTCATAATATATTATTTGAATTTTCATAAAATATTATATATATACATATATATATATATATATATAGAATGTCTCTTGTGTAAGGAATTAAATTGCATGGAATGATTTAAAAAATTCAACAACCCTAAATTTAACTTGCCATAATATATTATTTGAATTTTTATAAAATATTATTCAGGCATATGATTTTTTTTTTTTTTGATTGGCTAGAAATATATGTATAGAATATCAATTATTTGACTATTTAATTTTGGGAATTAGAATTTGATTAAATTCCTAAAATACAAATAGAGAATTTTAAATTGACATCTAATATATTATTTTTTAAGTGTCACCATTGTATTGGTTACAATTTTAATTGCTCTACAAATGCCCCCTCGAGACTTATTCACGGACAATGCTTGAGAGCGAGTCTTGGAGTGAATAATGTCGCGCCCATTACTTCATTTCTTTTGTAATTGGGCTTTACATTGGTGCCTTGGATTTGATTAAATGCACCATGAAATTAAGTTTTAAGCATTAATCTTATACTTTAAAATTTAATAGACCAATTTATTTCGCCAAATCATTTTTCGGCAAGCTTTTCCTTATTCGCTTTCTAAATTAAACAGGGCCCACCCAATGGTCATGGTTTGCAAGGCGAAAGAACATCAATAATCTCCTTCCTTCATCGAGAGAACATCCTCAATAAAAGTGAACAATTTATACTCTTGTCAAGAGTTCTTCACTTTGAATTTGATTTACAATAATTTATACTCTTATCAAGAGTTATTCACTTTGCATTTGATTTGTGATAATTTATACTCTTTTCAAGAGTTTTTTATTTTTATTTTTTACTCGCATCGAAGGAGTGCTTTGATTTGGTAGATAGTTTATACTCGTATCATGGAGTATTACCGTTTTTGAGAATTCTTTTCCATTGAGTGATGAAGCAACATTTTCCATTAAATGATGAAGCAACAGAAAACTTGAAGACTTCCGTCCCACATCTATAGGCCGCAAACAAAGAATTGAGGAACTTCAATCCATTCGCTTGAGTTTTTTTTTTGTTTGCCCCCATGTATGAGTACCTTTGTTTTTTGCAATTACATAATTGTAAGTTTTTTCCCAATCTTGTAATGCTTTAAGGTGTATTTTTCTCTCTCTTTTTCTTTTCTTTTCTTTTCTTTTTTTGAACAAACATAACAAGAATTGACATTCCACATGAACAACATATTTTTTTTCGAATTTATGACTGGACTTAGAAAATATATCCAAGTTGCATATGTACCCTAATAAAAGGGATCAAGTCATTACGTAGTTCAAGAATAAAACCACACAATTCGTTTTGAGGAGGGTGCCGTAAACAGTTTATACTCATGCGGACTAAGAGTATCCATTGCTTAACCACCCTGGACTTGGTGATTATTTAATATTTAACCAAATGAAATACTGATAGTGGGATAAATCAACAGTTTAACCACATGTATTTAACTTTGGTAGGGTCTTTAATAGTTTAATCACATATACTACCATTGTTGGGTATCATTCACAGTTTATACTCATGAGGATCAGGACTAACATGTAGTTTACGCTCATACGTCAAAGAGCTTTCTTGAGTTTATTTGATTTGTGATAGTTTATACTCTTGTCAAGAGTCTTCGCTTTGAATTTGATTTGTTGATTGTTTATACTCATGTCAAGAGTTCTTAAATTTGATTTGAATCTTCAAACAGTTTATACTCGTATCAAGGAGTCTTCATTTGCACTTGAATTTGCAAATAGTTTATACTCTTATCAAGGAGTTTTGATTTTGATTTTTAGACATTTTATACTCGTGCCAAGGAGTACTGTTGACAGTTTAAGCTCGCATCAGGGAGCGTTCTTTGATAGTTTCATTAAGGAGCGTCATCATCCTCAAGTGAGATTTTTCCTTGGCGGGCCAACTCCATGACTTTGCCTTTGAATACGAAGCAATTTAGAATTGGATGGCCAACCAAGCGATGATATTTGCAAACTTCGGGTGATCAACTCGCCCACCCTCTTCCGATCATTTCATCTCAGGCAATTCGATAAGACTTGCGTTGAGTAGATCATCAAATATTCCGGAGACATCGGAGTTGAGAAATGGATACTTCTTTGATTGCATCTCTGTGAGAGTTAACTTCCTTGGTCATATATCAATAGTTTTGCCATCCCATTTGATAAATGTGATACTTACGGCCATTGATTCATCATTTGAAGCTTTTGGGAAGTGCTTGCCCCCATTGTTGACTTCTCATTTCCATGGCTCTTGGTCATGGGGCCCATCAACTCTACTTGTTGCCATGCTCAACTCCATATCATGTGCTCGAGTAGCCAATTCTTCGAACATCTTAGGTTAGATCCCTTGAAGGATATAGCAAAGACCCCAATGCATTTCAAATCATACACATCTCTATAGCCGAAGTCTCGGATAGATGATATTTGCAATTAAGACTCAAGGTCCTCCATCGATTGATGTAATCAATAAAAATTTTATCTTTCCATTGGCAAGATTTAGTGAGCTTTACCATGCTGACCGTCCTCCGGGTGCTATAAAAGCGATTAAGGAACTCACATTTTTTGTTGCCCCCAACTATCAATTGAGCTAGCCTCCAAGTCGGTGTACCAATCAAATGCATGACCCTTTAATGATCGCCGTAAGTTCCAGCATCATTGCACGTCTTGACAAAATGAGCCACGCGTTTCTTCGAATTGCCTTGGCCTTCAAATTGCTGGAATCTCGGAGGTTGGTAGCTGGTTGGCATCTTCAAATCGTCAATTCTTCAAGTATATGGCTTAACATACATCAAAGATGTCTTGGAGCTTCCATCGGACTTCTCTTTAATAGTCTCCGCGAAGAACTCCCTCAGTAGGTCAATGGGAATCAATCCATCAGATGAAACTTGAAGCTCTTAGGTTAATTAATCCATCAGAGGGAGCTTCTACTCCTCAATGGTTAGAGGAGAAGGACACTAGAAGTATTGTTTCCTTATTTACTTAAACTAGAGTTCGCAAGTCGAAGAGTCTCAATAGGGCATTAAGACCAGAATTGTATGACGCAAGCTTTGACAAGGAGTGTCAGTCGGTCACTTTGGATGGAGGGATCTTGGTCATAGATATATCAATGGATTGATATATTCAAACACGGCTCGCCGTAATTCAATCACATGGGTAATTACTCTTTGACTATCAATGACTGAATTACTGGTCACGGTAGTGTGCGTGAGCCTTAGACCTAAGGATTAACAAAGATTGGACTTGTGACACCGAACGAGTTATTAAAGTTGTTAGATCCAATTCACCCTTTGGCGGGATCAATCTCGAAGTGTGATTCAGAAAGACAAGTGGTAATTGTTCGGTGATTGCCAATAGGGACTGTCTCGAGTAGTAACGAGTTAACGTCCTGTGTGATCTTAAGTAAATAAAATTATAAGTCTTTGGCCAAAGCAGGAGAACTAACTCATGTAGGGTGGTTCAGTAATTTCATCTTACTATGATTCATAAAGCACAACTCCGAGTCCTGTTAGTTTGACATAATCCATGACTCTCATTCAATCGGGATGTTACAGTGAAGGACTTATACTCACATGGTGTCGGTGACCTAAAGGTTCGTATTGATCTATTTATTTCAATTGGGTTTCAATGTGAGTCCACGTGATTGGCTAAGTGACACTCATATCCTTGGTTTCCTCGCAATGCCAATTGAAACGAACCTAGAGAGTCGTGTTTCAAAAGAATTGAGCAAAATAAATTCTTTCGTTGTCAAATATATAAAATAGATAATTTGTTATTTGATGAACAAATTAATTTATTTGATTAATTGGATTAATGGAAATAAATTAATTATCAATAATTAGATGTTTTTTTATTAGGAACACAATAATTTATTTGATTAATTAGATTAATGGAAATAAATTAATTATAATAAATAAATAGACTTATTTATTATACTCATCCTTTTATTAAATAATTAGATTATTTAATTCAGAGTATATAGTATTATATTTGAATTGAATTAAAATATGTTGGACCTAATTAATAATTGGACTAAGTTGAAAGTCAACTTAGCCCAACTTGGATGAGAGGGGCGTGTATACGTGTGTATTTGAGGAGTTGGATGGGCTCAAAGAGTTAGTTAATTCCAAACTCATCACTCCTTATATACCTACTCACTGGTTCAGAAAAACCTAACTCTCACAATTGACTTGACAGCAGAGAAAGAAGAAGAGAAAAAACTCTCTCTCCCCCTTGTGTAGCCGTCGGCCTTAGATAGCCCAAAGGAGGTGGATTTTTCTTCAAGCTTGTCCCAGCGTGATATGTAGAGGTAGAAGTTTACCAATTGCTACTATCCGGAAGATCAAGTTTTAGAATCAATCCAAAAGGTTAGTAAAAAGATGAAATTAGATTTCATATTGTTTATAAATTCGAATTTTGTAAAATCATTAAAACCCAAAAGTGATCCGATTCTGAATTCGGATATGTATTTACGTTTCCACTGAGCATGAATCAGGATTCACAACACCTTCTTCGGTTCAATCATAGACTTGATCTTCATGTTTGATGCTCTGATATATTCAAGTCCAATCACATAATGGAAGAGACTTGTTTCCACAACCCAAATGCTTCAAAGGATGAGTAAATAGACCCATAAGATGATGATACCATCTAACCATTTTCTAGCATATATTTATCATGCCCCGGATGCGCGATTCCCTTGGACACGAAAATTTCTTCCAAACCCACCGTGTGCATCTGGAATTAGGCTCTGAAGCACTTGTCTAAAATAATAATCCAGTGGATGCTTATGGGTTCTTTGGCAAATCCTAATAAGAAGTTCAATATTTCAATTTTTATTTCATGTGGGATGTTGGGCATCACAATCACCCCAACTTTAGAACGTGACATCCTCATCGCAGTGTGATGTCCAGGATCCACCGCCAGATGCCAGGACTATATCAGACCTGAAAAGGGGGATTCCACATGCGTAGCACTTTGTGCCATAGCCTCAAGAGGTGGCTCCCGCATATGTAGCACTTAGCTTATGGTATTACGACTGGCGAGCGGCTCTGATATCATTTGTCACGCCCCGAACGCGTGAGCACATTTGATGCAAGAATTGCCTTGTAACCTACTGTGTTCATACCGAAATTAGGTTCTGAAGTACTTACCTAAAATGGTAATCCAGTGGATGAACATGCGTTATTTCGCCAATGCCAATAAGAAATTCAATATTTCAATCTTTATCCTACGTGGGATGCGGTTCATCCATATGTGTGTCTATATTCTCATATTTGTGTGTTAGATTCCATCAAAAGTGCTGGAGATTATAGGAGTTATATCTCCTTAAAAATGTAAACTTCCATTACAAATTCAAATGGAAGAAGAACATTCCCTCCATTTTATGTCTAAATTCTTGGTTGGGTTAGCCCTCACGGGTAGGACTGTTAATGAGCTCAAACTGGCTCGGCTCGTAAGCTCAACTTGGTAATTTCCAAGCTAAGCTTTATACAAGCCGAGCCCGAGTCGAAGGTTAAGGCTTGAAATCAAATTCAAGCTGAACCTGAGCATAGGTAGGCTCGGGCTCCTAAATTTATAATATATATATATATATATAATATTTGATTAATGTAAACAATTCCAAATTGGATAATTGGATGAAGAATTTCAAGATTAGGAAAAACAATCCTTAAAGTGATCAATCACCATGTAACTTCAAAATTTTCCTTACACAACACATTAGTCTATAAATTAGTAAAACAAGTAAAAAATTCCATATCTTAATCTAACTCTATGAGTCTGAAGTTTTTTCTAATACAAATCATATACATATATTGAGATTGAGATTGAAAGTCGTCAGCTGCTCCTGCTAGATTTCATCTTCAAGGCTGTAAACATCATATTTTTTTATCACTCATAAGCTATTTTTCTGTGAGTAAACCGAATATATATTTAGCTATAATGTTTTTCAATCTTAAATAATATATGAAACATGTTTCTCGAGAGATATTTCAACTTAATTATTCATGCGACAAGTAGAATTAATTTAAATTTTATAATTTGTCATTAGAGCATGGATGATGTAAAAAAATTTAAATGTTTTTGGCACTATTATTCTTTTTTGTTAATTTATATATGAGATTTATTTTATTACTTGTATTTTTTTCTAAAAACAAAAAAAGAATAAATTTGGGTCGGCTCGGGTTCTACTCGAAGCTCGTATAAATTTTGAAGCCGAGCCCAAACTTTGAAAAAAAAGCTCATATGAATTCAAGCATTGACGACAAAAGCTCGCATAATATCAAGTGAAGCGTGAGCACAACCAGACTCAACTCGCTCAACTTGATCGACAAGCCTACTCACGGGCGACCCATATGTACCCGATTTCTGACAATATTTAAAATGCTTAATGAGAAAAAACTAAATAGTGAAAATCAATAAGAATTTTTTCTTATAATTCAAAATTTAAAATTTTCAAAAATTGTTATTTCATTAAAAAATTACTCAAATTGAGATTAAAGACCTCTATTCTATATGGCTAATATAAGTACTAATGTGGGTAAGACCAGTCTAAACATTTGGTCCAGCACAAATATTATATTATATAATGGGTTGAGCTTTGGTTCAGGTCCAAGAAACTTATATTAATTAGGGTTTACTATGCCCTACTATGGGGAGTGGGGGTGTTCGAATTGACCGGACCTCCCGAACCGACCGAAAACCGACATTTCTATTTGAACTGAACAGAAAATTTTGGTTCGATTTTCGATTATTTTTTGGACAAAATTTGGTTTTCGGTTCGACCCAATTTTCATGTTCGATTAAACTGGACCGAACCGAAAATCGGGTTGTTTTTTTTTATATTTTATAATAAGTTATATTATACTTGAAGGCTAAACTTAAAAATGCTTTTCAGTTTAGCAACTTATCCTTACTGATATAACTTAAAGGCTAAACTTAAAATTAAAAGCTCATTCTTCATTTCACAGTTCACTCACGCCCCCTGTTCTGCTTCTCTGCCCATCTCTGCCCCGGCTCACTGGTCCGACCTCGATTCCGTCTCAGACCACCGCGAGTCCGCGACCGAGCACAATCGCACTCCGACTGCCCCGATTTCCTGAAAAAAAATTACTTTTTCTCTAATTTATTTACATGGTTTTACTTATTTTGTATGGGTTGAACTTATTTTGTATTTATATGGGTTTAATTGTTTAAATTGTATTTGATTAGTTTGTGATATGCATGTAAATTGTATTTGTGATTTGTATAAAAATTGATTTTACAAGTTTTCTTTATAAATTGTTTAATTTTGCAAGTTGTGTTGTGTAATTTGAAATTATATTTGATAAGTTTTAGGCTTTTAGCATTGGGTTGTGTAAACTTTTTTTTTTTTTTGGGGCCAAGTTCTGTTTAACCGAATCGCAGAAAACCGAACCGAAAAGGTTCGGTTTTTAACTGAACCGAATCAAATCTTTTTGGTTCGGTTTTTGGCCTGAAATTTTGGAAAATCAAAATTCCGGTTCGGTTCGGTTGAAAAACCGACCGATGAATGGCCCTAATGAGAGTTATAAACAAGACTCTTCACAATATTTTAGGGGAATTTTACGATATCTTATATATTTTTTTGGGAGATTTTTGACTTGAGCGTCAGAGGGGCAACCCTGGAAAACCCTCGTCACGCCTTCTAAAGCTTTTTCTTTTGCAGGTATAGAAAACCTTGAGATCTAAATACGTATGTTGCATAATTCGCCCGCATCAGATACATTACCTTTTTCTTGAGCTACCTATTTATTTGGATGATGAATGGCGTAGTTGGAAAAAAAATTCTAAAAATCTTTACTTTAAGAGAGCTCAATGCATTTCTCTAAAGTAACGTTTGTATTAACATTTTGGTTTAAGAGAAAGATTTCAAGTTAAGTATGTCAAATGACTTTAATGTTAAGTGAGTTTTAAATCCGTAATAATGATATGAACTATGTGTTAAACTAAACAGTAAATCTAATGAAATATGAAATATTAAGCTTGGGCTTTGGACTCGAAGAATTATTTTTTTGGGCCAAATTTGAATTAATTTAATTAATTAATTTGGGCCCAATTAATTTTTTTAGGCCAAAGTTAAATTAATTTATTTGGGCCCAACTTCCTATTCCAGCACAAAATCTGAGATGAAACAACAAAACTGAAACGGAAAAACAAAGGCCACGTCTTTACGTTTTTGTTTCATTCTTTAATTCTAATTTTAATATTGAATTTAAACAGTCAAAATGTGGGATTATCAGGCTGTAACTTTTGCTGTTTCAAATTCAATATTAAATGGGAGTTAATTGTTTGTCTGATTTTTTCGCCTATATAAAGGCTCTCCCAACGAAATGGAAAGACACACCAAAATGAAATCTACATTTCTGCATTTTCTGCATTCTCCTTTTCTCTGAGAGTTCTTGAGCATATTCAGTTCGTGGGGTTTTGTTCTTGAAGTGGTTCAATAACAAAACGTAATCGTTGTATCTTGGGAAGTTAATTGCACGAACCCCTACCGTAGGCGGGGCAATATAGCTTTAAGGCTAAAGAGTCCAACTCTCGCCTCGATTGTTTTTTGCATTTTTCCAAAATTCTTTCTTTTAAGTGCAGATATTGCAACAAACTTAAAGCTATATATTGTTGTTGATTTCTGGGACTTTTTGAAAATTCTGAAAAATGGCTGATTTCAGTGCTAGTGAGAATGCTGCAGCTACTCTTGAATTTGGCCTTGGACCCGGAGCTAGTCTCGGTCTTGGTCTTGGTTCTGGATTTGCCTCGGGTTCGGGGTTTGGGTCTGATTCAGGCATTAGATAAGAAGTACAGAACCGAGGACGCCGGACTGAAGAAATTCACGGTCGCGAAGTTCTTAGACTTCAAAATGGTGGACTCTAAGTTTGTGGCAAGTGAAGTCCAAGAGTTTCAGATTATTATACATGAAGTTCATGCCGAGGGAACGACTTTAAGTGAGAATTTTCAAGTGGGGTCTGTGATTGAAAAATTACTGCCCTCATGGAACGAATTCAAGAACTACCTAAGGCATAAACGAAAGGAGATGAGCTTAGAAGAGTTAGAGGAAGACAATCGGGCTTCTATCAAGAGGGCTCCTATTCAAGCAATGGCAAATGTCATTGAAGTTCCGAAAAGTTCTAACCGGAAAATGATGTTCCAGGGGTTTCCAGGCCCAGAAGAAACAAGCTGGGAAAGGAAAGCCGAAACAGGGTGACGGCAATTACAGTGGTTGCTTTAATTGCGGTCATACTGGTCATTGGGCTAGGACTGTAAAGAGCCCAAGAAAATTAATAATTAGTCTTGGAAGAGAGGTTCTGGAAAAAATAAAGGCAAGAATCAGGTTCAGAACAGGGTTCCGAACCAGGTGCAAAATCAGGTGCACTTAGCTGTTGATGATATCCAGGGCATCAACAAGATGATCGATAACCTGTCTGACAATCGGGTTCTAATCGATCTGTCTGAACTCGATCTCACTGTTGTCGTGTTCGAAACCAATATGGTAGACAACCCAAGGGAATGGTTTATTGATACTGGACTACTCGTCATATCTGTTCAGATAAGGAGGCATTCTCGTCCTACACCCCAACTAATGGACGAAGATTGTTTATGAGAAACTTGGCCACATCTCCGATGGTCGGAATGGGGAAAGTTGTGTTGAAGATGACTTTAGGTAAAGAGATGACATTGACTGAAGTACCGCATGTTCTGGAGATCCACAAGAATCTGGTTTCTGGTTCGGCTTTAGTCAAGAATGGGTTCAGGTTAGTCTTCGAAGCTGATAGGTTTTCGTTTACTAAAAGAGGGATTTATGTAGGAAAAGGTTACCTTGAGCAAGGCCTTTTTAAGATGAATGTTATGAATGTAATCAGCTCTATTGTAACCGAGAACACTAGCAATAAAATTATTGAAAATTTTGTTTATTTGCTTGAGTATTCTAATTTATGGCATGTTAGATTAGGACATGTAAATTATAATACTATTCGAATATTGGTCATCTTGAACTTATTACCAACTTTTAAAGTTGAAAATGAACATAAATGTGAAATTTGTGTTGAGGCAAAACTAGTCAAACAACTGATTCCTCCAATGGAAAGAAACATCACACTCTAGAACTTATTCACAATGACATCTGTGATTCGGAGTTTGTGCAAACTAGAGGTGGGAAAAAGCATTTTATTACATTTATCGATGATTGCACAAAGTATTGTTATGTGTATTTACTAAGAAGTAAAGACGAACCGCTTGGAGCGTTTACACATTACAAAACGGAAATTGAAAATCAACTTGAAAAAAGGATAAAAGCTATCTGAACTGATATAGGTGGAGAATATAGAGCGCCTTTTGATGAATTTTGTACCAACTCTGGAATTATTCATGAAACGACGGCACCATACTCACCTCAATCAAATGGCATTTCTGAATGCAAGAATCGCACTCTCAAAGAAATGATGAATGCGATGTTGTTAAATTCTGGATTACCGCAGAATTTGTGGGGAAAGGCGATCCTCTCCGCCAGTTATATCCTTAACAATATTCCCCACAAAAGTAGGAGTGAGACTTCGTACAAACTTTGGAAAGGTCAAAAGCCTTCTTACAAGTACCTTAAAGTGTTGGGGTTTTTGGCTAAAGTAGAAATACCCAAACCCAAACAAGTTAAGATAGGGCCTAAAACTATTGATTGCATATTCATAGGTTTTGCTCTTCATAGTAGTGCCTATCGATTTCTGGTATATAAATCAGAAATATCTGAGATTCATGAAGGTACTAACTATCATGGAATCTAGAAATGCTTCATTTTTTAGGGATGTCTTTCCAAGTAAGGAAAGAAACAAGCAAGTTCCTTTTAAAAGAACATTTGATAAGTCCACGAGTCGTTCTAATCCCGGGGACAAACAACCACGTCGTAGCAAAAGGGCAAAAGTTCCAAAATTATTTGGTCCCGATTTTGAATCATATACATTAGAAAAGGAGCCAAGAACGATTAAGGAAACTATGTCAGGTCCAGATGCTCAATTCTGGAAAGAGGCTATCAATAGTGAAATCGAGTCTATTATGCACAACCATACCTGGGAGTTGGTTGATTTTCCAAAGGGAAGTAAGCCTTTAGGCTGTAAATGGGTTCTGAAAAGAAAGTACAAGACTGATGGAACTATTGATAAGTATAAGGCCCGTTTGGCAATCAAAGGATACCGACAAAGGGAAGGTCTTGATTTCTTCGATACTTATTCTCCAGTAACGAGAATAACTTTCATTAGATTACTCATCGCTATTGTCGCATGGCATAACCTTGAGATACATCAAATGGATGTTAAGACTGTGTTTCTGAACGGAGAATTAGATGAAAAAATATACATAGAACAACCCGAGGGATATGTTGCTCCTGGAAAGGAGAAGAAAGTGTGTTAACTTATAAAGTCCTTATACGGACTTAAACCAGCGCCAAAGCAATGGCATGAAAAATTTGATAGCACAATGTTGTCAAATGGTTTCAAGATCAACGAGTGTGATAAATGCGTGTATGGTAGACAAACACATAACACATACGTCATCGTGTATCTATATGTAGATGACATGTTGATAATGGGTAGTAATCATGAAATCATCATGAATACTAAAGGAATGTTAAAGAAGAACTTTGACATGAAGGATATGGGACTTGCAGATGTCATCTTAGGGATTAAAGTCTTGAGGACTTTTGAAGGACTAGTCTTATCACCATCTCATTACGTTGAGACGGTTGTAGAAAAATTACTTCCTAGCGATAGTGCACCAGTTAAATAGCCAGTGGATTTAAGTGTTCATCTACACAAAAATCATGGCGAACCTGTATCACAAATAGAATATGCTAGGGTCATTAGTTTAAAGTATATCATGAATTGTACTCGCCCTGATCTAGCTTATTCTATGAGCAAGTTGAGTAGGTTCACGAGTAATCCTAGTGTAGAGCATTGGAATGCTTTAACTAGAGTTCTTAAGTATTTAAAGTTTACTAAAGAATATGGATTACACTACTCAAGATATCCAACTGTAATAGAGGGATACACATCGATGCTAACTGGATATCAGATATGAACGACTCTAAGTCCACAAGTGGGTATGTATTTACCATTGGTAAAGGAGCGGTATCGTGGAAATCTTCTAAGCAAACTTGCATACCCTGTTCCACGATGAAATCAGAATTCATAGCTTTAGATAAAGCTGGTGAAGAAGTTGAGTGGCTAAGAAATTTCTTAGAAGATGTTCCCTATTGGGAAAAACCTGTGCCTCCGATTTTGATTCATTGTGAGTGTATGTCGGCAATTGGGAGGGCTCAGCGTAGTATGTATAATGGTAAGTCTAGACATATTCGTCGTAGGCATAACAACATTAAGCAGTTGATCTCTAATGAGATTATTTCCATTGATTATGTGAAATCAAAGGAGAATATTGCAGATACTTTGACGAAAGGATTGCCTAGAGATCAGATATACTGTCTATCAAGAGGAATGGGATTAAAGTCTACAAGTTAAGAGTCGACACAGCGGTAACCCAACCATGTTGACTGGAGATACCAAGATCATGGTTCAATGGGACAACTAAGTTGTGAAAATTCAGTATGGCACTTAGGAGTTTAAACTTCAAACCCATTGCCTAGGATAAAGAAGTGCATCCTACAAATGTAGCAAAGGCTAAGTTCGGAACTTTTAATGATTCCTATACTTTCATGAAAATGAAGTGGAGTATGGTAGGATACTCTTAAATAGGAGATCACCTATGTAAGTGTGAGGTGTAGGCCACCTCAACATTGAGTAAAATGTAAACACTTATGAATTCAAGAAGGGGTGCCACGGCCAAAATAGACCCAACAATGAGAACTAAAAATTTCCTTAGAAAATTTATCATGTGAATATCATTGTCTGGTTTTATACGAACGGCTGACAAATTCAAGACATCATATTCATTGGGTAGCCTAGTAAATCCGATGATATCTCACTAAGAAAGGTTCAAAGCTAAAAGTTACATCTTCTGATGTGATAGATATTCGTTTGAACTCTCAGATTCATGCATTGCATTAATTTCATTCGTGTGGGAGATTGTTGGAAAAGGGATATGTAAAAAGTGTGTTTAGCCACTTTTGCTTACGAAATTCGAACACCATAAGTATCGGGGATACTAAATATTATTAGATAATATTATTCTACTCCAGGAGTAGATAAGTTTAGCATTTCGAATTTCTCGATTCGAAGTTGAAACGAATGAGAAATTAAGTGATAACGTTGGTGTTTGGAATATGCTTTATCCCACGAAAATAAAATACTAGTTAAGTATGTTTATATACAATGATGGGCTAAAGATAGTTTGGGCCCTTGGGTCATGACAATTTTTGTGGGTATGGAGGGGTAAGGACTTAGCCTTAGTCCGTTTTGCCTCGCGCGCGTGTACACACAAGCGCGCGCGGCGGCGCCGCCGCAACCGACAGGCTCAGCTCGGCTCGAGCTCGGGCGCGGGTCGTGAGCAGTGGCAATGGCTTGGGCTTTGGACTCAAAGAATATCTTTTTGGGCCAAATTTAAATTTATTTAATTTATTAATTTGGGCCCAGTTAATTTCTTTTAGGCCAAAATTAAATTAATTTATTTGGACCCAATTTCCTATTCCAGCAAAAAAAAATCTGAGATGAAACAACAAAATTGAAACGGAAAAACAAAGGCCACATTTTTACGTTTTTGCTTTGTTCTTTAATTCTAATTTTAATATTGAATTTAAATAGTCAAAATGTGGGATTATCAGGCTGTAAATTTTGCTGTTATAAATTCAATATTAAATGGGAGTTAATTGTTTGTCTGATTTTTTCGCCTATATAAAGGCTCTCCCAGCGAAATGGAATGATACACCAAAACAAAATCTACATTTCTGCATTTTCTGCGTTCTCCTTTTCTCTAAGAGTTCTTATGCATATTCAGTTCGTGGAGTTTTGTTCTAGAAATGGTTCAATAACAAAATGTAATCATTGTATCTTGGGAAGTTAATTGCATGAACCTGTATCACCGTAGGCGGGGCAATATAGTTTTAAGGATAGAGAGTCCAACGCTCGCCTCAATTGTTCTTCGCATTTTTTCAGAATTCTTTCTTTTAAGTGCAAATATTGCAACAGATATCAAGGTGAAAATGAAAATTCAGCAACCAGCAAAGGCCACTCCCAAGATCAATGACCTGAACCCTAAACTCATTAGTTCACAATTTAATTGAAATTCAAATAACAAATACCATTTATCATAATTATCCATCACTTAGTTTTAAATTTTTTTAATTAAATTTATTTTAAGTTAATTAATTAATACGAGTCAATATAGATAATATCCAATCTCAATTATACAAAATCTACATAAGTAAATTGTTTTATGATAAATACATACATACATACATACATATATATATATATATATATATATTGTAAAGAATTGAACAATCTAAAGAAGAAAAAGAAGAATTCATCTTATTGATAATCAGGAGAGCAATTTTACAGAGAATAAATTGTTGTTGAAAAAGAAAAGAATAATAGACTTATAAATAGATTACAGCAATTGTAAGCCAACTAACTAACCCAAGGCTAATAACTAAAAGAAACGCTAAACAAACTTAACCATAATAATCGCATATTACAAAAGCGACTATCCTTTTAATACTGGGCCTCAAGTTTGTGGTTCAAAAATATTAAGAACACCAAACTTTTCCAACAAACACTCAAACTGGAATCTTCCAAGAACTTTTCTAAGAAGATCTGCAGACTGTTCTTTAGTGGAAATATAGTTAGTTTGAATGATGCCTTCTTGAATTTTGTCTCTAACAAGATGACAATCCACCTCTATATGCTTCGTTCTTTCATGGAATACTGGATTTGCTACAATGTGTACGGTTGATTTACTATCACAGTATACTGTAGCTGGAACCATATCTTTTATCCCTAATTCTTTAAGTAATCCAATCAACCACATGATTTCACTTGTCACTGATGCTAGAGCTCTATATTTTGCCTCTGCTGAAAATTTGGATACTGTACTCTGCTTCTTTGTCTTCCATGATACTAATGAATTACCAATTTTGATACCAAAACCAGTTAATGATTTTTTTGTCATTGGACAAGCACCCCAATCAGATTCACAATAGCTATTTATTTTCAAATCCCCTGTTGATGACATAAGAATCCCAAGACCAGATTTTCCTTTCAAATACCTCAATACTCTGAACATTTCTTCAACATGTGATTGCTTTGGCTGATGCATAAACTGGCTTAACATTTGAACTGTGTAGCTGATATTAGGTCTTGTCATATATAAGTAGATCAACTTTCCGACAATTTTCTGATAAAAATTCACGTTCTCTGAAAATAGATCATCTTCCTTGGATCCAATCCCTTTGTCATAACCTGCAGTAGTCAACTTATAATTCTGTTCCATGGATGTGGCAACTTCAATGCCAAGAAAGTACCAGAGTTTCCCCAAATCCTTCATATAGAAGGTAGTATTTAGATATTGTTTCATGATCATTGAAATATTGTTACCTGTTGCTAGAATCACTACTACAGAAATCCAGCGGTTTTTTTGGGCCTATTCATGCCATAGGTACCGCTACCTGTCAAAACCCTATGGCAGCGGTTCCGGAACCGCTGCCATAGGTCACCCTATGACAGCGGTTCTATGTTAGTAATTTAAGTCATACAAGCGGTTACCGCTGCCATAGGGTGGTTTGAATTTATTTTATCGTTTATAATGTTACCATTTCGGTCATAGCGAAACGGCATTCTGACTTTGCCTTGCGCTCTCGTGATTTTAAACATATGCCTTACGTATTTTTGTAATAGGCCTTAAACGATCTTGGATAGATGACAAAGTCTTGCGTTTTGTTCAGAATGCCGTTTCTCTATGACCTTGTGAATTTCGTCCAACACCGGAAATATTTTCATAAATACACAAATATACAACTTCAATGCCAAGAAAGTGGAAGCGCGGCGGCGGCGGCGGCGGCGGAGGGGGCGGCGTCGGCGTCGGCTGAGAGAGAGGGGGGGCCGGTTGAAATAAACCCCCCAAATTTTGAACTTTTGGCAGCGGTTTCAAAGTTATGACAAAAGAACCGCTGCCAAAAAGTTCACTTTTTTAGATCATTGTTTCAAAGTGAACTTTGTCATTGAAAGTACTTGTGTTTGCCAAAAGTCCTGCACCCCTATGACAGCGGTTCGGCTCGAAGTCATGTCGAGTCTATTACACATCAAAAATACGCTGTAATAGAATGATAATATCTCCCCCCCCCCCCCCCCCCCTGTTTTTGTAAATAGAGAGTAATCATTTTTTGATTGAGTAAAACCAGCTTTAGTCATAGCATACGTAAATTTAGTATTCCATTGTCTTAAGGCATATTTAAGGCCATACAAGGATTTAACTAATCTACAAACTTTATTTTCTCCCCCTTGATTGTTAAATTCTAATGGAATTTGCATATATACTTCTTCATAAATATCTCATTGTAAAAAAGAATTGGTGACATCCATTTGCCACAAAAACCAATTGTGTAAAGCAGCTAAAGCTATAATAGTCCTAGCAGTGACATGTTTAGCTACTGGAGAGAATGTATCAGTATAATCTAAACCTTCCTTTTGTGTGTATCCTTTAGCTACAAGTCTAGCTTTATATCTATCAATAGAACCATCTGATTTATACTTAATAGTATATACCCATCTACAACCACTGGGAATTTTACCTTGAGGTAAATCTACAATATCCCATGTATGGTTTAATTCAAGAGCTTTAATTTCAATATCCATAGCTTCTTTCCATTTTGGATTTGTGATAGCCTCTTAGAAATTTTTTGGTTCAGAAAGAGAAGCCAAAAAAGCTTTATATGAAGATGAAATGTAATCATACTGGATATAATTAGATATAGGATGATCAGTTGATGCATCCTTAGTGGATATAGGTAAGTAAGGAGAAACAAAATCTTTGGACCAAGAAGGAGCTTGTATATTTCTAGTAGATCTCCTTAATTGCTGTTCTGGAGGTTGTGTAGTCAAAGTAGTAGATAACTCAATATTTTCAGAGTCTGTAATGCTGTGAGATGATGAGTGCAACTCATGAAAAGAAGAATCATGTGAACAATCAGTATCATGTGACGTGTGTCTTGTGTTATGCTGTTGATCAGATGAAAGATATGGATAAATGAAATCATCATAGTACTGCTTATGATCAATATTAGAGAATTGATGTAAATCATCTGTTTGTTATGTAATAGAAAAGGGAAATATATGTTCATAAAAGATCACATCCCTTGAAACAAGAAAAAAGTTTATTATCTAACTCAAGCAACTTATATCCCTTTTGATGTGGTGCATAACCCATAAACACACAAGCTTTAGATCTCACTTTTAATTAAATAGCTTGAGGTAAAACCTTAGCAAAGCATAAACAACCAAAGGTTTTTAAATGAGAAACAGAAGGAACTTTATTGTTCAATATAGTAAAGGGGGTTTTACCGTTAAGGAGAGGTGTTGGAGTTCTATTAATAAGATAGATAGTAGTTTTAACACACTTTCCCCAGTATTTAATAGGGACATTAGATTGAAATTTCAAGGCTCTAGCAACATTTAATATATGTCTATGTTTTCTTTCCATAATACCATTTTGTTGAGGGGTATATGTGCAAGAACTTTGATGAACAATACCTTGAGAATCAAAAAAAATTGTCTACACTCATGCTTGAAGAAATCCCAAGCATTATCTGTTCTAATTTGTTTAACATCAACACCATATTGATTTTTGACAAAAAATGAAAAATTTCTGCAGAAGAGTGAAAACATCTGTTTTGTAATTCATCAGAAAAGCCCAACATGCTATTGAGTAATCATCAACTATGGATAAGAAATACCTTTCATTATTATATGTTACTTCTTTTTATGGTCCCCATGTGTCTATGTGTAATAACTAGAAGATATTAGTAGAAACACTAGTCTTATCAAGAAAAGGGGTTCTAGTATGTTTGGCAATGGGACATATAGGACAGTAAAAATCATTCTTATTGATCTTAATTCCAAGCTCAAGCAAGAAAGAGAATCTTTTAAAGGACATATGTCCAAATCTATTATGCCATAAGGCAAATTGATCATATATTTTAGGAATATTTTGTCTAAAAACAACATTATTACAAGAAAGTAAAAAATTCTAGAAATTCGAGATAAAACTCTGATCAATCTTAGTATCTAAGTCTACCAATCCCCTTTTTCTTGCCAATCCAAATGTCCTGTGCCAAATAAAAATTAGGGTAAAAGGTAACAAAACATTGATTATCTTGGTTAAATTTTGAAACAGATAACAAGTTATATTTCAAATCTGGAATATATAAGACCTTATGTAAAGTGAAAACAAAATTAACAGTAACATCTCCCATATATAACACAGATTTGAAAGTTCCATTGGGCAGACTAACAGTAGTTGAAGAGGGATAAATTTTAACAGGATTTTCCAAGATTTTAAAGTTTGAAGTCATGCGGTGATTAGCACCACTATCTATGATCCATTCCTCATGTATAGATTTAACTTTCAAGTTCAAAGAAATAGGGATTATACCTGCCATGTTTGCAAATCCAGTGGTGTTAATAGCAGGCTGAGTGTTGTTGGAATTATTAAGTAATTAAATAAGTTGCTGATATTGTTGAGGTGTGAGAAAGGATGATGAAGAGTTTTGTGTTGCAACCCCTTGATTTGAACCATCAGAATTTTGAGGTTATCCAGTTGTGTCATTAGTCTCTGATCCACTAGTGACTTGGTTAGCCAGAAAAGGGCTTTGAAAAGATTGAAAGGATCTGTTGTTACTATTGATATTGTTTCCCTTTCCATTTTGATTACTTCTTCCACCATTATTGTATCCTCTACCATTGCCTATACCTCTTCCATTGCCTCTACCTATTCCATTGCCTCTACCTCTCCCATTATTTGGGTAACCAACTAGTTTAAAAGATGCCTCAGTGTGATTATTTCCATGACAATAATCACATGTCAAACCATTCCTTTTAACTCCATTAAAACTATTCTGAGTATTAGAATAAAATGCAGTAGGGGTATCTATTGATGTGGTTTGAAGATTTGTTCCCCTCGGTGTTTCTTCATTACTAATCATACAGAAAACTTGTCCATGAGTAGGGAGAGGTGACATCATTATAATTTGAGACCTAGATTGACTATAATAATCATTTATTCCCATCAAAAACTGCATAACTTTCAATTGTTGCAGAATTCTATGTATTCTTTTGATACTTCCTTTGATGGTGATGGGATCAATGATTCATATTTGTCCCACAATTGTCTCAATTTAGAATAGTATACTGTCACATTGTTTGTTTCTTGGGTTAAAGTGTTAATTTCTCTATAGAGAGAATACATTCTTGCCCCAATAATCTTGCCAAAGCGTTCTTTCAAATCATTCCATATCAAATATGCCGATTCACAGTATACAACGCCATGTATTAAATCACGAGAAAGGGTCCTATGCATCCAGGATCCTACCAAAGCATTACAACGTTTCCAGTGAGCAAGAAGTGCTGAATTTTCATCCGGCATTATGCAAGATTCATCAATTAACCCCAATTTGTTCTTCGCCTCTAATGTGACGATCATCTCACGACTCCAGATCTTTTAATTCTCTGATCCTTTTAGAGTTTCTGAAACAAATCCAAATTTGGAGAATCTGATGGATGTATGTAGAGAGGATGTTGAAAATAGATTGTTGAAGTCCTTGATTCTCCAGAACTTGTAACAGTTGGGTTTGTTTCTTCAGAAATCATAATCCCCAATTTTCAAGAAATCAAGAATTCAGAATTGATTTCCAGAACAAGATATTAAAGCGGAATAATAGCATGAAAAAAATTGAAAAACGAAGAGACGTGGTTTAGAACCCTAGCTCTGGTACCATGTAAAGAATTGAACAATCTAAAGAAGAAGAAAAAAATTCATCTTATTGATAATCTGTAGAGCAATTTTACAGAGAATGAATTGTTGTTGAAGAAGAAAAGAATAATAAACTTATAAATAGATTACAACAGTTGTAAGTCAACTAACTAACCCAAGGCTAATAACTAAAAGAAACGCTAAACAAACTAAATAAACTTAACCATAATAATCGCATATTATAAAAGTGACTATCCTTTTATTATATATATATATATACATACATATTTATTATATATATATACATACATATATATATATACATACATACATATATATATATATATTGCTTTTCGTTTTCTCTATAGAACTAACATACCGTGCCATTTGTATAAATATTTTCTGATGCAATGGCTAAGTCGGAAAATTCTTCAGACTTGGTGTCTCACACCAAAAGATCTTAATTATATTTACCACATCAACAGTTACATACATTTTGCATTGATCTGGCATTATTTCTACACCATTTGATTTATCCCATATTAGGTGCATGCAAGAATTTTTTGACTAATGTCCATGGACCGTCCAGGTAGGGGTGGTCACGAGCCGAGCTCGAGCCGAGTTTGGTCATTTTTCCAAGCTCGAGCTTGAGCTCGATTATTTGTGTTCGGGCTCGAGCTCGATCGAGCCGTATAGCATGAGCTCGAGCTCGAGCTCGATTATTTTCACTGAGCTCGAGCTCGAGCTAAATATATATATTTTTTATTTTTAATAAATTATATTATTATATAAATATTATATTATAATATATATATATATATTAAAATATATTAATTAAAAAATATATATATAAAGGGAGCTCGCGAGCCGAACACTTATCAAAAAGCTCGAGCTCGCCTCGATCGCCGGCTCGAGCTCGTGAGGCTCGGCTAGAGCTCGAAAAATCTCGAGCTCGAGCCGAGTTTTTTTCGAGCCGGCTCGGCTCGGTGACCACCCCTACGTCCACGAACCCTAAAAACCCATTTTATGAACCAATGCATGACATTGAACGCAAACATAGTACCAAACCAAACGATGCAACGAAGATTACGTGGGCCAAACTTTTCCACGCATTTTTTCTGCAATAATTGTGCCATAAGCCAATTCAGAATATGAAACCCAGGTCCAACCTTTTTTTTCTTCATTTACTTTCCAGTTTTATAAGCACCAATTGCAGTGCTAGTTTTTTATTCTAATAAAAAGAAATCATCTAGAACAAGAATGAAAAAAAGGGCAGTTTCTCACTTTTGATGTATTTAATTTCAGACCTCTCCATAATCCATGCATGCATGTGGGGGTGGGGGTGGGGGTTCTACTATGTATAAATATATAGCTCTGTTGCAAGAGATGCATGTGTCCTGTGCATGCAATATATATATTTACACCAGGTGAATTCTACTTTTATAATAATCTATAACTATTATAAAAGTGTGGATGCACTACAAAAAAAAAATTAATATTTGTGATAATATATCAAGTCAATATTAAAATTGTCATTAATTATATTTATTAAGTGACAACAAATTTTGTTTTGTCACAAAAGTTGTTTTCTCATTGCAATAGTGACAAGAATTGTATACAAGTTGTCACTCTTGATAATTTGTGACAAGGAAATTGTTGTCACTATTGACAATTAGTGACACATGTATAGTGACAACAAATAAAGTTGTCACTCTATTTATGTTGTCACTATACATGTGTCACTAATTGTCAATAGTGACAACTTAAAAAATACTTTTGTCACAAAAAGTTATTATTTGTGACAAGACAAAATTATTGTCACTCATTATGTATATTAGTGACAATATAAATATTGTCACTTCAACTTTTGTCACTATTATTATATTTTGTTGTAGTGATGATAGGAAATGATTTACATTTCTTAACTTTTTTGTGAAGGCTAAAATAACCCTACATGATTACTATAATAGGAAAAAGGTAAGGTTAATTAAGTAAATCAATTGATTATATTCATTAATAATTTAATATAACCTTTTAAAATAAATAAATGTGTTCATTGTATACACTATTACAATAAATGAGTTATTACGTTCATTGTATATACTCACATGTAACTTTGTATCTATTTTTTTATTGAATATTTTTTTAAAATTATGTAGAAATGGTTGCTATATATTAATAGTGAGTAAATTTATGTATTCCACCATTCATTTTTTCTTGAATGAATAATTATTTCTTATATAATGAGCTACAAAAGATTTTTAAATGGATAAATAATTTATATCATATGTCATAAATTTTGATGTGCATTCCACATGAATTCTATAAATAAAAGAATATGAAAAATTAAATTTGAGGAGATAAGGACGCGGCTATTGGTAATATTTACATTATGCATGATTTACCTTTTCAAACAATAATTTTTTTTCCAGTCAATTGGCTTCTAATTTTAATTTAAAATTTAGTGACGATAAGAACATGAAATAATAAATATTAAAAGATATTTCTAACATTATGATAGTTCACACCAAACACAAAATTTAAAAGGAGAAAATAATATATTATGAGGAAGAAATTTTACTCCATACAACCTTTTGAACAAATAAACAAATGAAATTTTTGTTATAGAATTTATCTATTTTTCTATTTAACAACAAAATGTCATGAAATTAATATTGTTGAAACTTTTTTTTATCCTCTGGCATTATAATAGGAATAAGTTAATTGACAAGCAAATGAGAGAAAAACCTAAGGAAACTATAAAAATATAAAGGAGTTATCTTTAAATGAATTTCGGTTGATGTCTGATTATTTTTTCTATATTAGCCTATACGATCCTTGAAGGTTCACGTGATGAGATTAACCAACCCTTCAATTAGATTATATTACATTTTTAACTATTACAAAAGTCATATTTTAGTAAAAAAGGACACGCTCCCAGTTTCGGTATTGTCAAATATAGTAATATCTATAATCATATATTACTTAGTAATTTCATGTTACTAAATGTATCAAACAACTTATTCCACATGAATTTTTTTTGAAATTATAAACAAATATATATCAAATTGAAAGCACTCAACACCACAGTTTATGTATATAGAAAGAATGTATACATACGAGAAAAACAAAAACAAAAAAATCAAAATAATATGATACTTTATAATCTTATATACGTTACAAGTAGTTTTTACTATCTTGTTTTTTTTTAATATTTTTATTAAAATTAAGCCAATCTCATGCAAAAGAAATGACATACATAATCTTACATTACAGTACTTAGCAATTTTCAATATTCCACCACAAGATTTTCTAAATAAATAAATTTTAAATTCCTATTTATGAGGATTAAAATATCAATTGAGCTTGAAATGAAGAGAATGACCAACCAATAAATTTGACTTGTATTCAACTTGAATCTCACAATATGTTTAGTACAAATTTCAGGATGCATGACTGAATGTCAACCATTAAATATTTACAAAGTTAGATTAAATGGTCGATGCCATGGGCATTATAATTTATTTTATTCCTTTTGATAATAAAAGAAAAACTTACATTTTTTCATATAAATGATATTTAGTAATCTCATAATAACTCATTTACAAGAGTTGTTGGACATAAATGTATCAAACAATTTTGTTTTAATATTCTTTTTAAAATTAAAGACCTATAAAGAAATTTATTCACAAATTGAAAGCGCTAATAGCCCACGTGAAGTTAAGGAATATACATATAAGAGAAAAAAATAAAAGAAAAATCCTAAGTTCATGAAAACTATAGGATTGTGGCATAATCCAATTGATAAAATAAGATTTCAATTTAAAATTGAATTCATAAGATGATAAAAAAAGTTAAAATAGAAAAATGAAAGCTTACAAGGTGGTTCAATAATGTACTACTGAAACTGCAAATTTAAGATGCACTTGGATCGATTTCTCAATTAATAAGTCTATTTGTAAGATGAACTTTCCAAAATGGACATTTCAAAAGTGTTTTTAGAAATGTAAAGTGTTTGGCAAACTTATAGTAAAGTGATTTCTTATAGGCTTACCAAAAAAAAAAATGACTTCTTATAGAAGTGTTGGAAAAAAAAAAGTTCTAAAAATCACTAATATGCACTTCTTCAAAATGGACTTTTGGAGATGTGACTTATTCAAAAATTCAATTTGAATTTTATTACCAAACAAGTAATATTTTCACAAATGGATTGTCTTCTCCAAGAGCCCATTTGAAAAGGACTTCCAAACAAATCCTTAATAACAATAGATAATTAAGAAGAAAATCAACCAAAACGCGATTAAAGTAGGTACACAGTTCGCCTTTGAAAGGAAAGAAAAAAAGAAACTCTTAAACTAATCAATTATTTCTGCTTTTTTCGCTTGAGTTATTCTAACACATGATATGACATATAATTAAGCTACAAAGACGTTCAAGCAAAATGTTAGAATTTAATATATACATAATAGACCATGCGCAACACGCTTGCATTTTACTAGTAATAAATAAAAACAAGATCAAATATATATATATATATATATATATATAATTAATGCCTAGGGTTAGGGATCAACTAGTGGTGGGAAGAGTGATAGGGGATGTATTGGAGCCATTCACAAGATCCATAGGGCTTAGAGTGATTTACAACCACAACAACAGAGAGGTGAATAATGGATATGAGTTTGGGCCCTCTCAAGTTATCAACCAACCTAGGCTTGAGGTTGGAGGGGATGATTTTTGTACCTTTTACACTGATAAAATATTCACTCTTTTGATCATCTACGCACACATGTGTGTATATACGTATTTATCTCTATCTATATCTATATTTGTATCTATTATTTTGTTGGGCAATTGTGTGGAGTCGGATCAAAATAGATTGGAAAAGGAGCCAAAATAGAGCCAAGAAGGGTCGGGGTTAGACCGGGATCTCAAATGAACAAAAAGAAGGCGTAAAAGTGAAGCAAGGGGGGCGCCACACGCTGATGGCAGCGCCTAGGCGCCGCCGGCAGAAAGATGGCGCCCAGGCGCCACCGTATGGCGCCTGGGCGAGGACAACAGCGTTGGAGACGCGGTTTTGACCCTTTTTTTGTGGCTTATGTATTTTTGGCAAGTTTCTTGAGTCCGATTTTGATGAGGATTGTTTCCTTAAGTCCTAGGGTTGATTTAGGATTGTTTTTTCTAAATCTATTAGGGTTTTAACTTCACTTTTGTCTATTTAAATAGCATAGAACTCATCTTGTAATTGTAATCGAATCACTTTGATAGAGTTGAAATAAAAGATCTAGTTGGAGGTGGTTTTTTCCCTTGATTGGGTTTCCACCATAAATTCTTTGTCTTCTTTATTGCTTTTGTTTTTCCTTTGTTCCTTATATTTTCCGTTGTTGTTTCACCATTGAGAGCCTTGATTCCTAACATATTTCTGAGTTGATTTTTGCAGGTAATGGTGGATCTTGATGCGCCAAGCCCTAGTGATCCTCATCTTAGGGAAATCTTGCACTGGTTAGACTACCTAAATCATTTTTCCACCTTGTATGCGACAACATATACGTTTGGGTCGTGTATATATATGATCATTTCAACCAATTACGATCAGCACATTTTTATGCTGACGCTTATCTATAATGAAGAATACGAGATAAAAAATTAAATTAAGGAGCATGCAAAAAGCTTATATAAAAATCTACCTAGTACATGTTTTATACCACAAATATATAAAAGGGAAAAGAAGAAGGAAAAACATCTATCTATCTATCAAAATACGTATACATATATGCAACATTTGTAGTTTTGAGGTTAAAACCAAAGAGAAAATTGTAAATTTAGTCCCGTAGCTATAAAATGTGTCAAATTGGTCCCGTATTTTGTGTCATTGGCAATTTAGGGACAGTATATTTTTAAAACTCGTAAATTGACCGGAAAATCCTTCCAATTTGGGGATTTTTGAATTTTTCTACAATTGCTGCGTATGTGGAGCTAAAAAGGGGTGTTCCACATGTGATAATTGTACCACATAGACATCATGTTGGAGGAAAAAGTATGCTTTGTATTTATTTTTAAATATCATTAAATTTTAAAGTGCTACGTGGGAGATATATTAGAAAAAAATTGAAATATAATAAAACATTAAAATGTCAAAAAGGACATTAAGAACATTAACTAAAACTAAAAATTAAAAAAAAAGAGGTTAAAATGTGAAGAAAAACTTAAAAGATATCAACAGTGTGTATTTTAACTTAAATTTGAATAAAAATATTTTTTATTGATAAAAATAGAACAATTTAATATTCAAATCAGTACAATATATGTAAACAAATGTTAAACTATTGTATTCAATAACGTATGTATAGAAAAATACTATGTAAAAGATTCCATAAAATCATAAATTTCTTATATTTAAAATTATTATAATCAATTAATATTTGAATTAATATCAATATTTTTTACATAATTTAAATTATTTTCTATATTCTAATAAGAGTAATTTTTATTGCTAAAAGATAAGATAATTTAACATGTAGATTACTTGCAATAAATTTGAGAAATGGAAATCAAAATTAAGAAGTAGATTTAAAATCAAGAGAAAATCGTTTTACTATTAATATTTTAAGAAAAGAAAAAAGAAAAATGTTCAATTCCTACTTGGCATTTTTTTTACACTTGGTATTTAAGAATTTAGCCACATGGCAGAATTGCCAAGATGGCTTTCCACCTAGGCACAATTGCCTAAAAATAGAAATATTCTCAAATTGGAAGGGTCACGTGCATTGCATATGACTTTTTTCCGGTTAATTTGAATTTTTCCGGTCAAATTTGGATTAAATTTGTGAGTTTTAAAAATATATTGTCCCTATATTATCAGTGATACAAAATACAGGACCAATTTTGTCACTCTTTATGGTTATAGTTACGGGACTAAATTTACAATTTTCTCAAACCAAAACATATACCAAGAATCTGCCTTTTTGAATTCTCTGATGCGGGTAAATCGGTTGTTATCCAATAGTTTGTTTTTAGAATATAAATGATTTTATTCTTCAAAAAATGATTTGAAGAAAGTAATTATCAAAAAAAAAAAAAAGATTTGAAGAAGGTGGATTTCCTGTAAAACTGAAGTACAAAAAGATTTCCGCAAAATTGTGGGCTTTTCCTATGACTGATTGGTTTGCCCTTTAGCATCTGCCTAACAACAAAAGTGCCTCGTCTTCATTACTAGTTTTACTGGTGTGATCTCATGTATCATGATAATGTGACATTGAGCCGCACATGGTTAGGAACGAATCCATGTAAATAAGAAAATAACAACACATGTGAAAAAACAATTGTAAGTTTCGAAATTTATAAACAAATCCTAACAAAGTTTATCTATGTTGTACATAATCTTCTTTCATGTAAAAAAATCATCTATATTTCCTTTACTAAACAATAAAAGACTTTCTAGATATTTTTCATTCTATTTGATTATATTTTATCTCCTTGTGGCGAATAAACTCTAAATCATTAAATGATCGTCGACTTTTTTTCGTCTGTAAGTTAATTGATGTTGTTTATATTTTTTCTTCTCAACAATCTTTGTTATAGGTTTTAGCAAAAATGATTGTTAATTCTAATCCTAATAAATGTAAAAAAGAAGCTTAAAATGAAAAGTTAAAGTTGTTTACGCTTCAACTTCCTTTTTTTCTTGCGTTGGTGCCTTTTCAACTGTAAATAATAACTTTAGACAAAAAGGAGATAACCCAAAAAAAAAAAAAAAAGGAAATAGACAAACAACTTTCTTTGCAATTACAAGCTTATAAACAAAATGGATGACATAAAAAAGAGGGCAATAGGATTCAAGCTCCTAACCTCAAACTTACATACCCTACGCCCAGCCAAGGTCTTAAATTTCGATTTCGATATAGATATCGGGGTAGTAAATATACGAAAATTTTGATGGAAATTTCGAGGATATTCGAAATTTCGATTTCGATTTTAAAGAAATCATGAAAATTTTATAGAAATATTTGGAAATTTACAATCAAACTTTTGGTAATTTGAATTGTCATACTTATGCATTTTTTACATTAATAATATTCTCTATATAATATATGTATAATTAATCTTGTTAAATAATATGATCAAAACATGTTACAAAAAATATGAAATAAATATGAGTTGAAAGTCAAATAATAATAAAATCTTATTAGAACTTCATTAAAATGAAATGTACCACAAGTTTAGTAAAAATCATGTTAATATTATTTTTAAATAATAAATTTTTAAAATGTATAGAAAAATAAATATTATTCAAAATTTTGAGAAGTTTCGGGTTTCTATGAAAATTAGGGAAATTTCGGGTTTCAAGCTAAATTTCGATGGATATTTAACAAAAGTGTTTTAATATTATTTTTAAATTTCGGGAAATTTTGGGTATCTGCAAAAATTTTGGGAAATTGCAGGTTCCGGTCGAAATTTCGGAAGATATTTTACAAAATTGGATCGAAAGTGAGATTTTGCTTCGGGACCCCAGAAACCCGAAGTTTCAGTCGAAATTTCGAGGTTTCCAGAAAAATTTGAGACCATGCGCCCAGCCAACTACACCATACTAACTTTTGGTCTGAAAGTAGAAACGTTATGGCCACATTTACCTGTGTTTTCATTTTACTTTTTCTATTTTCATTTCATCTGAAAATAAATATACACATTTTACAGTGTTTTTAACTGAAAATGTTTTTATTTTCATATTCGTTTTTACGTTTCCGATAAATTTCAATTATTTTTCAAAATTATATTTCATATCACTTTTCTCTCACTTCTTTTTCATCATTTTGCTCTCATTTCCAATCCAACACTATTCATTTAATCATTATTTTTTCAATCATTCCACACATCACAATCACCAATTTCAACCATTTTCAAAAACATAATTTCAAACGTACCTATTTTTTTCATTTTTTCTCACACAAAAATTAAAAAAGTCATATCCCTTACTTTTTTTGAAAATGACGATTGAAAATAAATTGAAAACACATCCAAACAGAGCCATAATATACTTAGACGTTTCTGGGGGTAGAGGGTTTACCTTAATTACATTTTTACCCTGTAAAAAAGTTTTGAAGTCTAGGGGCGGCCAACCCTAAGTCCGTCCTTGTACGGTTTGAGAGATCGTATACCATGTTATATATATGAATTTTTCTACAAATCTAAATAAACGTTCATTGTCAAAATAGTTTATCAAGGATTTTTCCTTTATTATGTACAAATTATTTAAATTTTGGCAATATCATTATAATGTCTCTCAAGTGAATACTTTAATGAAGGTTGGTGACTGATATTCCAGCAACTACTGGAGCAAAATTTGGTGAGTAAAATAAAAAATTTAAGTACTTTTATATATATGCAAAAATATACTTTTCATGTGGATTAGGAATCGGAAAATTTTGCTCTTAGCGGATTTGATTAAATTTTTTAGTTGTTTGGTATATAAGGAGAATGACTAATTGTGTTATAGAACTTTTACGCAATTAATTGTATGTTTGAATGGAATCTGAATAGCCTAAGTTTGATTCAATAGTAAATATGCCAGCACTTCTTCCATGAGAAAATTTATGTTTTTCATGGTGTAGACGATGATTTCATGCATGCTTATGCATATGTTAGTTTTATTCTCCAACATGATCTTGTAGAGAAATGGTCTAACATGATAACTATTCTTTTTCGTTCAAAGGAATTCCATCACTTAATAACGACCAGTGAAAATAAAAGTATGTATGGAGCGTAATAACCTATGATGCACAGATACGGATATGAGGATACGGATACGGTATGACACGGATACTAAATATGGCAAATTTTAAAATTAAAGGATACGATACGTTGAGAATACGATATATATATATATATATATATATATATATATATATAATATTTAAAACATAAATCAAAGTGCAATATTGACACTAGTTCATTGTTTATAAGTTCAAAATTTTCAAAGATAACCGGAAAAGTTCATCATTTGCGTTGTATAAACGTCATGTCATTGATACCAACATTTACATTCTTATCCAAAATCTTTGTGAAAAAGTGTTGATGATGTTGTGGAACTCAGAGTCATATTCCACCAAATATAGAAATAGCGAGAGAAATATTGTACTAGAAAACCACATTAGATTTAATTCCCAGAAAAGATTGGAGGCGTCACAACGGTCGCGCTTAAAACCTAATCTCCTCGACAGAATTAACTAGACGAATTTAATAGCACAATATAACACTACAACTATAACTAACAATGGCTACTTGAAGAATAACACAAAATAAAAAAACACCAAAATTTAACGAGGTTCGGCTAATTTAGCCTACGTCCTCGGACCCCACCAAAATATTTCACTAAAGGACCAAAGTGAAAATATTACAAACTATAGAGGAAGAAAGTAGAAATTGCTAAAAGACTTAGGCAATTTGGGATATTTTCTAAGGTGAAGAGAAGACCCACTTTTATATACAACAAAAGAGTCTTCCACTTCAAATGTTTTCCTATGTGGGATTCTTTGCTCTTCTTTTGAAAGAGCCATTTTCAACAAATCTCCACCTTGGCGAATTTCAAAATCTTCATTCTCCTCGTCAAACGGGGTCACCAAAATCAATCTTCAAACTTTGACAATGTTGATCAAGTTCAAACAAAATTTGAACTTGATTGCAGTCACAACTTTTGTCAACATATCAGCAGGATTCTCAGTAGTATGGATCTTCTCGATTCTGATTCCACCTTCTTCGAGTATCTCTCTTATGAAGTGATACCGAACATCAATGTGCTTCGTCCTTGCATGATAAACTTGGTTCTTTGCTAAATGGATAGCACTTTGACTATCACAATGAATTTTGACATACTTTTAACCAATCCCCAGTTCACCAAGCAACCTTTGAAGCCAAATTGCTTCCTTTACAGCCTCTGAAATTGCCATATACTCTACTTCCGTAGTAGACAAAGCAACCGTTGACTGTAAGGTAGACTTCCAACTGACTGGTGCTTTAGCAAGAGTAAATACGTAGCCTGTAGTTGATCTACGCTTATCTAAATCACCAGCATAGTCTGAATCGCAATATCCGACTACATACTGACTATGTTCCCGCTCAAATATCAAACCAACATCAGCTGTGTCATGGATTTATCGCAAAATCCATTTCACAGCTTGCCAATGTTCCTTTCCAGGATCATGCATATACCTGCTCACAACCCCCACTGCTTGGGAAATATCAGGCCTCGTACACACCATAGCATACATCAAGCTACCAACAGCATTTGCATACGGTACTTTTGACATGTATTCCCGTTCTACATCAGACTTTGGTGACAAAGCAGCGCTAAGCTTAAAATGAGGAGCAAGCGGAGTACTAACTGGTTTTGACTTTTCATCAATGCCAAAACGCCTCAACATCCTACTCAGATTTTGTTTCTGAGTTAAACAAAGCCTCCTCAATTTTCTATCTCTGAGAATCTCCATGCCGAGAATCTTCTTTGCCTCACCTAGATCCTTCATCTCGAACTCCCTTTTCAAATGAGTCTTTAACTTCTCAATTTCTATGAGACTCGGGGAGGCAATCAACATATCATCAACATACAGAAGAAGATATATGAAAGATCCATCTTGTAGCTTGTGCAAATACACACAATGATCGTATTTGCTTCTTGTGTACCCAATTCCCATCATAAACTTGTCAAATCGCTTGTACCACTGCCTCAGAGATTGCTTCAATCCGTAGAACGATTTTTGAAGTTTACAAACCAAATTTTCATTTTCAGCAACTTTGAATCCCTCTGGCTGAGTCATATAGATTTCCTCTTCCAAGTCTCCATGTAAAAATGCAGTTTTTACATCCAACTGAACTAGTTCAAAATCCAACTGTGCTACCAAAGCCAACAAAATTCTAATGGAGGAGTGTTTTACAACTGGAGAAAACACCTCATTATAATCAATGCCCTCCTTCTGAGCGTAACCTTTAGCCACCAATCTGGCTTTGTAGCGAACATCACCTTGGCTAGGAAATCCATCTTTCTTTGCAAATACCCATTTGCATCCAATTGCCTTATTTCCCTTCGGGAGACTGGCCAGTTCCCATGTTTGATTCTTATGAAGGGACTGCATTTCTTCACTCATGGCAATCCCCCACTTATCTTTCTCTGGTCTTTTGACTGCTTCAATATAAGTGGTAGGAACATCATCAGCGGCAATTGCAGATGCACAAGCCACCATATCATCAAAGCGAGCAGGCTTTCTGATTGTCCTCTTTGGCTTGCTAGTTGCAATTGATTCAAGTTGCTGTGGAAGTTCTTGGGGTTGAACTTCCTCTTCTTCAAAATCTCCTTTTACCGTAGGAGAATGATCAATAGTTTCTTGATCTGCTGGGACAACAAACTTTTCAAACTCCACCTGTTTGGGAGTACCATCCTACTGTTCTGCATTCACCTTTTCCAACACGGTAGATTCATCAAAGGTGACATCCCTGCTAAAGATTATTTTCTTTGTTTCTGGACACCAAAGGCGATAGCCTTTTATACCAGAGGTGATCCCCATGAATACAGCTTTCTTTGCTCTAGGATCCAACTTTGATTCCTTAACATGATAATATGCAGCGGAACCAAACACATGTAAGGAATCATAATCAGCAGCAGGCTTTCCAAACCATTTTTCAAATGGTGTTTTTCCATCAATAGCAGTAGATGGTAGACGATTAACGAGATGGCACGCATATGTCACAGCCTCAGCCCAAAATTCTTTACCCAACCCAGCATTGGACAACAAACATCGAACTTTCTCCAGCAAAGTTTGATTCATGCATTCTGCCACTCCGTTCTATTGTGGTGTATGTCTAACAGTGAAGTGTCTGACAATGCCTTCATCCTCACAAAATTTCTGAAATGGACCACTCTTAAATTCTCCACCATTGTCTGTACGGAGACGTTTGACCTTTTTATCAGTCTGAGTTTCCACCAACTTTTTCCATTTGAGGAATACCTCAAACACTTCATTCTTTGTCTTCATCGTATACACCCAACCTCTTCGGGAAAAATCATCAACAAAGGTTACAAAATAGTGCTTCCCTCCCAAAGAACTCATTTTTGAGGGACCCCACATATCCGAATGAACATAATCTAAGATACCATCAGTATTATGGATTGTTGTTCCAAATTTAACCCTTGTCTGTTTCCCACGAACACAATGTTCACAATACTCCAATTTGGAATATTTCATTCCTTTCAACAATCCTTGATTTATGAGGAGATTCAAGGATTTTCCACCTGCATGTCCCAAGCGCATATGCCATAGCCTAACTGCTTCTGAATTCTGATCATCAACAGTAACTGCTGCTACTGCACCCACAACTGTACCACCCATGTAGTGATACGTATTGTTGTTCTTCCGAATTCCCTTCATTACCACGAGTGCACCAGAGATGATCTTCATCACCCCATCCTTAGATCTTACTTCAAAACCTTTCGATTCTAAAGTTCCAACGAAAATAAGGTTTTTCCTCACTTCTGGTGCATACCGAACACCCTTTAGGGTTATGATTGATCCATCGTGATTCTTCAAGCGAATTGAACAAATCCCAAGTGTAGTAAGAGGAGCTTCATTTGCTGTGAAGACAACGTCATTTTGTTCTTTGAAATCAAAGAACCAATCCAAATGTGGTGTCATATGATGACTACATGCTGAATCCAGCATCCATACTTCAGAAGCACCGCTGGATGATGTCGCCAATGAGAAGTCCGATTCGGCATCATCACACGCGGTTACATTTGATTCCGCCACGGCCTTAGAATTGCCCTTAGTTGTCAGCTTTGGGCAATCTCTCTTCCAGTGTCCTGTTTCTCGACAATAAGCACACTCTTCTTTGCTTAGTTTATGCCTGGACTTGGATCTCCTTTTCTTTCCTTTGTTTTTGTTTTGTGAACGACCTCTGACGAACAACACCTCTGCATCTCCACCTGAACTAACTTGCTTGTCCTTCTTTCTCAGCTCATAACTATACAGGGCAGCACAGACTTCGCTAAGAGATACAGCAGCCTTCCCGTGAAGTAGAGTTGTTTCAAGAAACTCAAACTCCTCAGGAAGGGATCCCAGCAACATCAGAGCCAAATCCTCGTCTTTAAAAGTCTCATCCAAATTTATCAAATCGGTAACCAGTTGATTAAAACTGGTAATGTGACTATTTATAGTGGAACCCGAAACAAATGTGAAGCGAAAGAGCCGCTTCTTCAAATGGAGCTCATTCTGATAGCTTATCTTCAAAAATTTCTCCTCCAGTGACATCCACAATTTATATGCAGAGTTTTCCTTTGAAAAAGCATATCTCTGCTCTCTGGATAGACATGGACGAATTGTTCCATATGCTAACCGATTCATCAAATTCCATTCATTTTCCTCCATATTATTTGATTTCTTTTCTTCAATAGCTAAGTATAGACCTTGTTGAAAGAGTGCGTCTACAACTTCGCTTTACCACATACCAAAATGGCCTGTGCCATCAAAAGGCTCCACTGCCAATCGCGTATTCGCCACAGTGGTTCTCGCCCAAATGGACGACGACGATGCTTTTGAAGTGACTTCCATTTTTTGTTACAAATTATTCTTCAATAGCCCTCCAAATGCGAAAGCCAAATAGCCTGGGAAAACTTTTCTGTTGTGAAAGATCGGATTAAACTGCGACCACAGAGCATACTCAGAATACCCGAGCTCTGATACCACTTGTTGTGGAACTCAGAGTCATATTCCACCAAATATAGAAATAGCGAGAGAAATATTGCACTAGAAAACCACACTAGATTTAATTCTCAGGAAAGATTGGAGGCGTCACAACGGTCGCGCTTAAAATCTAATCTCCTCGACAGAAATAACTAGACGAATTTAATAGCACAATATAACACTACAACTATAACTAATAATGGCTACTTGAAGAATAACACAAAATAAAAAACACCAAAATTTAACGAGGTTCGGCTAATTTAGCCTACGTCCTCGGACCCCACCAAAATATGTCACTAAAGGACCAAAGTGAAAATATTACAAACTATAGAGGAAGAAAGTAGAAATTGCTAAAAGACTTAGGCAATTTGAGATATTTTCTAAGGTGAAGAGAAGACCCACTTTTATACAACAAAAAGAGTCTTCCACTTCAAATGTTTTCCTATGTGGGATTCTTTGCTCTTCTTTTGAAAGAGCCATTTTCAACAGATGATAAGTTTCATGTGGAGCAAGAAAAGAAAAACATATTAAGAAGAGAAACTAAAATGATTTTTTGCTTCTTTAAATTTTCTTTTTTGTTTGTTTAACTTTTTAATGTATGGTCAAAGTCAATATTATTGTTCTATTTTAACTTATAAAATGTTATATAATATTAAAAAAAATACTATGTCGGTATCCAAAGCGTGTTAGATACTTTAAATTTTATATAGGATACGTCATCCGGAAGTATCGGATACGGTATCCGAAATTTTCTTTTTTATTTAATTTTTGGATACATAAAAAAGGTATCTGATACGTTTTCGGATGGTATCCGCGAAATATCGTATCTAATATGAGTACGATACTACACGGGTCAAATTTTAAAAGTATTTGTGCATCATAGATAATAACATGATTTGAGGCCATTTTTTGTTTTTTAGCTAACATTGTGCATTTGCGTGTGATTTATCTCTCTTTCTTCTCTCCTAGGCTGTCTTTTCCCCCAATTCATGTACAAACATTATTAAAAGACCACCACCAAGAAATGTCATCGAATGTTACTAGGATGTCTACCAATGTACAATGTTCATGTTGGTGGAGAAGGTGCAATTTTTCCATTTCTTTTTGTTAAGTGGTAACAAAGTCGATTTCGCCTTTCTATCCTTAACTTGTCGAGCCTATAATTTTTTAAAAATTGATATTTGAATTGATTGATTGCATTATTTTGCATTCGGGAAACAGCACGTACCACATGGACTAATATTCTTTTCATAATTTGGTAATTTTGGTCTTATTTGTTAAAAGAATAGATGAAATTTCGCATGTAGCATCCCTGTTGGGCAATTGTGTGGAGTCGGATCAAAATAGGTTGGAAAAGGAGCCAAGATAGAGCCGAGAAGGGTCGGGGTTAGACCGGGATCGAGAAAAGGAGTTGAAAAATCGAAGCGGGAGCAGGCGCAGCTGTGGCGGCGCCTGGCGCCTAGGCGCCTCCAGCAGAAAGGTGGCGCCCAGGCACCACTGTATGGCGCCTGGGCGCGGGTTCGTCCGATTGAAAGCTCGTTTTTTCGTCTTTTCGTGGCTTATGTATTTTTGACATGTTTTTTTAGTCCTATTTTGATGAGGATTGTTTCCTTAAGACCTAGGGTTGATTTAGGATTGTTTTTCCTAAATCTATAAGGGTTTTAACTTCACTTTTGTCTATTTAAATAGCATAGAACTCATCTTGTAATTGGTAATCGAATCACTTTGAGAGAGTTGAAATAAAAGATCTAGTTGGAGGTGGTTTTTTCCCTTGATTGGGTTTCCACCATAAATTCCTTGTCTTCTTTATTGCTTTAGTTTTCCCATTGTTTCTTATATTTTCCGTTGTTAAGTTCACCATTGAGAGCCTTGATCTCTAACAATCCCCGTGCCATTAAGGATTTTGTGCCAAAGTAACGGTTCTCGTCCATTTTTTAACGAATGAAACTAAAAATGCAAAAATATACGTTCAATGGGACTAAATTGATATATTTGTAAACATTGGGGCTATAATTGCAAAGCAATCTATTCTATAGGACTAATATTACAATTTTTTCTTCAATTTTCTTTTCGTGACTTTGTTATATAAACTATTGCTTACTATTTTCAGGTCAAGAGATTGTATGTTATGAGAGTCCATGACCATTGATGGGAATCCATTGCTTCATTTTCGTGTTGTTCCCGCCAATTGGGCCGCCAGACAGTGTATGCTCGAGGGTGGCGCCAAAACTTCAACACAAGAGATTTTGCTGAACTCTACAATCTTGGTTCTCCTGTGACCACAGTCTATTTTAATTGTCAAAAAGAAATTGGTACTAGTGGGAGACGAATATAACAATGATTTATGACTAGAAAATAAAACTTGACATCTTGATGAATGTTTTACTTAATTAAATCTAGTCAAATGAAATGTCACTTAAAGTTTATATAGCTAAAATTCTAATTAGCTATATAGTAGTGCTAGCTTCATTTATATAAATACACAAAGTTGTGGCATGTGTGCGTTATTATAATTAAGAGTTCAAACTCTTACCTGGCTTGTAATCAAGGAATAAATTGAAAAAATAAAATGATGAATAATTAGTTTTTCATGTCTTGATTGGTCGTTTTTCTCACTAAACGCCGTTATGTGTATGCTTAAATAGGATTTACGGTTTCATAGTGTATCATTAGCATCCTTTTATCATAACAAGGATTGTTTGATGTTTTCAAGTATTTTTTTTTAAAAAAAAAAGAAGGAAAATCATTGTCTTTTATTTACTTGGTTCGCAATTTTATTTCCTTTTCAGTTGTGAAAAGTATAATCGCATTATTTTACATCAGAAGGGGCATGGTAATTATATCTTACTCTCTTTTTTTATTCTCTTCTTTTTCTCTCTTTTCCTTTCTTTGTGCCTCTTGAATGTGTACATTCAATATGTTTATCTATTACACTGAAAAAATATTAAATGACAACGACATTTGTTATTGTAAATTTTGAGACGTGAAAATTATTCTAAATTATGCCTTCTCAACTTTTTTCTTTTGTATTAAACAAATCAATACTATGAGAACACCTTTTGGATAATTATTTGAAAAAAGAAAATATTTGTGACAATTCTTTTCTTGGTTAGAGACGAAGAAAACTAAATAAATAAGAAGTTTTTTTTTAAAATAAAAAAAGAGATAATTGAAATCCGGTCCCCACTTATGTTTGAAACCAAAAAGAAAAAAAGAAAAAGGTCCCCACTTATGGACATGATAATATGGATCCTGAGGGGAGTTAGCTGGGCTTGAGTAGCGGCCTTGTATGGACATGGATTATGGACTACATATATTCCTAAAAAAAGGCCCGTAATAAAAATTGTGTGACTATTAGGGAGTTTGAAAGGTCAGATAGTATTATTATCATGGTTTTAAATTTCCTCCGAAATCTTGAAATTTCGACCGAAATTTTGGGTTTTTGGTGGTCTCGAAACGAAATCTGACATTCGATCCAATTTTGCAAAATATCAATCGAGATTTCCCTATATTTTCGATATTTCTCGATATTTCCGATATTTCCTGAAATTTCGAATTCTTAATAAAACTATTTTGTTAAATATCTTACGAAATTTCCCTAAATTTTGACCAAACCCAAAATATTCTAAAATTTAAAATAATATTTAATTATTTATTTTGAAATAAGAATGAGTCTAAATTATTGTGGTTGTCTATAAATGATTATGGTATTTTGTTTTAATAAGTTCCTAGAAGATTCGCTTATTACTTTACTCTCAAATCATATTTATTCTATATTTTTTGCCACAAGTTTTAGTCATACTACTTGACAAAATTCACTATATATACATTATATATACAATGTTATTTATGCAAAAGATGTATAGTTATGATATTTAAACTTACACATAGTTTCATTGTAAATTTTCAAATATTTCTATAAATTTCCATGATTTCTTTAAAATCGAAATTGAATTTTAAATATCCCCGAAATTGTCATCGAAATTTCCGTAAATTTACTACCCCAATATCGACACTGATACCGACATTTAATGCCTTGATTATCATATTCATGCGTTAATCCCATCTAGGGTTGTAAAGTGAGTCGAGCTGGCTCATGAGCATGGTGAGCCGGCTTGATTGGAGCTCAGCTCGAGCTCGAGCTATTTCAAGTTCGGGTCGAGCTTTTCGAGTTCGGGTCGAGCTTTTCGAGTTCGAGTCGAGCTTTTCGAGTTCGGGTCGAGCTTTTCGAGCTCGAGCTTTTTCGTGAGTCGAGTTCGAGCCTACTTATAGTTGTTCATATGCTCGTGAGCTTTTATTAGTGTTTTATATTAATTTTTAATATATGACCAAAAATACTCAGATTCATAAAAATAATACCTACAATTTTTTATACAACATAGTTTAATAATACTTAAGTTTGTTTTTCTCTATTTTGTTTAAATCGTGTAAAACAACAACAACAATTATAAGATTATATATTTTAGTTGATATGATATACTTTTCCATAAAATAAGTTAATGAAATCATGTATCCACAACACCCTCCTCTATTTTCTAAATACTTATTGAATATAGATATTTACTTATTATTTATCTTAATAATACTTATTGTTTATCTGAATAATGTATACTATACATTATTAACGTATTGTTATAAGCAAAAAAGCAGAATTTATTTTATTTTATTTCTAAAAAAAGAAAAATAAATTAAATTAATTTTTACTTCAAGCTCGAGCTCGAGCTTGAGCTTGGCTCATCTTCTTCGAGCTTGAACTGCCCTAGAAAATGAGGCTTGTCGAGTTTGAGCTTGAGCTCGAGCTCAAAAAAATATAATCGAGCTCGAGCCTGAAAATTTCATCAGGCTCGGCTCGTTTACAGCCCTAATCCCATCCATTACAAACAAAAGTAATATTAATGACAATGTCAAAATTGTTATTAGATACACATAATGAGTGATAATAATTTTTTATTTGTCAATAAAGACTTTTAGTAACAAAAGTTTCTTTAAAGTTGTCACTATTGACAATTAGTAACACATATATAGTGATAACTACAATCGTTGTCACTAAATTGACACTAATAACAACAAATCCTTTGTCTCTAACTATCAATAATGATAACTTCTCTATAAATTTTGTCACCATTAAACACATAGAACCTATTATTGTGATAAAATAAAAAAAATTCTCACTAAAAATTTATAATTAATGGTGACAGCTTTTACATTGTCACTTGATACTTTGTCTGTGGTGTCTTGTTTTTTTGAGTGATCCCGAGTCACATTACGTGGAGTGATTTTATTGTGTTGATACCTAAAATTTGGGGAGCTCCAAAAAAGTATCCTTAAACTCATTGTCTTTTGCCCTTAATTCTTATAGAGTTTGATGCCATTAGATCTCGAGATATATTGACCGTTCATCTATACTTACATATTAATATGTCGATTATTTTTATACTCCTAAATTAAAAATACCCTTAGGAATCACCTCCAAAGAAAATAGCTTACAAGTATAATTATTCTTCTAAATTAGAATACTTTTCATGTAAGAATTTGACTAAATTGTGCAAGGAGCAAAAGTTTCAAGAGCTTCTAAATATTAATAAGTACTAATAATTTATTACTGGAAGTTGATATTAACATTCTATAAAATGATAATGGCATTTTTTAATGTAATAGATAAAATTGCCCATGGATTTATGAGAAATATAATTATATTATCTTATGACAGATATTATAAAATGAAGACATTAATATTTTATTTAACAAGCCCGCTTTCACCTCTTATTACAGTTCCTAATTACACCAAACGTTTGCCTAAATATTCTTTTACATAATTTTTTTTTATAGATTTGATGCTGATTTAGCTCGATTATCGTTGGACTAACCCGAACCAAATCCTACGACCCAGATGGGTCGAACCAGGACAACTATTAAATTAGATTATAGACTAGACTTTACGAAATCAAGCTGCCTATGTACTTAATTGAATAGGATCAAGTCTAGACGTAGTTCAAAGTGATGTGTTATAGTATACATATTTGCTTCATATTATATGAGGCGAAAGACTTTGATTATACGAGTACAAAAGTAATAAACGAAGTAAATTTAGAGAGTATTCAGAAAGAATTTATTGCTGGTCCCCCCCCCCCCCCCCCAAATGTACAGAAAGAAGTATTTATAAGAGAAGAGGTGGCCACTATTCCTCATGTAACATTTGGGCTAGCTGGGGCTGAACACGTGCTGAATAACTATTGGACCTTTGACATTCGAGTCATCGAGTTGGTGATTAGGGTCCGATTGTAACCTGACCCGTGATTTCACCAGATTTTTTGTCATAAAATAATGATATGCCGTAACTTCTGACCATTAAATAGTAGAGGATTGGATATTTGTACTCATCATTTAGTCCCCCAGTTCGTAGGTAACGATACATGACAGTCGTATCTGCGAACTGCAATATCAGATGTAGATAGTAATTAATTCGTACTTATCTTAACGACTCATACATCGAGGTGAATAATAAAATATATCACAACTAAGATTTATGTTTGTCTTATCCATCGGAGAGTGATACCACGCGCTTGTCAGCTTATACAACACATGTTGTTATGCGCTTTTATGGTAAATAACTGTACGTAATTTTATATTAAATGTTATGGTGTTAGTGGGGGAATTTGAACAATCACTCCATCTAGACCGTCCATTTCAAATTTATTTTTAATAATAACCACTTGATTTTATAGGGTTAATTCCTTTAACCCTTGATATTCCCGCCCAGCACGTCCTATAAATAGGACAATAATTAGCCCTTTTGAACTTTTACTCCATCTTGCTTTCACAGAGAGAAGTTTCGAGAATGAGAGAGAAAACCAGAAGTTCTTCAGATCATTGCATTCAAAGAGGAAATTTTTTTAAAAGTTTTTACTTTGGTATTTTTAATAATATTTAACCAAAAATTCTAAAAAGAAGAAAAATTCCTCCAGTGGGTTTTCGAGAAGGACAAAAAGAAAGAGCGGTGTAAAGGCAGCAATGTTGACGTGCGCCAATTAGGGCTAAGTTCATCCTTTAATATCTTCCAGTCTTCTCGCAAGAACCTCATCTTAGGTATTTTTCGTTCTTCATGCTTTTCTGTATTCACCTTTAGAATTTTGTGGTAGTTGATTTTTTCTAGCGGCTTCGTATTTCTTTTAGCTTTGTATGGCCTTTTGTGATTTGGTAGTTTTTGCACTATGGTTCATTCAACCTCTAGAACTAGGTCTGACGAGTCCGTTAGGTAGTTGGTAGGAGAGGAGGAAGTAGATCAATTAGATTCGCTATCTAGGACTGTAGATGATGATGATTTAGAAATTGATGATTACGAGGCTGATAATAATAACGAGGCCCAAACTGGTGGAAGAAATTCTGATGAGGGGGAAGATGAGGATGCAGGGTCTGATCATGAGTAAAACCCAACTCATGAGGAAGACAGTGGAGGAGAATCCAAGGGTACTGAGGCAAATAAAGTCTCGAGTATATCATTCTTAGAGTGATATGCGATCATCTTTAACCCCTACTATGATTCCACATATACGAGAGAGATATTACATATCTGAGGAATATGACATTAAAATTCCTAGTCCAACAGATCAAATAGACACCCCTCCTACTGGATATTGAACCTTCCGCCTTGCTAACTTATCAGCTGGAGTAAGATTTCCTCTTCATCCTACCACAGTTCGTATCTTGTCTAGGTTGGGATTGTGCCAGACCTAATTATTGCCCAATTCTTATAGACATATCAATGCGTTTTATCATCTTAATGCATCACTGGGGTGTCGCGGCCTTGTTAGCTCATTTCTTAGAGACTTTTAAGATCAGTAGGTCGAGTACCGGGGATGAGGGCTTTTTCTATATTTCACCTCGTAATCCTCGTGTTCGTATTTTTAAGAAGAATACTTCCTCATATGAGGCGTGAAAGGATAAGTATTTCTACGTAGCACAACCTAAGTTGAAGAAATGGAGCGTGTCTCATGAGTGAGGGTTAGATTTACCTCGTCCCGAGGATGTAGGAGATGTGAGCTGGGGTCAACATTTTGTGGAATAACATTTCCGGGATTTATATAATGCGGACTTGCTTCTGCTCGACGGAGTGTTGGTTTGGTGCCGGATTAATCATGCTCCCATCGAATCTGCTAGAGTGGGTAAGCATTGTACTTAATCCGGTTCGTACTCTTATAATTTTAGCTTCGTTCGTTATATTTATCTTATCTTGTTGATGTTTCAAGTATGGCAGAAAAGGCAGATCAGATGAAAATTTTTTTGGCTAAGCGAGCCGCGGGGAGGAACAGGCGAGGCGCTGTTGCTGCTGCAAGTCCCCAGCCTCGGTTTTGGGTCACCACCGGGAGTGCGATCGAGCTCATCCCCTCTGGAGAGCCGGTGTTGGATATCCCTCCACTGAACGAGGCGAGGCCCCCGTTCATGAAACAGTGGAGATAAGTGAGGATTCGCGTATGAACCCATTCTCTTCTGTTAGTTCGGTGTCGGTGGCTGAGTTGAGCAAGAAGACAAGATTTGATTATTCTGGGTACAGTCCCAACCCGGTTCTACTCTATTCATCGAGTTACACGAGACTTCTGTCGCCCGATTGATCGACAAATTTGAGGGCATATGGTTGAAAGACAGAGTCAAGGCCACAAGGGATCATGACCGTCCTTACCTTCATCGGTCTAAGACTTCCCTTGCTCCATCCTGGCGCGTTTACGAGGATAAATCCATCTTTGGAGTAGAGGGGTCACTAGCGGCCTCTGAGTTGGAACAAGGCATTGTCTTGCCAAAAGACAAGGCTAGCTTCACAAGTCTTCATCGTACCCTTATAGAAGGGCAAAGGTTTGAGGCCACTGCTAAGGTAACCACATCTTTTCACCTAGTTCAATTCCTTTTCTAATATTCAGTGTTAGATTTATGTCTAACATTAGCTTCGTGTTTTATCAGATTGCACTTTGTTTACACCAGCATCGGCTCAAGCTTGAAAACGAACTGAAGGAGGCTCGGATCGTAGTAGCCGAGGCCACAGAATTCTTGAACAATGGGAAGGCAAAGATGCAGAAGGAGCTAGATGCTCGTTCTTATGAGGCCAACTCCTTAAGGGAACAGATGAAGGAGCTCCACGTCTCTCTCGAGAAGCTGCAGATTGACTTACAAGTTGCCAAAGAGAATGAGTTCCAATCTGGCATCGCTGAAAGCCAATCAAGGTTTGTTGCTTCGGAGGAGTACCAAGAGACTCTCCGAAAGGCTCGTTTTGAAGGGGCTCGAGATTTCAAAAACTCAGTGGTCTTTGAGAGGTTGGACGAAGAGAAAGAGTCAAATTTTCTCTTCTATGAATTCATGAAGGCTCTGGACTATTTGAAGAAGGAAAAAAAGCTTCCTAAAGATTTTGGCGACGAGGCGTTCTCGAAGCAATTTGTCGCTGCTCCACCTCTTCGAGATTCTGTTGCGGCCCCTAGCCAGCCAGCAGTTGCTTTCCCAGAGTTTGATTCTTTGGTTTCGGTTTTGGACGATGATGATGAAAATGAGATGGCTCAAGCCTCGGTTGCTGAAAACATTTAACTTAGTTGTATTTGTGAAAACATTGTAGTTTCTGGTCGTTTCATATTTGTGAATTGTTTTGAAAAATCTTTTATGTGCTGATGATGATGATGTCTCGAACAATATGTTAATGATTTATCTTGTTGTAGTTTATTGATTTTTTTAAAAAGTATATTTTTTTGTTGGTGGCATTTTTATTTCGATTTGCATTCTTATGTTTGCATAACAAAGCAAAAGTTATCACACACCAAAATGTATATGTATGCCTGATAAGAGGCATTTTTACGTGTTTTTAAGCCCCTTTGCATTTATGTTTTAGGTTCATTTATCGATTGATTTTGTCACTTGTTCGTTTAATTCGTGCATTAAGTGATTTCAGGCCTTAAGTGGATACAATCGAAGAAAGGGTGGAAAAATGACGTATAAAACAAGTTTAGGCCAAGATGTTTCCAACCTCTACAACCAAACAAGCAAGAAATAAGCTGGAGTTAGCCAAAATCATGTTTTAGTACCATTTTCGCACACCTGGGTGCCAAATCAGAAACAACCTCCACGTTGGAACGCCATTTTGATATTTTTAGAGACAGAATTGGATAAAGTGTTCTTCTACAAAAGTTTCGATCTATGTCTTATCTTTACATGGCAACTTGAATCATCTAATTCGGAGATCTTTGGAGACGTTTATGAATAAAACACTATCCCTGCGCTGGAAAACACGAAAGTGGCAGCTCATGTTCTTGTTAGGTGGAAAACAAAAGAATGGTAGGTGCAAATTCTTGGTAGGTGGAAATTCTTGGTAGGAGGAAAACAAGAGAATGGTAGGTGGAAATTTTTGGTAGGAGGAAAACAAGAGAATGGTAGGTGCAAATTCTTGTTAGGTGGATTTTTGGGTATTTAAAGGGGAGTAGGGAGCTCACTTGAGGACATCAAAAAATCATCCTTTGAGAGTGTGAGGACGAAAATTCAGGGGTTTGGGGGAGCATTCTCTTGGTTTTGAGTCATCTTATCATCATACTTGAAGAGCTAAGAAGAGGAAAAGGAGGGATTCAAGCTTCCAATCAAGAATCGATCATCAATCCAAAATAGGGAGTTTCTTAGTTTGATATTCATCTTTATCTATGAGTAATTCTATGTTTTTATTGTTTTCCCAATTTCAATTATGAACTAATTTTCCCTTAACTAGGGTCATGTGAAGGCCAAAGTTATGAGTATATATATATGATATTATTCTTCGTATTAATTCTACAATTGCATTGTGTTTTGATTTTGTGCGTAATTACTTGCATATGTTTGATCGCCATATGTTTGTCATATTGCTTAACTTAATAGTTTGACAGAATATAAGTTAGGGTTCAAAGAAATCACCACATCATCCGTAAAAAATAGGGAATTGCCCCTAGAGATAGGTAGAGATTCCCGGGTGCAGTTAGCCGGGTTTATTCGGGGAAATTCTAGAACTTGAATGCATGATTATTGATTAAATTCTCGGATAGACATGTTTAGAGAACTGTCAATTTATCATAGGATTATTACAGCCGAGACATCGGGTAGTAATTAATTAAGGAATTTTCACCAAAGCAATAGTAGTCTAATAATACGAAGAATAGTTCATATTTATATTAACAAGTAAATTTGGTTGAAGCATGTGCCTTAGTTGTTTTATCTCATAAGAATCTAAATCTATTTGCTAAGTCTCGTTTTCACATTTTTATTGTAAATTAATCACAATCTTTTAATTCAATTTTAATTGCTTTTAAATTCCTAGCTTTAAATAATCTTGTCTCTGTGGGATCGATAACTCGGACTTAAAGTCCACTTTATTACTACACACGACCAGTCCACTTGCTGTTTAATACACGTAAGGATTTTTCGTGTCAATGCCATTAGAAGCAAAAGTTGAATACACATACAAAAAATACTAGTCCCCTAGTACCAAAAGTACGGTACACTGATGAGTTCTAGGCATAGAACCTTCGTAGGTTCTGAATATTCCAAGGACGAGGCAGATCTTTCCCGTCCAGATCTTGCAACCTGTAAGTACCTTTCTTTGTTAGCTTGGTGACCTTGAAAGGTCCTTCCCAGTTCGGGTCGAGTTTTCCCACATATCTCAACACCTCTACTTTTTTCAGTACAAGATCTCCGACAGCTTCGTGATTTAACCTTTTTGTTATAAGCCTTTGCCATCGTCTTCTTTTGCATCAGAATTTTGGCATAGGATCTATCCCTCAATTCTTCAACAACATCCAGTTCGTACATCCTTGTTGCAACATTCTCCTCAGGATCATAGGATCGTACTCGGTGAGACATCATTATAATTTTCGCGAGCATCACTGCTTCCGAACCATACACGAGGCTGAAAGGGGATTCACTTGTCAAAGTCCTTGGCGTCGCACTATATACCCATAACGTTCCAGGAAAATCTTCAGCCCAGTTACCTCTCTTCCCTTCAATCCTACCTTAAGATGTTGAAGAATTATCCTATTTGCCACTTCAATTTGCCCATTCGCTTAAGGATTGCCTACAGCCGTGAAGTTCTGCTGAATTTTCAACTCCTCACACCACTTTACCACATTTTTACTATTGAACTGCGTCCCAATGTCTGAAATTAAGATACGCGGGATTCCGAATCTACACTCAATATTTTTCCACAAAAATTTCATCACTTCATGATCTGTTATCTTCGCCACCGTCTCGGCCTAATAAGTATGAGATTTACCTATTCTAGAGCCTCACATTCATTGTTTTTACAATGGTTTATGCATGATTTATGCCACATATGCGGTTAATTTGTGTGCTTATTGAGTAAAGGTGGAAAATCATTGTAATTGAGGAAAACTGGAGGGAAATGCAGAATTTCAGAGTACTTATAAATTGAATTTGACAAATGTTTCTTCTACAAAGTTGTATAGCTATGTCTTAGCTTTATGTGGTAGCTTGAATCACCTAAATAAGAGATCTGGGTAATACGTTATGAAGGAAACAATATCTCGGCGCAGAAGAGAAAGTGCTACTGCATCCAACGTACGAACGTTGGACATGTAACGTCCGAACGTTAGCCCAGCCAGTCAAACAATTTATGCCACGTCATAATGTACGAACGTTGGGTAGGTAACATACAGACGTTGAGGTCATTTGGACAGTTTTTGGCAAGTTTTGATACCTAATTCAACTAGGAGACTTGGGAGATCCTCTTCTATAAATACCTCCTCTTATGACAGCAATGGGGTTCGAAAATTTCAGCATTGGAAGAGATTTTGGAGCCAGGAAACTAGCAAGATGAAGACAACGATGATTCTGCATCAACTCATCGATTAAAAATAGGGAGAATTTTAGTTCTAGATTATTTGTCTATGAATAATTCTATGTTTTTTATTGTGTTTCCAATTACAATTATGAACTAAATTTCCGTTAACTATGGCCATGTGGATGCCAAACTTATGAGTTTATATATATGATGTGATTTTTTGTGTAAATTCTATTATTGCTTTGTGTATTGATTTTGTGCTTTAATTCCAATCATATGTTTGATCACCATATGCTTGTTAATTAGCCTAGTTTATTCATTCGAGAGAATATAAGTTAGGGTTCAAAGAAATCATCACATCATCCAAAAAACATGAGGAATTGCTCCTAGAGATAGGTATAGATTCTCAGGTGCAGTTAGCCGGATTTATCCTGGGAGATTCTAAAATGTGAATGCATGGTTAATGATTTGATTCTCGGATAGACATATTTAGAGAACCGTCACTTAGTCATAGGATTATTACATCCAAGACATCGGGTAGTAATTATTTAAGATTTTTTCCACCAAAGCAATAGTAGTCTAATAATTCGAAGAATTACTTATATATATCAACAAGTAAGATAGTTGAAGCATGTGCCTTAGTTATTTTCTATCATAAGAATCTCAAATCTAATTGTCAAGTCTTGTTTCCAAATTTTCTTTTATTTTTAATACAATCGTAGTAATTTAATTTAATTTTAATTGCTTTAAATTCTGTCAATTTAAAATACGAGTCTCTGTGGGTTCGACATCCCGGACTTAAAATCCATTTTATTACTGCACACGACCAGTCCACTTGCTGTTTCAAACACGTAAGGATTTTTCGTGTCAAGTTTTTGGTGCCATTGCCGGGGACTTGTTTTATTTTAGTTTAAGTTTTTATTGCAATTTCTAGCTTTAAATTTTCTTTTATTATTTTTATTTATTTATTTTATTTTTATTTTTTATTTTCTAGCTTTAAATTTCTGTGGTTTGCTTCTTTGTTTCTAGCAGGTTGATCTTTTGGTCAATGACCTGAGTCTCAGGAGAGGCTTTAGAGGAATTTGATCCTGAGATCGAGCGTACGTTTCATGCAAACCAGAGAAATTGAGTTATGGCTGGACCATTTCCTGATATGGATCTCCCAGAGAACAGGGAATGGTTGCTAAATTTGGTTCAAGCTATGCAACCAGCACCGCCCGTACCACCTTCATCGGTTCGTGATAATCAGCCGCCCCGTGTGCATACTACAACGGGACCAGTGATTCTACCAAATTTTGCTACACCAAACTTTCACATTCCGTCTCACATGTTCACCATGGTTCAGGCTGAACCGTTTTATGGTGACCCGAGTGACTTACCTCATGACCATCTGGAGCACTTCAAGAATGTGCTACTTACCATGCAGTGCCGACCACGAGATTTGCATGCAATCAACCTCAGACTATTCCACTTCTCTTTGAAGGATAAGGGCACCCTATGGTTCAAATCGTTACCCCCACAATCAATTGAAACGTGGGGCGATCTGGTTGAGGAGTTTCTCAACAAGTTTTTTCCTCCATCAAGGATTAATGAGCTAAGAAGTGAGATTACAGGATTTAAGTAAAAGTGGGATGAGTCGTTGGCTTCAGCATGGGCAAGATACAAAGGTCTACTTCGAAAGTGCCCCGATCACAACTACACACGGGATATGAGAGTGCAACACTTTTACAATGGAGTCCGATCTCAAATTCGACACTGACTCAATGCGGGAGCCGGTGGTGATCTTTTGGATCTTGATAGCATAATAGTGTGGGCAAAGCTCGAGCAGATGGCACGGGAGGATGAACTTTACCCTGAAGATGATGATGAGATCCTTTTCCAAACTCGACGGGTTGCCAATGTTCAAGAGGTAGAAGAAGAAGAGGGCGAAACAGAGGCCACGATTGGCGATGTGAACTATGTCGGAAATTCAAATAAACCTCAACTAAACTTCCACATACCCGAGAACTTTTCGAAAATGCCAAATCCGGCACAGAATGCACAACCGGGCATCTACCAAGCACCAAGGCCTCTGTTTAACAATACTCAACTTCAAAGGCTTGGAAATTGTAGACCACAAGGTCAAGCTCAGAGACCTCCTACTGTCGAAGAAAGATTGAATGATCATATGCAAAAATCGGACGAATCATTCGTCGAAATTCGATTGATGCTAAAGGATGTTTCCATAAGTATGAGAGAGAGAGAGGCAGCGTCAACTTGGGCACTTATCAATGAATGCGGGTGGAAAAGCACCTGGCGCATTGCCGAGCGATACAGAAAAAAACCCGAAAGAGCAGTGTCATGCCGTTACCCTCCGTAGTGGCCAGGTAGTGAAAAATGCATCTCTCCAGCATCCAACGTCCGAACGTGAAGAGGATAACGTTCGAACGTTGGAAAATTTTGAAAAATGGGACACACTGCATCGAACGTTCGAACATGACCACTCTAATGTTCATAAGTTGACCGCTCAACGTTCGAACATTAGACAAGCCAACGTTTGAACGTCCGAGGCAGAAAGGGCCCCTTTTGAAACTTTATCACCTTCTTCATCTAAACCTGTTGAAATACGTCTCCCCTTTCCCCTAGCACATAAAAAGAATAAAAAGGAAATGGATAAGAGTTTTCTTAGGATTTTAGAAATTCTTCGAGAGTTCGAATTAACATTCCTTTTATTGATGTGATTTTTTAGATGCCCAATTACATCAAGTTCTTCAAGGATATTCTCTCCAATAAGCAGAAGTGGGAAGACAATGAAACAGTGTGCTTGACTGAAGCATGCTCAGCAATAGTGTTGAACAAGTTGCCAAAGAAACTCAAGGATCTGGGGAGCATCACAAGTCCTTGCACAATTGGGCAACTCAAATTCGACCAAGTGCTATGTGATTCGGGCGCCAGCATAAATCTTCTTCCTTACTCATTGTTCCAAAAATTGGGTTTGGAAAATCTGAAATCAACTTCGATGAGCCTCCAACTTGCAGATCGATCGATAAAACACCCAAAGGGAATCATAGAGGATGTAATCGTGCAAGTCGACAAGTTTTACTTCCCGGTAGACTTTGTGGTTCTAGAGATGGATGGAGATACTGATGTTCCTCTGATCCTAGGAAGACCTTTCCTAACCACTAGTAAGGCCAAGATCAATATCGACAAGGGTAAGTTGACATTGAAGGTAGGAGAGGAAAAAGTTATATTCGATGTTTATGATAACAAGAAACAATCTACGGATAATCATACTTGTTTAAATGTCGTTGCTCTTAACCCTTTGATTGATGAGAAGTGTCAGAATGGCAAGACTAAAGGTGCTCGCGAGTTGGATGAGGACATTCCCAATAAAGAAGTGGACAAGGTGAGAAGAGAAGATACATGTATGAAAGACATTAAACCATGTCAAGGTATTCGTGTAATTGATAAACATGAAGAATCTCAATATAAGTGGAGGAAGCTGTACACTATAAATCTATTTGGTCCAGATGACGCTACTCGGGTAATACATGGAAGAAGGGATTCAAGTTGCAATTTGGTAACAAAGACGGGTGTGCAACTAGAGGATAGAGAGAGAAATGACAATGATATTGTCGTGCTAAATGGGCCACCCATTTAAACCTCAAAGAGCGGAACAGTCAAGCAATTGACTATAAAAGAGCGCTTCTTGGGAGGCAACCCAAGTTTATAAGTTTTTCTTTTGTTTTCTAGTTTTTTGTTTTGCTTAGTTTTTCTTAGGTTTCCTTTCTGTTTATTTTTCTAAGCATGCACTTTTGGCATGTGGTTGTTTCTGCTTGATGGTTTAGTTGTTTGAGTTAGTGAGCATGGATAGTAGCAGTTTCCCATTGTTTTGAGATGCTTATCATAATTGGAGGAGATGAGTTTGTTTTGGCAAGCATATGAGATGAAGGATTGCTTTTCAGCATCCTTGGTTGTAAGTATTTCTTTCACCCTTTTCACGGTTTGAGTTTAGATGTAACATTGAGGGCAATGTTAGGTTTAAGTTTGGGGGTGTGTTAGGAAGTGCTTAGTTATATTTATGTTTTGTGCTTATAATGAGAAATTCAAGAAAATTGAGCATGAAATTTTTTTTTAGCCACTAATTGATGCAATGAAATGGATTAACTTGAATTCAATGGCATGATTTTTTTTATTTTGGAATTTAAAGCAATATACATATCTTGACTTTGCTCGTGGGACCCTAGATTAGAGTAGATTTTCCTTGGATGAATCACCAATGCATAATAAGTCGATGGTAGAGGAGTTAAGTGGATAACCATCCTGAAACACTTAAGGAATTTCTCCCGGAAATATTGACTTAGATTCTTCTTAAGGTCATGAGTTGAGTAGTTGCTTCATATGCCTTATAATGAATGAATAAGGATGATAATTGGTATGACTATAAAGTCAGACTAATATGTACTGGAGGTGAAAAGTCACATACCTATAAACTGTACTATTATGTTAATTTGAGCTAAGCTTAAGCCAATTTAAGTTAAAAGTGAATGAAAGGTCTAGTTTTATTTCGTGGCCTTTAGCACTTGAGTGATTAAATCCATAAGGAGTGTCTGGACACTTAATGCCCTAAAACTATCTAGTTTGGGAGTCATTGATCCAAAGCTCGATACATGGGTGTCATAGAAAGCCTAAGGGAATAGAACATTGCACATAACCTAGCTTTAATGAATTTAAATGGAAGTTCCATGGGAGTTTAAAGTCCAAATTGGTCAAGTAATGAAATTTAAGTGGCTATGGAGTTTTCTATGAGGCTTCTGCTTTAGGATTGATCGAAGGTTCATAGATATGGGATTAAGTCTGAAAGTTGGTAAGGATGCCACTTGACTATTATGCCTTAGACTTGTTTTCACTACACCCTTTGGAGATCTTTTCGAGTCTAGGTGTAACATGATCAAGTCTTTGATATGTGTACATAATTTTGAGCTTTAACGGTTGATTTTGTGCCATTAATTCTTGTTAATTTTGTTGAGTTGTCTTAATTGGTTGTGGTTGAAATTTTTTGATTTTTTGGGTAAATCATCTGCAAACCCTCACGAGACTATACTCGTCCTCTCTAGTAACTTTGAGGTTTAAAGGCTTATTGCACATGCTAAGTGCAATCGTAAACCTTACGAAAATGAGTTGTTTTATTTTTGTTATAGTTTAGTTTTAGTATTAGATTGATGTTTGATCATGGTTTCGTAGTCTAAGTCTTTTTATTGCTCAGGGACGATCAATGTTAAGTTTGAGGCTGTTGATAGGTGTGACATTTACGTGTTCTAGAGCCTCACATTCATTGTGTTTACATTGGTTTATACATGATTTATGCCACATATGCGGTTAATTTGTATGCTTATTGAGTAAAGGTGGAAAATCATTGAAATTGAGAAAAACTGGAGGGAAATTCATAATCTTAGAGTACTTAAAGACTGAATTTAACAAATGTTTATTCTACAAAGTTGTATAGCTATGTCTTAGCTTCATGTTGCAGCTTGAATCACCTACATTGGAGATCTGGGGAAAACGTTATGAAGGAAACAATATCGCTGTGCAAAAGAGAAAATGCTACTGCATCCAACGTACGAACGTTGGACATGTATCGTTCGAACGTTAGCCCAGTCCAAGGTCAGTCAAACAATTTATGCCAAGTCACAATGTACGAACGTTGGGTAGGTAACGTACGGACATTGAGGTTGGCTGGACGATTTTTGGCAAGTTTTGATGCCTAATTCAGCTAGCAGACTTGGGGGGGTCCTCTTCTATAAATACCTCCTCTTATGACAGCAATGGGGTTCGAAAATATCAGCATTGGAAGAGATTTTGGAGCCAGGAAACGAGCAAGACGAAGAGAACGACGATTTTGCATCAACTCATCGATTAAAAATAGGGAGAATTTTAGTTCTAGATTATTTGTCTATGAATAATTTTATGTTTTTTATTGTGTTTCCAATTACAATTATGAACTAAATTTCCGTTAACTAGGGCCATGTGGATGCCAAACTTATGAGTTTATATATATGATGTGATTTTTCGTATAAATTCTATTATTGCTTTGTGTATTGATTTCTTTATTCATTTGAGAGAATATAAGTTAGGGTTCAAAGAAATCATCACATCATCCGAAAAACATCAGGAATTGCTCCTAGGGATAGGTATAGATTCCCGGGTGCAGTTAGCCGGATTTATCCTGAGAGATTCTAAACGTGAATGCATGGTTAATGATTTGATTTTCGGATAGACATATTTAGAGAACCGTCACTTAGTCATAGGATTATTACAATCGAGACATCGGGTAGTAATTATTTAAGATTTTTTCCACCAAAGCAATAGTAGTCTAATAATTCAAAAAATTACTTATATATATCAACAAGTAAGACGGTTGAAGCATGTGCCTTAGTTATTTTCTATCATAAGAATCTCAAATCTAATTGTCATGTCTTGTTTCCAAATTTTCTTTTATTTTTAATACAATCGTAGTAATTAATTGCTTAAAATTCTGTCAATCTAAAATATGAGTCTCTGTGGGTTCGACATCCCGGACTTAAAATCCATTTTATTACTGCACACAACCAGTCCACTTGCTATTTCAAACACGTAAGGATTTTCGTGTCAAGTTTTTCGATCCACTTCGTAAAATACTCTATGGCCACAATGATGAATTTTGTTTGCCCTGTGGCAGGAGAAAAAGGACCCAGTATATCTATCCCCCACTGATCAAATGGATATGCAATCTTAACTGGTTCCATTTCAGTGGCGGGACGATGCGATAGATTCGAATTCATCTGACATTCCTTGCATTTTTTGGCAAACTCAAAGGCATCTTTTACCAACGTCGGCCAGTAATATCCTTGCCTCAATATCTTTTGGGCTAAAGCTCGACCTCCTGAGTGATTGCCACAACTTCCCTCGTGGATCTTTCTCATAACATATTTTGCCTCGGAAGGAGCGAGGCAACGCAACAGTGGGCCAGCTGAGGATCGTTTATAGAGCTCCTCGTCAATTACTGTAAACCTTGAAGCTCTATACATGATCCTACGAGCCATGTTACGATCCTCAGGCAGTTCTTTTTTTAGCAAGTACAATTTGATCTCATCCTTCCAACTTGCTTCGTCAACTGTGACCATCACCCCCGTAGCTTCGTTCAATGAGACCTTTGACTTTTCTGACACTAACAACGTTACTATTCTACTTTTCATGCCAGTTATCAAGTTTGCAAATTTTGAAAGAGCATCTGCTCTTTCATTTTCTCCTCGCGGAATTTGATATATATTTATTTTTTGAAATCCACACATCAATTCCCTCACCTTCTGCAAATACAAAACGAGGATTCTCTCCTTAGTCTCATACGATCTTGCAATCTGGTTCGCAGCGAGTTGAGAGTCCGTATAGGCATTCAAAATTTTCACATTCATGCTCTTTGCCATCTCTAGTCCGGCCACAAGCGTTTCATATCAGCTTCATTATTAGTTACATCAAAATTCAGTTTGATGGCGAATTCATGATCATTGCTTGCATTAATATTGGAAAATTATTTTAAACAAGAAGCAATATAAACAACATTGTCTTCGTGTTGAATACGAAGCAAGTTTATGTTAACAGAATGTTTGCATATTTTCGATATTTCACACATATTCTTTATGCAAGATGGGAATTATACCTTCCGAATCTCGTAACCACACACCTATGCCCCCCTTCTGGGTCATGGATGAACCATCTACATGGAGCATCCATGGTCCAAAAGTAGCAATTTTAAGTTCATGGTTTACTACCATTTCGACAATAAAGTCCACCAATGCTTGTGCCTTTACGGCGGTTCGTGGCCTATGGTCAATGGAAAATTTGCCGAGTTCGACCCATTTAACGAGGCATCTTGAAATATGAGGTTTAGCTAAGATTTTCCGCAATGGCTGATCTGTAAGTACCACAATGTTATGTGATTGAAATAGGGTCGCAACTTACGAGCTACGGTTATCAGGGCCAATGCCCATTTCTCAATTTTTATGTAGTTTTTCTCAGCTCCCTGCAACATTCAGCTAAGGTAATAAATAGGTTTTTGATCTTCTTCCTGTTCACGAAGTAAAACAGCACTTACCGCCTCGTTGGATACAGCCAAATATAACATAAGAGGTTCTCCAACAACTAGCTTCGTTAATAAGCAGATGTTTGATACCTTCTGAGTTCTTGGAATGCCTTTTCACATTCATCTGTCCATTCAAAACTTTTTACCTTTTTCAGGATTTTGAAGAAATGCAAGCCACGATCTGCTGACCTTGATATAAACCTGCTGAGATTGAACGTCCTCCCCGTTAACTTTTGGACATCCTTTACTGATTTTGGAGATTGCATTTCTACCACTTCCTTTATCTTTTCCGGATTGGCTTCTGTGCCTCGTTCTGTAACCACAAAACCCAGAAACGTTCCACCTCTAACACCAAAGGTACATCTCTTTAGGTTCAGCTTCATACCATACACACGTATGATCTGAAAAGCAGTTCGTAAATGATCTAGATGACTTTCTTCCTCCACACTCTTGACTAACATATCATCAACGTAGACCTCCATAGTCTCCCCTATTTCATCTTTAAACATCGTACTCACCAATCTCTGATATGTTGCTCCTGAATTCCTCAAACCAAATGGCATCACATTGTAACAGTATACCCCCTTAGCAGTAATGAACAAGGTCTTATCCCTATCTTCCGGTGCCATCATAATTTGATTGAACCCTTGGTAAGCATCCATCATACTTAAAAAAGCACACCCTGCCGTCGAATCTACGAGGAGATCAATACGAGGCAGCGGGTACGGGTCATGAGGACAAGCCTTGTTTAAGTCAGTGAAGTTTATACACATACGCCATTGACCTCCTGACTTCGGTATGAGCACAACATTTGCCAACCAATCCGTAAACTGAATCTCTTGAATATAATTTACCTCAAGCAATTTATTCACCTCTGCCTCTATGATAGCATTCCTTTCCGGCCTAAAATTTCAGAGTTTCTGCTTCACTGGTTTTGCCTTTGAGTCTATCTTCAAACGATTTGAAGTCCGAAGCCTGCCAAGCAAACATTTCAGGATTCTCCCTAAGAAAATCAATCATCATCATCTCCAATCTCTCCGGCATTTGAGAACCTATTCTCGTGATTTTATTGGAATCTCCCAGTTATAATTCAATAGTTTTGTGCTCCATTGGTTCTACTCGTCCAGACTCCATTCGAGGTTTCTTCCCTAACTACTGCTCTACTCCTTTGATAAGTGCAGTATTGTTCTCTACCCCTTTTGGCTTCGTGTTCTTTTCACTTCTTTCTTTCTTTAAGGATGTAGTATAACACTCTCTGGCAATTTGCTGGTCGCATCGTACAACTGCAACTCCACCATTAGTCATAAACTTTATTTTTAAGTGTAGCGTCGATACCACTGCTCCGAATAAGTTTAAACCTGGCCTGTCCAAAATTGCATTATAGGCAAAAGGTGCATCTACCACCAGAAACTTCATCATCACTATTTTTCTCGCGGGTTCGTAACCCAATGAGGCAGGAAGGTCAATTATCCCTAAAGGGACAACTTATGCTCTTCCAAACCCCATCAAAGGAGTATTTACAGGCGTAAGACTCCTTTCATCAAAATTCATCTTTCTTAATACATGCAGAAATAAAATATCAGCAGAACTGCCGTTATCTACCAACACTCTGTGAACAGAAAAATTTGCAACATTCATAATGATCACCATCGGATCATCATGAGGTCGTATAACACCCTCATAATCACGATCATCGAAGCTTATGGCTTTGTGACCCACAGCCACATTCATCATGTATAATGGCTCACCTCTTTTCTCGTAGGCTCGTACCTCATGAAGGTGTCTTCTTCGGGCACTTTGAGAGTCTCCACATGAGGGACACCCTCCAATTGTATGAATTTCTCCCCAAACTTGGGCATTGGTTTGAACCTCATGGGTTCGTTTATCATCTTGTCGAGGTAAGTTTTGTCGGTCGTCACGATATCTATTATCATTACGTTCACGACATCTCCTTCTCTTTGCTTCTTTTTCTTTTTCTCGGGATCGACTTCTAGACATATGATCATGTCGTGTCCCTTCCTTCTATTTCTTTGCTTCGGCCTTGTGAGCTTTGTCAATAAATTCATGCAAGTAGCCTTGGCTAATCAACCTTTCGATTTCATCTTTTAATTGGAAGCAATCCTCAGTATCATGGTCGTTGTCCTTATGAAGGCGACAATATTTATGGCTATTTTTTCTCTTCGGATCGCATTTCTTCTTTTTTGGCCAAATCACCAATTTTGAATTTTTGATGGCCATCAAGGCTTTTCCTCGTGTAGTCTTTAGGGGAGTATAACTTTCATATTTGGCGTATTGCGTTTGCCGTTCTTAATCCTTATCGAATCTCGGCGCTTCGCATTGCTCTTGCTGTTCTTTTTCTTTAATCTGCTTCCACGCCTTCCTCTCTGCCCTCTCAATGCGATAGATCTCCTCTTCATGAATATATTGCCTCGCCAGAATCATCATTCCTTCTTGATCTACTAGAGGATTTCGTATCAAAGCTCCAGCCAAAGGTCCTTCCCTTAGACCATTGATGAACAGTTGTTGGATCACCTCATGCTGCATACCCTGGACATCCAAAGCTTCATCGTTGAACCTATCCACAAATTCCCTCAACGTATCATCATCTCGCTGCTTTATTCCCAAGAGAGTAAAAACCGATTTTGCAGTTCGTGCTTTACTAGCAAAATGATTCTCAAACTTACGAATAAACTGTTCATACGAGGTAATTGTGCCTGGAGGTTGACTTATAAACTAATCCAATGCACGACCCACAAAGGTTGTTGGAAATATCTTTGCATTCACCACATCACTCAAATTATGCAACACCATCATAGTTTCAAAAGTAATTACATGTTCTCTAGGATCCCTAGTTCCATCATACTTTGGCAGATCTGGTATTTTAAAATTTCACGGCATACCTTCCGACAATATGTTCACATGAAAAGGTAAATTATGACGCTGCAGTGCCGAGACAGGGACAATTCGTCTTTGTGGCACCTCGTCCTGCCTTATCTCCCCAGGCTCCAACTCCGGTCCCACCTTGACTCGAACCCTGGTACGCTGCCCCGAATTTACATCGTTTCGTGCTTCGTGCGAGCTCTCTTATCTTTCATCCCTTCTATCCCTTTCATCTCGGCTCATTTTACCCTGTTCCCTTCGTGGATCAGGTTCGCGAAATAGCCTTCGGCGTGCCCCCGTATTCCGGCCATCTTCCTCTGGTTCCCTTTCTGGGCCGAGTTCTTGGAATTGCCGTCCTTGAGTGGCTGGGGTAGGATGAGCAATCCCCACATTTGGAGTTGTTGGCAACTTAGCCAACTGTTCTTGGAGAAATTTCTGCCCCCATTTTTGCATTCTATTGTTAAACTCCGCCTCAGTCATCGTAATCAACTTCTCATGGGGGGTCTCTACTTCGGGATTCGGTGGGGGTTCCCTTGATGGAGACCCCTGAGATTCTACCATCACAGATTTTCCTTGTCTTTGACTCGTTTCCTCCATAATATCAACTATACCAAAGAACCCAAAAAGAAGTTTCCCACAGACAGTGCCAAATGATTTAGCTCGATTATCGTTGGACTAACCCAAACCAAATTCTATGACCCAGATGGGTCGAACCAAGACAACTATTAAATTAGATTATAGACTGGACTTGACGAAGTCAAACTGCCTACGTATCTAATTAAATAGGATCAAGTCTAGACGTAGTTCAAAGTGATTTGTTATAGTATACGTATTTGCTTCGTATTATATGAGGCGAAATACTCTGATTATACGAGTACAAAAGTAATAAACGAAGTAAATTTAGAAAGTATTCAGAAAGAATTTATTGTTGCCCCCCCATAAATGAATAGAAAGAGGTATTTATAAGAGAGGAGGTGACCACTATTCCTGATGTGACATTTAGGCTAGCTGGACCTGAACACATGCTGAATAACTATTGGACCTTTGACATTCGGGTCGTCGGGTTGGTGATTAGGGTCGGATCATAACCCGACCTGTAATTTCACCAGATTTTTTGTCATAAAATAATGATATACCGTAACTTTTGACCATTGACCATTAAATAGTAGAGGATTGGATATTTGTACTCATCAGATGTTAAACTAATCATCTACAATTTGATAACCATCTTATTCTGTTGTTGTTTTTATATATAGATTTGGTGTTAAATTAATCCTTTACCATTGATAACCGATGGTTTCATTGTGTGATGTTCTGCAGTTGAACAAAATACTACAAATATTTAACAATGAAAGTGGGTGAAGCACCCTACAATAAATAAGAATAGTTAAATGAAAAATCAGATAAATACCAAGAAATAAAAAATCGATCAATTAAGGTATTCATGAAATAATATTTAAAGAAAAGGAAAGTGTCGTCCTACAATAAACGAAAGAGAAAACATTTTTATTCTTTCACCAAAACATTTTTATCCCACACTTTACATAATTGAAGTCTTATCATAATTATAAAAAATTATTATAAGAAAAATACAACAATATTCTTTCATTAAATGATGGCCAAAATTGTCAATTGCTTAAGAAAAAATCAAAAGTGAGGTGCATCTATCATTTTGTAGAGAGGTAATATCAACTCCATTTATTAATGGGGTTGATTCCATTTTGGCCCCTTGAACTTTTTCTCCGAATGAGAATATATCCACTCCATCTTTTTATTACATTTCTTTGTCCTCCTTATTTTTTATATAGCTTCAATTACAAAAAAATTTCAACATTTACTAATTTCACCCTTTACTCAAATTAATAAAAACATAAAAAAGGAAACAAATTACCCATTTTATTTATAGTTAATGGTGACAAAAAAATTAAGTTTAATTAATGTTTAATGGCATCCATGACTTTTAATAAAATATGATTTCCCTCGTGATTGGATAAAATGCACTTTCTCCCATAAAAGGTATTTCTTATAAGCAATCCTACATTTTTATTTATTTGATTATGAATTTCACATAATTTTCTCATCAATTATATAAATAGAATTAATCAAATATTCTATCATTACATCAATACTTAAAACGTCATTTATTTGACATGGAATGTCATCTAAATTCGAGATCTGATTATTTAGCATTTGAATTTTTTATTTGATAGTAAATATTTAGAAATATGGAGGGGACAAACTCATTTACGGCTATAGAATTAATCAAATATTCTATTATTACATAAATACTTAAAACGTCATTGTTTGACACGAATGTCATCTAAATATGGAGTCTAGGCTTGTTAGCCTAATAGTATCAGTTTTCACTTTAATTTAAGATGTCCTGAGTTCGATTTCAGATATAAATTGTGATTTCTCTCTCCTTATTTGTAGTTTTATAAAGTCCGTGTGATCCATAATTAAAGATCATTGGGCCGAATTTGTGATGTCAGAGTATTCCTATTGTTAAGAATTTTTTAGAAATAAATTCGGAGTCTGATAATCTGGCAATAGAAAATTAGAAATATAAAGGGGACAAATTCATTTCCAATTATAATTGAACGACGGGGGCAAAGTGTAATTTACCTAATAATTGTGGATAAATCTACAATTCTCCAAAAGTTAGCGTGCCTCAGGTAATTGTACCTTAGGTGGAAACATAGAAATCATCGCCGACCGCCTCAATCGATCAGTAGCAGTCAAAAAACATTAAAAGCCACTATCATTCATATCTCCATTTATTGAAAACCCCTTTCGGTGACAAATTCACTTTCGGAAAAAACACATTTAAGATTTTGATCGTAATTTTCAAGAACAGAAAATGGCACTTAAATTCAGCGTATCTCCGCAGAAGATGCAGCCTTATACTTCTTCTTCTTATCATGGATTTCAGCTCAGATCTCGCAGAATAATTTCCATGGCTTCGACAGTTCATTCTTCCTCTGTGTAAGTTTCGCCTTTTTTTTTAAAATTTGATTCCTTTTCTTTTGTTTTGTTTCAGAAAATGAAATGGGCATTGCAGATTTGATTTGTGATTTCTTGTTAGTGATAGATAGATATATTGAGATACGGATTTGTGGTTGTTGATGTATATGCTATATAAACAAATTGCGTGATTAATCAATTATCAATTCTATAATTATTATGAAAAAAAATGAAGAAAAAATAATTAATTTTATTTTTGTCAAGTAGTCCTTTTGGATTGTGATTTAATTCATATAATTGCATGCACAGCCTTCTCATATAGTTTTGTTTACTGCAGATGGTGGTTGTATTTGGGGTTTTCTTAGCTTTTCTAAGTTGTATTAATTGACAATTAATTTTTATTTTATCATTATATATATATATATTTCTGTTAAAATATGTACATCAACTTGTTTTAGAAGATATTGAGGGAGAGAGGTAAATAGAGATTGAAGCATTTAATTTCAAGTAATTGATGTGTTTTATCTGTATATAACAAATTTACATTTTTCTGATATATTTTCTCTTTAAATTGAGGAAAAATAGGTGGAATAGGTAATGTAATAGGCTCCTAATTCCCCTATCTCGAATGCGTCTTATGTATTTCCTTTTGGGGTCGTAGGACTTGAATACTACCGTCATTTTTCTATGTTTCGATCATGGATGTGTTAAAAGAAAAGGAAAAGAAAAGCTACAAAGCACTAAATACTATCATTTGGAGAAGGAAAAATTTCCCGTTTTTCTCACTGAAATCCATTGACGAAACACAGTCTAAGTGTTTTGTCAGGGTCACTACCTTTAGATCGTGGGAGGCCCGGGCCTTCTATGATCGTACAGTCAAAAGAGGGCTGGGTCCAATTGTAGAATCCCCCGAGTCATTGTATCTTAAGAGTCTATAGTCTTGATGGCTTCAGCAATTTTCTACCTATATTATTGACTTTTTTTTGTATGCTGTAAAACAAGTTGGTGTTTAGTATATCATTTTGTCCTGTTTCTTTTCTTGAATTAAAAAGTAGTGTGATTCTTTCGTCATCTACCCACCGATATTATGTTTATCATGTTTGCACCTATTCTTTTCTGTACCTCTTAGGCTCCATTTGGTTCATGCGTTTAAGTGAGGAAAACACTCAGAAAGTTGTTTTCCTCCATCCAAATGATAATAGATTATACTTTATGATTTAATTTTTGAACCATCTCATTTTCCTCTTCTTTTTTCTCACCAAAATCTGAGTTCCAAACATAGCCTTAAGCTCCAATTGGTTCTTCGATTTGTCAGTCAGGACAACGCTGAGAAAATTGTCTTCCTCGCTTCAAATGATAGTACTTTATTATTACTTTTTTGTACGTTTTGTTTTCCTTTTCTTTTTTCTCACCAAAATCTGAGTTCCAAACAGAGCCTTAATCTCCCCGTTGGAAGGGCAAAAGATTGTATTAAGAAGACAGTGATTAACTATAGTTTGAAACTTACATACTGTATTGCTGCTCCGATGCGTTAATTGGATTGCTTTATATATTGACTGTAATGAATTTTGATTAGTTTTTGGTTAGATGGTTCGGACGAACAATATAGTAAATGACTTCAATATTTTTATTTTAAATGAAAAACTGATTTTTGCATCTGAGAGCTTTCATTTTATTCAATGCAGAGAAAATGGAAATGTGAAAAAGCCTTTCGCGCCGCCGCGTGAAGTTAAAATCCAAAGAACCCATCCGATGCCACCAGAAAAGCTCGAGATCTTTAACTCACTACATAATTGGGCCGAAGATAACATTTTGGTGCTTCTAAAGCCCGTTGAGAAGTGTTGGCAGCCAAACGACTTTCTTCCCGACTCCTCTTCAGAAGGCTTCTATGAACAAGTGATGGAGATTAAACAAAGAGCCAAAGAAATTCCCGATGACTATTTTGTCGTGTTGGTGGGGGACATGATTACCGAGGAAGCCCTTCCGACTTACCAAACTATGCTCAACACCCTAGATGGGGTCCGGGACGAGACTGGCGCGAGCCTCACGCCTTGGGCTATTTGGACCCGGGCATGGACCGCTGAAGAGAATAGGCATGGCGACCTTCTGAATAAATATCTTTATCTTTCGGGACGGGTCGACATGAGGCAGATTGAAAAGACAATACAATACCTGATTGGCTCTGGGATGGTAAGACTTCAATTCAGTAATGCCCTTCGGGTTGAGTTATCGATTTATATATTTGAAAATCTTCAAAATTCTCCAAATTTTTTAAAATAACTCGAATAAAACTCGATATTTTCATGGGAGTGGAAAATCCGCATATATCTTTCATTAATTTCTGTCACAAATTTCTTCCAAATATTTTACTGATAGAGGATTTATTCTTGAGTTTCATTCTAGACTTAAATATAATGATTAAAATAATTGGAGATAAACACATTATACTGACTTGTTCTTCTATTTCTTTTTTCCTGCATATATATCAATTTATAAGATATAACATGATTTCAATTGACAATTTCACACGTAAATACATTATATTCATATAGAAATGTTTATTTTTTATCAAGATATTCCCGAATTAATCATGAACTTCTGTGGTGAATTTTGCTATGTAGGTGAGATTTTATTGACTTTTCCCTGAACATTCTTAAATAATGCCCAAATTACGAATTTTAAGACTTTAACGAATTATACTCGAATCTGAATTTTGCTACTACCTAGCAGCCACCCCCTCATGTAGGCATAGTTTCTTTCTTTATATGTAAGTTACATTGAAACTGTCAAATTGCTCTCCCGTGTGTGTGTCAAAATGATTGCCTTGTCCCTGATATGTGGATTTGGCTCCGTCCCTGGCTAGTGCTGTGCGAACAATTTCTCTTGGTGTATTATGTGTCGTTTCTTGGCTTGTGATTACATTCTTTACGAGCCACAATTAGTTGGATTTTGAGTTAACTTCCTCGACATGTTTTGTTTTTAGATGTAAATTAAATTAAAATTCTTGAATTTCCACCGTGGCATTAAAATGTCCATTTTACCCCTGATCTGGATTTCTGGTTCTGCGTGTTACTAGTACTCTGCATGCACATTCATGTACGTTCTTTACACGCCACAGTTACTTCTATTTTGAGTTAACTTCCTCGACATGTTTTATCCAACACAGGATCCTCGTACGGACAACAACCCCTACCTCGGGTTCATCTACACCTCATTTCAGGAGAGGGCAACTTTCATCTCCCATGGAAACACGGCTCGCCTCGCCAAGGAACATGGTGACCACAAACTTGCTCAAATTTGTGGCATCATCGCTGCGGACGAGAAACGCCACGAAACCGCCTACACCAAAATAGTCGAGAAGCTCTTCGAGATCGACCCTGAAGGGACCGTGCTATCACTCGCTGACATGATGAGGAAGAAAGTCTCTATGCCTGCTCATCTTATGTACGATGGAAAAGACGATAATCTCTTCGAGCACTTCTCTTCCGTGGCGCAACGCCTCGGGGTGTATACCGCAAAGGATTATGCTGATATATTGGAGTTTTTGGTGGCGAGGTGGGAAGTGGAGAAGTTGACGGGGCTTTCAGGTGAGGGGCGTAAAGCGCAGGATTACGTTTGTGGGTTGGCTCCGAGGATTAGGAGGTTGGAGGAGAGAGCACAAGCAAGGGCTAACAAGGTGTCGTCGGCTGTGCCGTTTAGCTGGCTTTTTGATAGAGAAATCAAGCTCTGAAACACCGGTTCCTTCCGCGGTCTCGTCTCCACCGTGATCGGTATTGATCGGAGTTGAAAAGAGAAATCTAATGTGATATGTTCTTTCTTGTCTTTGTTTTGATAAATTTTGTTGCAATATGTTTGTTTGATATAGGTACACTATATTTTGAGCTTTTCTTTCTGTTCCCTTTTTGTTTGTAATCCACTCTTTTTATTCGCTTAATAGTATTTTCTCACTTCTGTGTAATGATCTGATTAATAGTATCTATGTGCACAATAAATATTATTTATATATATACATATATACACACATATATACGCAACATTGAATACTCTGGAACCATTCTGAACATAAATAAAAAGTATTCGTATTTGTTGTTTGTTGTGTATTACATGTATAGTCCTTTTTTCTTTTTTTGTGATAAATTGTTACATGTATAGTCTATATGAATGACTTTATAGTGGATTTATAGTCAATTGAGGTTAATACCGTTAGGTGATGAAACTATCACCCAAGTATGATCTAATGGCGATCTTGTTGACACTATTTTTTTTGAATAATACGGTACTTATATATACACATTTAAATACTTCTGAATCATTCTAAATATAACGAAAAATACTCATATTTTGTTATTACCTATATTAAATATTTAACGGCAAAATTCTTATCTATCATTTTTAGATACGATTGCAATATTAATCTCAAAGGATAGAATTTGTTGCAATTGAAGTCCCATTTTTACAAGTTTGTAAAATTAGTTCCATATTTCTTTACAATTTTGGTCTTATCCTTTAAAAAATTAGATGAAACTATGTGCTATACAGTACACACGCGCCATTAAATATATTATGATCACGTGCAAGACACATGCCCAAACTAATGATTTCTGTTCATTGTTAACGGTTTAGACTAAAAATGTAAAAATATGAATCATTTGGACTAATTTTGTAAATTTATAATTAATGAAACCAAAAAATGCAACATGGCCCCGTCCTTTGAGACTAATATTTTAATTCTCCCTTATTTTAATTTAAAAGAAAAGGCTATAAAAATATTTATGAGTAAATTACATGTAGTTTAAAATAGTTTTTTTAACCGAATACGCAACACATAAAAATTAGTTATGTCTTAGCTCTCCAATAATTCATTTGAATTCATATAATTTTGTAATTTATATTCTTTTATAAAGCGTGAGACTCCTTAAGTTTGAATTATGGTCTGCCAATTTTTTGTGGGTATGACAAAACTCACATTTCATATTTATATATAGTAGATAGAGCGGCAATGCACCACTTCACTTTTGACTATTTCATATTTTCAATAACTACGATTAATTGAAAATATTACACTCAATACAACATAAAATTATTTAATCTTTTTTCATCCTATAATTTTTCCAAAAAAATTATATTGAATATCTCAAATATTCTCACATATATCTCATTGCCCATGTTATTGTACACTTCAAGTTTGTGATAGCTCATGAAGAATAAATATTACAAAGTTGGGTATTTTCGTGCTCATTAATTAGCAAGATTGCTATTAATTTTAAGTGAATGAGTCATCTTATTAATAGCTAATAAGATGGCATCTCTAGATATACATGGTTCCCCAGAAACTCTCACAAATTGAAGTTTTGTAATTTGAATTTATATATGCTTAACTAAATTATATATTACTGAATTCGTATGATTTATGCAATACGATATGAAAATTAAAGTTATTCCTTTTTATATTTGCGGACGTATCGAGTGTGCTCCGATCGCTAGTTTGAATATACTCAATACTTATTTCATACCGAACAATTTAAATTATCATAGACAATCACGATCACCCTTATAAAATCGAATTATCAAAATCAATTAAATAACCAAAATAAAGCAATAAAAAAGAACATTCATTCTCAAATAATATTGGTATTACAGCGATAACCCTCCATCGCCTATTAATCCACACATTACACTAAAAAATTAAATAAATTCTGAAAATACAAACAAACAAACATATATATAAATTTCCAGGAAATGAAATTATATATATTAATTAGACCTGAAAAGGCCATGGCCAACTCTTCACGTCCTCCTCATCTTGAACTTTCCCACTTCTCACCCCATAATTACCATTATTTCCATTACCGCCCCTCTCCACATAGGCATAGTAATTCAGGAAGAATGCTAACGTGAGCACCACCCACTCCAAGCAGAAGATCAATATGCACAGACCTCCGGCGAGCTTCAGTATCAAAACGCCGTCGTCTTCTCTCACGTACGATTTCAGGTTGCTCAAGAAATCGGACGGTCGGGTGAAGATGAGGACGGAAACGGAGCCCTGGAAGATGGCGGTGAGGACGGTGGCGATCATGTGAGCGCCGTAGAATTTACCGGCGGAGGTGGAGGCGCGGGAGGCGGCGGCGCAGCCGGAGATGGCGCCGGCGATCGTGATGACGTGGAGGAGGATGAAGAGGAAGCCGATTAGAGAGGGGAAGAGGCGGAGGGAGAGTGTTAGGAAGATGCAGCTGGAGGCGGCGCCGAGGAGGATGTAGTTGCTGAGGAGGAATACTTTGTGTGTTTTTGGGTGGGATGATGATGAGTCTCCGCCGGCGATTGATAGGCCCATTTTGATTTCGATTTTGTTGAGTGAATTTAGAGAGAGAGACAGAGAGAGAGAGAGATGATTTGTTGTGATGATGGTAATGAAATAGAGGAGGGTATATATATATATAGAGAGAGAGAGATACAAACACAGAGAGAGGGAGAGTGTGGAGGTGCAACGGTCATGTTTGAAGGTGGGGAAGAAATATGACCGTTGTGGGGGAAGAAAATAAAAAAGATGGGGAAAGTATAACGGATACCTGGGATAATCATATACTAAAATGCTTTTGATTAATAGTTTTTCCTACACCAATAATTATGATACTTTAATTCAAATTAGATATTCTATTGCATGGTATTAGATGAATAACGTGTGTAATTATTGAATTTTTAAATCTTGCGATAAAATGTACAATCGAATTTGCATTAGAAGATTATGTCCGACTTTGTTCCATCCAGTGCAACATAAGATTTTTGACTCATTTTCGTCGTTAGATCATGTTAAATACGACGGTTTCGGTCACTTAATTTTTAATTCCTACTTCCTACTAAATCAATAATTATGATTGGACTGATTGTATTGTATTAAGTTTATACCGAATTATCTGTCACAAAAAATAATTCTTCTCCTTTTTTTATTTATCCATCACATATTGAATGTTTTCAATTGACATTGTTGACTAAAATGAAATAATAATAATTCTTATCAGTACTAACAACTGTTTTAATTTACTTTTTAGTGTTTTTTTTTTAATTCAAGACGAATAAGATACCCTAAATATCTAATCCGATAAACCTGAGTTGATAGTCATACTCTTGAACCATAAATACTCTATCTTGCTCTATAAAGGAGGAGAGAGCCACAACTTGTGGTAGTCTGGATTCGAACGCAGATGAGAGTTGGATACCACTAAACCAACAGGTCTTGGATAATTTATTTTTTAGTTTGTAGATGAAGGATGCTTCCTTCGAGTTATTAGCCTGACAAACCCGGATCTAAAACAATCTAATAATCTAATAAATACTTGAAGAAAATTTTACAAGGTCCAAATTAACACTAAATGGGCCCAATTAAAGAAGCCCACCTTTTGGAAGCACCAAATGGCCCAATTGAAAAGCCCAATTTTATCACCGACAAGCCCATTTAACACCGAGTTGAGCCCAGTTAAAAGGCCCACTTTACTTCTAAAACGGGTTAAACAAGCCCAACAAATATTCCTCATTTCCTACCATTGGTAATTGCAGAGCAAGAAGTAGAATACGAAACTACCAGAAGGAACGTGGAACGATGTCGTCCGAGCCACAGCTCACAGGTCTGTGCATATTCTATTTTGATGATGATTTTACTTGGTTAATTCCCTCTATTATCTGCCCCCGTTGATTATATATTGAGAAAACCCCATTTCTATTCGACTCATATTTTGCAATATTTAATGAAAGAATCATAAATGAAGGTTTTTTTTTTCTTATTATCATGTTCTTGAACTATTACTATTATTATTTTGAATTGTTTATTTGAAGTTAAAGAACGTGTGATGAGGGATTTTTTTTTTAAATGGATTATATGCAATTTCCTTTGTTAGTTTTTGTAATTGTAAGTTAACGATTTTGAATGCAACTCAGAAATGAGCACTGGAGTGGGTTGGTATATACTTGGTCAGGACCAACAGTTAGTAGGCCCTTACACTGTAGCTGAGTTGCAAGGTTAGTTTTTTTCATTGCCTTGTTATTATCACATTTTAAGCATTTTGTATTCAATTATTCGATGCTGATTATATTGCGTGTTTTCGTTTTGGGTTTCGTAGGAAGCCTTTCGTTGTCGGATTCTCAATTTTGTTTCTTTATATTTACTTAATTTCAGTTTTACAAGTGATTAAACTTATATATTAGGCATTTCTGTTAAAACACATCAAAGATGGTTGCACTAGGTTGCTGATGTTTTGGAATTTTGTTTTGTGACATGTGCTTAGACTTATTTAATTCACATGTCAGAGCATTATTCGAGTGGATTCTTGTCCGAGAGTACACTTGTCTGGTCTGAAGGGTGCAGCGAATGGCAACCACTGTCCTCGGTTCCTGGAATCTCAACTGATGCACCTCAGCAAACTGCTCCAAGTTCAGGTTATGATATGTTATTTAGAATTAATATTTTAAGCCATGCGTCTTTATATTCGTTACTGAAATTTCATTTGTTTTTAATCTTTATGTAGTTCCCATCACCTCTAATGAAGAAGACGAGTTTGAAAAGTGGCAAAGGGAGGTTAGGGAGGCCGAAGCAGAGGCTGAGGCTGAGGCCAACATAAATGATGATCATGAGAGGCCTTCAACACCACCTGAGGGTGAAGAAGAATTCACAGATGATGATGGAACTACATATAAGTGGGACCGGGCTCTTAGAGCTTGGGTACCCCAGGTTAGTGCCTTAAAGACACAATATGTTTGCATATGGTTTCTGAATTTATTTGTAGTGTTGATTTGGTTTTGATATATTTTTTGTTTTTCAGTTTCTTATCTTTGAGGCACTTTTGCGTAACTGTAGAGATGCTTAAGTTATATATAGTTTGTTGGCTTATTCCGTGTTTGAGAGGACTCGTCGATTTTAACGTGTCCTTTGTCTTGAGAATGGTATTGTTTTCTTTTGGTTTTGAGAATTTTTGACTTTTCATTTTTTATCTTTGACAAAAAATTTGTTTAGCTAATAGAGATGCTTAAGTTATATGTAGTTTGTTGGCTGATTACATGCTTGAGAGTACTTGTTCAGTTGAACATGTCCTTTGTCTTAAGAACATTATCATTTATATTTTTTGGTTTTAAGATATGTTTTTGTATTTCAATTGTTTCTCTTTGAGGAATTTTGTCTTAGCTGATAGAGATGCTTAAGTATATGTAGTTTGTAATGGCTCATTCCGTGTTTGAGCACACTTGTCCATTTTTTCGGTTTTAAGAACGTTATATTTTTCTTTGCCATTGTAGTTGTAGATTGGTGACTCCAGTCTTCCTGTTAGTATGGCTTTTTTGATTATTGCTTATGATAGGAAAGCACGACTGAGAAAAATGAGGATTATGGTCTCGAAGAAATGGTTTTTGTGCAAGAAGAGGAAGTATTTCCAACAGTGAATGCTGATGATTTTCCAGTGAATCAAGATGTTAAAGATGCCAGTGAAGCTGTTGAAGAAAAGCCAAATGGCAAAAGAAAGCAGCCTGAGAAAACTGCCGATAAGAAAATCGAGGATAAGAAAACTGAGGATAAGAAGGTCTGTCCCTTCTTTCCGATATGTTTATCCGGTTGCCTATTAGCCTTTATCCGGCATTGTTGTTAGATTTTTTCTGACGGTTCTAAGATGTTCCATGCATATCTGTTCTGATTGTTGTTTTAGATTAATTCTGATGGTTCTAAATCGTGCCGTGCATTTTTTTTCTGAATGTACTTGGGGTTAATCTTTTTCTGTGTCTAATCCTTTATAGGAAGCCAATAAACCTCCTGATACTTGGTTCGAATTGAAAGTTAATACTCATGTATATGTGACTGGCTTGCCTGATGATGTCACTACTGAAGAGGTTAGTGCGATGTTACTTTTTTTGTTTGTTTGCTTATCTCTATCTGATTTTCTTCTCTGGCACTGAGAAGGGACTTATTTGAAATCTTTTGCAGGTGGTTGAAGTGTTCTCCAAGTGTGGAATCATAAAGGAGGTATATGACTTGTTTATTCAGTTACCTCATTTTCAAACTAATGTACTCTTCCCTGATATCCTCTAAATATGCAATGGCATTATTTGGTGCACTTTTTCTTTGCCAAGTTACTCTTATTGTATAGTTGCATATGCACATCACATTTTTTCTGTTTCCATGATAGGCTACCCTTTCTAAAGAATTTGGCTTTGTTCGTCACTTTCTTTTACTATGGTTAAATTTAGATTATACAGTCTTACTGAAATAGGAGGTCTAGTAATGGTGTTTGGATGGATGGGATGTTCTGTATATTATGCAAAAGAACTGAAATGTCTTTAGGGCACTTTGTCCGTCTCAGTAGTAATTCCATCTTTCATTGATTAGAAAGATGCATATGAATCCATCTTAGGTGCTTAATTGCTTTTGATATTACTAGAACATTTTATAAGAGGTTGATTTCCTTGATTATTGAGAAGGTTTATCAATTCATCTTATTTTATGACCAGAAACATTAAGTTATTCTCTTCCTTGTACGTACAAGTGAGCCTATTTTTATTTTTGCAAAAGACTGTTATTTGGGCTCTAACCACATAATTTTACACTCCAATACATGTGGTCTTCCACACAGTTTGTTTATTTAGTCTTTACACCCTCGAAAACCGTTCGAATAGTTTCTTTTGTTAGATTAGAAGAGATAAACATGAATTGGACTAACATGTCACTTCTGAAGCTCTAAAAATTATGGCAAATTTGGTCTCGTGTCTTTGTATTGGTGAACTTGAGCATGCTATTGTGTTAGTTAGGTTCTTTACTAGTATTACTGCGGTAATCCACTCTTTTCAAGAAAAGTAAATGTTATGTTAATCAGGTTGAATTTATGATCCTTATGACATTCTATTACTGAAAACACATTAGGACCCTGAAACAAAAAGGCCTCGTGTGAAGATTTATTTCGACAAAGAAACTGGAAGAAAGAAAGGGGATGCACTTGTAACTTATCTGAAGGTAATGCTTCTGTTTTTTTGTAGCACAGATATAACACATAGGATTATTTTGATTTGTTTGTTATTCTTCTTCTTATAATAGTAATTATAAAGTAACTATTGTGATTATATTCTTGCTTTATCGATGTGTACCCTTTTTTTGGTGCTGTCTATCTTATATTAACTAGTAATACATGATATTTGGGTTTTCACTAGGAACCTTCCGTAGATCTAGCGCTCCAAATTCTGGACGGGACACCTTTCAGGCCTGATGGCAAGATTCCAATGTCAGTTACAAAAGCTAAGTTTGAGCAGAAAGGTATGCATGGGTTTCACTGTTCATTGTTGCTGCATTAACTATTCTTGGGTATTCTTTTTATTACTGATATTCAATAATCGTGCCTTTTTCTTCCAGGTGATAGATTTATATCCAAGCAGGTCGACAATAAAAAGAAGAGAAAACTTCAGAAGGTTGAACAGAAGATGCTGGGCTGGGGTAGGTCCTGTCAAAGTGATATTGCTATGTTGCAATTGCAACTTCCTCCTTTTTTCAGTTTGAAAAAGCTATACATATTTACTTTGTCCATATTTGTCTTGGATAAGGGTATGAAATATATTTTCTGATACAAAAATATAGAATTTTGAAGACTTAGAAAGGAGATGAAGAATATAATATTAGGACTTCTTGAGTCCATCTCTCTTGCTGGCTTATTAATTTTGCGCAACTCCACGAACATGTGCACTTTCATAGTCTTCATTCACTTGATGTGGATTTTTTAGTTTAAATCATTTACTTACAATTTTCTCAAGTTTACTTCTATTGTGTGATCGAGCAGGCGGTCGTGATGACTCAAAGGTGTCTATTCCAACTACTGTTATTCTTCGTTACATGTTTACTCCTGCAGAATTGAGGGTAATGCATCCTTTCCATTTCCTTTCTTTAACTTCATGGATGGCAATGGGTATAGGTCAGGCATGTATCTGTCATTTATGGGGTGAGATCGGACATGCTGTCACACTGAGGTGGGGGGCTTCAGATATATAGTATTTTGAACTAGTGGTTAGGGACAAATCAAGCGATAGAAGAATATTTAAAGAAAAATCACACACAAAGGACAAGATTTACGTGGTTCAAAGAGTAATTGCTTGCATTCACTGCTGAATTAGAGAATCTTATTGATATTATAGTAACAGTTTACTGTGGACATACCTGTTTATTTTTAAATGGAGTAGACAACTACGACGACCACTGTATGACCAAATTACCCTCCTAAAAAGAATTCGAATCCCCTGACTTGGGGTCCCCTTTTACAGTAAGACTCCACAAACTCCATCACTAGTGAGAATCACAGCGGGTTTTTCCAGAGAGAATGGAGATACAGATATAATTAAATTTACTGAATATTTTACCGACTTAATGACCTTATTGGGGTTACGTTATTGGCCAAATTATGTTAATATTTATGTCGATTAAGTCAAAAGATGTATAAGCAGGTGATGTAATGACTAATGGGCATTCTTTTTTCCTCTTAATAGGCTGATGAGACATTGCGCCCTGAATTAGAGGAGGATGTCCGTGATGAATGTGGAAAGCTTGGTCCATTGGATGGTGTCAAGGTATATCCAATATCTTCTCGTTAGTTGGCGGGCCCCAGCTGAAACTGTTTCACATTTTTGTGTTGATTTCTATTATTCTCACCTTTTTTACTTGGACTTTTGCAGGTTTGTGAGAATCACCCGCAGGGTGTCATATTGGTGAAGTTTAAGGACAGAAAGGACGCTCGTAAATGCATAGAGTTAATGAATGGGCGATGGTAATGATCACATTCTTTTTATTTTCACAAGAGCTTTTAGTTTATAGTATTAAAATATTTCTCGTGAGTCTATTTTATACTAAAATCCCATAGTCGTTGGCTGATGCAATCTAGATTACAAGTAAACATGACAATACTTTAATTAAATAATTTGAATTAAATCCAAATTACTAATTAATTTCTCCATTTTCCTTATTTATGATTTATCAATAACCTTTTTTTTCCTCTTAAAGTTTGCATTATTGAATCATCCCTCTTGTATTATTCTATTCAAATTGAAAAATCATCTTCTTGCCAGGGCATGGAACCTGAGGGTAAAAAACTTAATTATATATAATTCTGGCATTATGTATTTCATCCTTCATTTCCTTTTTCCCCAGGTTTGGTGGAAAACAGATACATGCAAGCGAGGACGATGGATCAATTAACCATACCTTGATACGGGACATAGACGACGAGACGGATAGATTGGAGAAGTTTGGAGCTGAACTAGAAGCTGATTAACATAACCTTGGAGTAACGTAGAAGCTGCTAAAATTATTCGGTGTAAACACGTAAAATGAGAAGCCCGTACTGGATCTTAATTGTTATTTCATGTAGGTTGCATTTTGTAGATCCAGTTTCATATAACAGCTTTGAAGAGTCTCTGTGGAGAATTTTTATTTTTTCATTATAGTTTTGCTTAAATGCACTAGAGGTGTAAAATGTGAGCAATTGTTATTGTAGTGGTCAATTTTTATAGTTTTCCTTCTGATATTACAAGGCCATTTGAGATGTTTTGAAGGAGTTGTTTGAGATATCAACTTTTGCAAGATGATAGTAGCTTACTCCATAGTGTTTGCGTCATTCTTAGGAGTCCCGATACTCGGAATCCCTTACAATCACTATGATGGTTGCGGTTGAATCTCTGTGGATGTATGTGATTATACAAGAATGCTAGGGCTCCATCATTGCCAATCTTAAGCATTATAATTAGGGATGGCAATGGGATAGGGTTAGATGCGTATTCACCCTGAACTTGGCCTGGTTGGGGTGGGGTTGGGTACACCAAATGGGTTATGGGATGGGTTATGAATATTAAGTTTATGACCCACCCCGGGTATGGGCCGAGTACTAGGTTTGGTGCAACCTAAGTTATTCAAGTAAATAAATTTTCTATCTATATCATAAGTAAGTTGTTTAAGTTTGCATATCTTTAACATTTTTTATTTTTATATTATATTTTATTGGTGAACCAAAAGTGATTAGAGAAGCTGAAAAGTCTCTAAAAGAGACAAAAACACTAGCCGATCTAGTTCATTTTATTTTATGGTTAATTTGATGAAAAATTTGAAATATTCTATTTTATGATTTATTTTAAGGGATAATTACACTCACACCCCCTCAATAATAGGGTAATTACACAAACTTCCCATCGCTAATGGATAATTACAAATTTCTATTTTTATTTTTTTAACCATGGACACGGATTAGCAGTGTCCGACACGTGAAGGAGGCGTGTCAGACACGATGAGGACATAGTTGATAGTTTTTCTAAGAAATTAAAACGTGTGGGATCAAATAATAAATAGGAAAAGTTCAAAAATTCTAATTCTAATTCATTTTAGCAAACACGTCTAATGTGTTTTTGTTTCAACTCTAAAGCGTCTTTCAGTTTTCAACTCCAAGCCCATCGTTGTCGCCGTCTTCTTCACTGGAGGAAGGCCATCGTCATCTTTTTCACTGCTGCCGTGGAAGGGTCCCCAACTCCAAACTACCATCATATGGTTACTTCTTCCTTTTTTAGTCTTCGCCTCCTCTTTCACAAATTCAAAACCCTAAATCCCCAAATTAAAACTTACATTACTTCAAAATTGCTACACTAATTAGGGACTATTTATGCCTAAACTGAAAAAAAAAAATTGAGCATTTGATACTTTGATATTTAAGAAAGAGATTGTATTTGTAATTTCATTGTAACTTGTGGCTGTTTATATTTTTGTTTTGCATTTGTTGTTGACTTATTGAGTTATTGTTGATAAGTTTTTTTTTAATTTTTTCTAACATATGGAGATTTAGTAAGAAGATAGAAATACAAATTTAATAATAAACTAGTAAATAACATTTTCATACTTTACTTTTTTAACAAAGTATATTGAAATTACAACAAATATCTATGTATTTTTATATATTTATATATATATATATATATTTGATAGTCGTGTAGGAGCCGTGTTGTGTCCTAATTTTTTTTTGCAAAATGTCGTGCCCCGTGTCGTATCGAGTCGTGTCCGTATCTCTGTGTCCTGTGTCCGTGCATCATAGGTGGTAAGTTTATTAGCTGATGGATTATTCGATCGAGTCAGATTGTTGCAGGTTGGGTGAATTACTGAATTTTCATGACTCATTCGAGTTTAACGGGTGAAATTCGAACCCGCTGAGTATTTGGCGGGGTGGGGCGGGATGGGTTTTGAGTTTCAATAAAGTTAACGGGGCGTTTTGCCAAACCTGCTTCATACCCGCCCCATTGACAACCCTAATATAATCATGATTGTATTTAGGGCTGAAAGACGAACCAAGCTACTCGATATTCGACTCGAGCTCATTCGCTAAAAGCTCGTTTGAGCTCGATTCGTCAGCATATCAAACCAAGCTTGAACAACTTTTTGTATTTGATAAATTTTGAAGCTTGGCTCGAGCTCGGTTCCATTAATAAAAATTGATAAAAACATGTACAAAAAAATCAAACTACTCGAGCTCGATTCGTGTTCGGCTCGATTAAAGCTCGTTTGAGCTCAGCTCGATTAACAATCAAATAAGCTCAAACACAAATTTTGAAGCTCTATTGTAATTCAAACAAGTTTGAACAATAACTCGTTTGGCTTGACTCGACTCGACTCTTTTACACCCCTAATTTATCAGGATTTTAAGTCATGTGATCATACTAGGGCTCGAAATGCTAGCCCCCTAAATCTCTAACAATCCCTTTATATGTAATGTGCAAGTAAAATGGTCTTAGAGAAATTAGTTTGTTAAAATGATGTATCATGAAAGTGAAGCGATTCTTGAAGACATCAATTGAATTGGATACCTAGAAATTAAACCCTCAAGTCAAATAATCTTGCTAATTATTTTATTTCTTTGGTGCTAATAAAATTTTAATATTGTTATGCTGATTAATATTTCTCAATTCCTTAAATAGTATAATTCACTCATAAAATAGTGAAATTAACTAAATAACATAAGCAAAGATTTATTTTAGTAAAAATTATTAACAATTTGTTGATACAAGTCACGAAAATTATAGTCTATACCTAGCTAGACCGCATTCAAGTGTTTTTTTTTTTATTAACTAAGTGAACCACACTTGCCTTGATCATTCATTTCGTAATATACATTTAGGTGCGACTAAATTGGGCATACTAGAATTTCTCAACAAATCAACATATTTGTACCAAACTCAAAGGCAAAAGTTGAGATTACCCCACTCCCACAGTTTTTCCACTCCCAGTTCCCTCTTATTCAATCCTTAAAGTACACTATTTGTAATAACTCAACACCCAAACCCATTCCATTTCAGCAATTTCAGTAAGAAAACAAATTTCACAAGCAAAACCCCCCAAAACCCTAACTCCTCTCCACTTGCCTCCCCCACTCCACAACCGCCGGCACAGCCACCACCGCCTCCGTCGCACCGCCGCAATGTCCAAATCAACGCTTATCTCTCGCCTCCTCCTCTTCCGGCACCGCGCAATCACTACATCACCAAAATACATCTCCACTCCATTTCAATCTACTCACTGTGCCCCAAATTCATTTCTCACCTCTCAAATCACCAGAAATTACAGCACGCATTTCTCGAAACTATCCATGAACGCTCGCGTGGCCGCCGCCGATCGCGCATTGCAAGAGATCAGTTATCAGTCGGAGCGCGAGAGGATGCGCGAACGAGAGGAGAGGCTGAAAGCGGGGCTCGATACCGCAGACCTCGACGCGGAAGCTGAGGAGGATTACATGGGGGTTGGTCCGCTAATCGAGAAGTTGGAGAAGGAGAAAGCGAAAGGCGATCCGCCTGATTTGAACAGATACGAGGAACCTACTGATTCTGAATCTGATGATGATGATGAGAGGAATTCGGAGTCTGCGGTTAATAAGCAGATCGATCAGTTCGATAAGAAGTGCAAGAAACATGAGGAGCTGCTTGATAAGTTCGCTAAGGCTGGTTCGTAATTTCGTCGAAAACCTTGTGTGCATTTCTTGCTCTGTGTATGTGTGTGATTGCCTGTACTTAAGTTACATAGTTTCTGTTGGATGTATCCTTATTGGATGGAGCAGCGAAAAAGGAAAAGAAATGGTGTTGATCATAGATAAGGGTGCAAATGCCAATGCATATTGTATAATTGTGACCTGTTTTAAGATGTAGATTTTAAGTTGGTTTTGTATGCAGATGATTCATGCCTGAGTTTGGGAGAGCCCAAGGTTATTAGTTTTGCTAATCACACTTCTTTTGGCAGTGTGTTGATTCAAGTGTTTATACGAGTATAAGACTTTAAAAGTTCTCGAGAATATGAATTATACAGTAACTTTAGTGTCATAATAAGCTTAAACCGTTGATTGCATGACATCGTGTGGTTTCCGTTTTTCTAGCAATAGAGTGATGAGTTCCTCTTCGCAGATGAATATCATTACATGATTTACGTCTCCTTCAATATAATTCGTCACAACTATAGCAAACTTGAAATTACCATGGTTCATTTTTCCTTTTTCTTTGTCCTTTTTGACATTGCCTTGTCAAAGGAATTTCCAATGAGTTTAAATGAATCCTACTTTGTTTCTAAATCTTATATATGTATGTTTAGTTCTTTGTTATGCAATTATACACCTGTTTGACTTTATAAAATTGGGCAGAGACCCTCGATGATGCATACAAATTGATGAAAAGAATCGACAAGTTTGAGGATATGCATTTTCGACTGAGGCCAGAGTATCGGGTAATTGGCGAGTTAATGAACAGGCTGAAAGTAGCTGAAGGTAAGGACAAATTTCTTCTTCAGGTGAAGTTAAATAGGGCGTGGAGGATGGTGGAATGGAAGGAGGCTTTTGATCCTAATGATCCAGCCAATTATGGAGTTATTCAGCAAGATCAGCTTGGATCTTCTGTTGATCGTGTGGAGCATGCCGAGTTGGAGGAGGAACAGAGAACTATACAAGGTGGAGGGGATGAGGATGAGTTAGTGTTTGATGATTTGAAAGAGAAGGATACTGTATTGTTGGAAAAGCTAAAGGAATTAGATAAACAACTTGAGAAGAAACTGGCTGAGTTGGACCACACTTTTGGGAAGAAGGGGAAATTGCTGGAGGAGGAAATTAGAGATCTTGCCGAGGAAAGGAATTCATTGACTGAGCAGAAGAGAACACCTCTGTATAGGAAAGTAAGTACATGCAATTACCATTCTGCTGCCTTAGCTGCCTTTTCATTGTGTTTTAATTCGAATGGGAAATTCATATTCTATATATTGGTGTTTGTCCGTGATGCTAGGAACCACAACTGCTACGTGGCCCTACTGGGGTTTTCATTGTGACCTTTTACATTTATCCAAATCACAAGTGATAAGAGATGCTTTTGTGATTAAACTATTTGTTAGGAATCTAAGAATATTCATATTCTGCATTTCATGTGAGCAAGCATTAGTATGATAATCTGATTTACAGTTAATCATACTTCAATCACAAAAACTCAGTGCGAGACTTAATGAAAGTTCCTTGGTAACTTATTATGTTATGAGATTTATCACATAAGTCGTGTGAGACCGCATGGGCTGGAGTGCGAAAGCGGCTTTGGGACCAGAACGTTTTAGAGGGTCTAGAAACTCAATCTACGTAAGAATTTACAATCGAAACATAACAACTTAAAGCAGACAATTACTTCCAAATTAGGTCTAGTTTTCAGAAGACGATCTTACTTGTCAAAATTAAAAATTAAACCAGGTCGCCCAAGCCTAGGTGCTAAAATTGAACCCCATCTAACTCCATTTCCTCGTTGGTATAAATATGAAACCAAAATGGTTCTGTTTCCGTGCGTGCATCTTGAAGATTAAGAATTCATCCTTGGTTATTGAGTTTCAATTGTCTTATTGCTATTAGCAAATCTTTCATCGTATTGACTCATTAGCGGTCTTCAAACTTCATCGGGATCACCTGATGATATTCTTCATGCTTGGATTTATTTATTTTTTATTTCATGATGTTAAAATCAACACTCCTTGATATAATTGGAAGATCACAATAATAAATTAAAGATATATTATTGTGAACACACGGGAAGTATAGCCCCTATGCACTTATTATCTTGCTGCCAAATTTATTTGCTAAACTTGGTCTGTCCTGAATTGTGGCAGGGTTTTGATGTGAAGCTTATTAGTGTCAACAGAACCTGCAAGGTTACTAAGGTAATAAAGCGTCATTGTTTACTCTCCGGTGGTGAATCTTTTCACAATTATGACTGATAAATAACACAGGGAGGACAAGTTAAGAAGTACACTGCAATGCTAGCTTGTGGAAATTATCATGGCGTTGTTGGTTTTGCTAAAGCAAAGGGTCCTGCAATTCCTGTTGCCCTTCAAAAGGTATCAAGATCACACTATCTTTATTTTACTGTGAATTTAAAATGGAATTTACTATAAATTGGGAATCAGTCAGTAATCGCATACGAATGTTAAGTATTAAGTTGGAAGATTTTCCTGCTTGATGAGCAAGTAATTCTACTCCTTTGTAATATTGTAATTTCAGTCTAGATATGTATGTAGACCTATATTATTGCTTAAGAATATGCGTATTCTATTATAACGTTCAAAATGCTACCAGATTATCTGTTCATATGAGCAACTATCTTATATATATCATATCATATTATATTATATATATTTGTTGTATGTATGTATATTTGGAAATCCCTCTTTTTGCGCATCCTTTACTTATATGTTAGTTTGTATTTTACCGATCTGTTTCCACAGGCGTATGAGAAGTGTTTCCAGAATCTCCATTATATAGAACGGCACGAGGACCATACAATTGCACATGCCATTCAGACATCTTATAAAAAGACCAAGGTTCCAACAAATCTATTTGTATTCTTTGTTTATGGTAGAATTTCTTAGAATATTTTTATTCTTTTTGTTTCTTTTGGACAGACCTGAATTTTATCTACTATTAGGTGTATCTTTGGCCAGCTGCTACTCAAACAGGGATGAAGGCAGGCAAAACTGTCCAAATAGTTCTCAGTTTAGCTGGTTTCAAGAATGTGAAATCAAAGGTATCGAACTCGTGCTACCAAGAAGTTTTCATTTTCCTGCTATGTCCTGATGTGAATGTACTTGTAGGTCGTTGGTTCAAGGAATCCCCATAACACGGTCAAGGCCATCTTTAAGGCTTTAAATGCGGTATGTAAAAAGATTTATTTACTCAAATAGTCTCTATATTTTTTCTCTACTTCACCGTTGTGGTTTGCCGTTTTCTATTGTTTACAGATTGAAACTCCCAAAGATGTTCAAGAAAAGTTTGGCCGAACTGTGGTTGAGTCTTACTTGCTGTGATAGGTATGCCTGTTTTTCCCCCTCACAATTTTGCCTACTTGGCGGTATGTCCGGAGATGCCCGATGGAGTTTGCAAAGAAAGAAGAAAAGCACAAATTTAAGGAAAATGCTTAATATACACGCTTTGGAACTAACTCCAAAGGGTGTAGATCATGCCACGTCAACACATAGTGTATGCCATTGCTGACCTGCCGTGGTCTACACCCTTTGGGTATGCAACACCGGGTGTATAGTTTCCCAAATTCTATCTAGTTGTATTTTCCTTGGACTTATGCAGATAATTAATTAACTTTGTTAAATATCATTTCTTTCATACTTCATTTCCTATTTTCTTGCAACATGTCATGTATCTTCCCCTGAAATGAGTAATAAAGTTGTGTAGATTTCTATTTTTCGTATGAAGTTGGAATTTGTTTTGCTCATCATAACAGGTTTGTAAAGGACTGAACCCTCAAGCTGCTATTTGCAATGACCAAACTGTTCTCTTTTTGAACCGAAATGATGTGATGCAAATATATTATTTGGCAGTAAGCAACTGTTAAAATGTGACAACGGAAGCAAAAAATTGCGGAAAGGAAGAAGCATTTGCTCTGTTTTCTTATTTAGTGAGTTTGGAATGCTGAAATTCGAGGAGCTCAAGTAAAGAGGCTATGCAATTTCAGTTGCAAAGTAAACTATTTTTTTGACCTTAAAACTTTAGACGACAAAACAAACGAAATAAAGCAGCTAACATACGAGCTATAAGATGTGCCTCGTTTAATACATTGATTGGTTGAGCCCGAGATTTGTTAATTTTTTTTTTTTTTTTTTTGAAATCTTGGCCAGCTTCAGATATTGAGGGGGCTGAAATGTTTTTTTATGTAAAAATGTATTTGTTTTTCTTCTATTTTGATTGTTTAGGTTGATCATGAAATTTGAGTATCTATGATGATTGGCATAATTGGATCATAATATGCTTGTTCTATAAAAGTTATTCTTATGGTTTTTAATTTAGTCGATATAATGAAGAGAGGCAAGGTGCATGTGTTGTAGTGCGGAAAGGTCGGGGAAAATTAAATAATTAATATAAAAATAAATAAAAACTCAGAAAATACCACCAAAGTTGGTGGTATTTAGGAATTAGCATGTTATGACTTAGGGTATGTCGTAACATGTTGTGTTACGACATACCCCATGTCGTAACACGTTTTAATTTTTTCTTTTTTTATAAATTCAGGTGTGTTACAACATACACCATGTCGTAACGCACAAATATTTTTTTCTGAAAAATTTGTATATGTGTGTCCTTTTTAACATGTATTTTTTCACTGGGATATTGAAATGAATCAATTCTTATACCGTTACAAGTTTTGTGATTCAATCTACATTTTTGTGTTGAAGTCGAAGCCTGAAAATGTACAAAAAAGGTCAAAAAATCATCCTGAAGATGACGAATTTTTGTTTCCAGAAAAATTCGTATATGTGTGTCATTTTTTACTTGTCATATTTTTTCACTCAGATATCGGAATAAGTCTATTTTTGCGTGGTTACAAAGTTTATATGAAAATCTACTATTTATGTGTTCAAGTCAAAACTCAAAAATTAACGAAAAAGAGAGAAAAATGAGCCGGAAACATAGACAAAGTTATTATTTTTTTAAAAAAATTGCTTTAATGTGTTCTTTTTTACTTGTCATATTTCTTCACTCGGATATCAGAATGAGTATTCTTGTGTGGTTACAAAGTTTATATGAAAGTTTACAAGTTATATATTCAAGTCGAAACTCAAAAATACACGAAAAAATGAGAAAAATGAGTGGGAAAATAAGGAAAAAAAATAAAAAACAAAAACAAAAAAACAAATGTGTTACGACATGGTGTATGTCGTAACACATCTTAATTTATAAAATAAATAAATTAAAATGTGTTACGACATGGGGTATGTCGTAACACAGCATGTTACGACATACTTCTTGAATACAATCAACTTTGGTGGTATTTTTTGATTTTTGATTTATTTTTATATTAATTATTTAATTTTTCAGGAAATGTTGCTAATCTATGGGTGGCTGAATTTACTAAAAATATATGAATTTTTTTTAGTACAAAATTATGTGTTACTTGTTGATTTGACATAAATTGGGTCGCTCGAACGGGAAAAAAGACCATAATTTTATTTTAAATCTATTAATTATGAAATTATAAGATGCTTATAGTACATTTAATTACCCATGTTGACATACGCCGGGTGACTTAACGTGTGGAACTTGTCCATAATTTCATTATATTGATTAGATTATGAACACTTGTCACGTATTTGCTTACATGAAATGCTTACATTGTTTGACATACGTCGGACACGGTTGATGCACGCAAAATGTCCATAATTTTATTTTTATACTAATTTATTACAAGATTATGCAACATTTGTTATGTATCTACTTATTCATTACTCAGCGTGTATAATGATGTGTTTAGCCAAGTACAGTATATGAATATAATTGATTTTGATTATTAAGTGATTGAATGTACAAAGGATATTCATAATTTTATATTATATTTTATAAATTCAAAAGTTATAAAATACTTATAATACATTTTAGAGGGTGTTCGACTACGCTAATTTTAAAGAGTGTATAAGCTCTCAGTGCTTATAAGATATATTCAGAACTTATAAGCTCTATGTCTTATAAACTCATAAACAATAAGTTGGGTTTCCTTATTTTTAGGAGTTTATAAATTCCTAACAAATTATTTTAAAAATCTACAAACTTTTCTTCTAAGTTTTTTATTAAGTATTCTGCTAGAGCTTATAAGCTCTAAAAAAACTTTAAAAACTATTTTAAGGGGCTTATAAGTAATTTAGTATGGATAACACAAACAATTTTTTTTAGGTGAACATTGAATTTTATACCCACTAAACTTCATATAAAACAAGCAAAAGGCCCAGCCTGATTACTCTTTTTGTAAACAGACTGCCCTCAAAACAACAAACTATACATCAATTTGTTTGTAACTTAACCAAAACAGTAAAACTCAACCTACCGAGTAAATATCTATGTAAAGCATATCCCTGTTTGTCAGTTTCCAAGTCAAGCACCTCACTATCCTCTGCTTTAGGTCCCTTTTTAGACAGAGAAAAGCAGAAGCTTCATTTGACTCGAAATGGTTAAAAATCCTATTGTTTCTCTCCCTCCAAATGCTATAAACCAATCCTACAATACCATCCACCTATAATTTGTTGTTTAACTTTCCAAGATCTGAAAGCATATTTCAACCATCTTTGCCACCTATTAAATCTATATTCAAAATGTTGGACTCTCAACCATTGCATCACTTTTATTACACACCCTATCCCAGCTAATAAGAGCCATTTTTCTCCCTTGGTCAGAAGAACCCCAGAGGAAATCTCTACATTTCTTCTCCACCATCTTGACTATTGACTGGGGTAGTACAAACATGGTAGTCCAATATACATGCAGTGAAAAGAGGACTGCATTAATAAGTTGGACCCTCCCTGCATAAGATAGGTGCCTTGTTGCCTAACACTGTAGTCTCATGGAAATTTTGTCTACAAGAGTAAAGTAGTCCACTTTAGACCATTTTGTAGGTGACATGGGAACACCTAGATATCTCAATGGGAAAGTTCCTTCAGAGAACCCAGTAATCTGCATAATTTCATGTTTTGTGATTTGTGATGCCCCTGTCACAAATATGCTTGATTTAGACTGGTTAGCATATAACCCAGTGATCTCTGAAAAGTCCTTGAATGTATCCCAAATCAACTGCACAGAACAAGTTGTTGCTTTACAGAAAATCAGCAGATCATCAGCAAAGCAGATGTTGGTGAGTTGCATCTGCTTGCATGTGGGATGAAACCTGAAGGAATTCTGGAGTGCAGCTATCTTCATGCTTCTTGTTAGGTATTCCATGACAAGAACAAATAGAAGAGGGGAGATAGGATCTCCCTGTCCGAGTCCTCTCTTGCCTTTGAAATATCCATGAGTTTCACCATTGAGCACAAGAGAAAAGGAGACAGTAGATACACAAGCCATAATCTAGTCTATAAATTTTTGTGGAAAATTCAAGCTCTCTAACAATTCCTGCAGAAATCTCCACTCAACTGAATCATAAGCCTTCCTAATGTCTATCTTCATAAGACATCTAGCCGAGGCATTTTTTCTATTGTACTACCTAATTAACTCTTGACTTAGCAGCACATTATCACAAATAGATCTCCCTTTTATAAATGCACCTTGGTTTTCATTTACCAAATAAGGTAGCACTTTGGCTACTCTCTTAGTTATGAGTTTAGAAATGCATTTGTATAGTGTGGTACAACAGGCTATGGGCCTAAATTCACTTGCCAACTGGGGGCTATCGCCTTTGGGTATCAAAGATAGAAAAGTGCAATTCAATTGAGAAAGCAAGTTACCATTTTGGAAAAATTCCAACATTGCATCTGTAATCTCCTTTCCTACAATTGGCCAAGCATCCTTGAAGAAATCACTGCCATATCCATCCGGCCCCGGGCTTTTGTTACTACCAATAGAGAACATAGCTTACGTTACTTCTTCTCTTGTGAAAGGTTGGATCATATCCAGTTGCTGATCCCAATCCAATTTAGGCCCCATATCAAATACTTTTGTGTCTGTGTGGTGAGTAGGAGAACTTGTACCAAGTAACTGCTTGTAGTAATCAACAAAGTGATTAGTCAGTTGATCATTATTAGTGAGAAATGTTCCACTTCCATCCCCTATGGTGACAATCCTGTTCTTGTAATTCTTCTTTTTGAGAACAAGATGGAAATATCTGGTGTTCTGATCACCCAATTTAATCCAAGTAGCCTTCGTTTTCTGATGTAGAAACTGCTCTAGAATTCTATTCTTCTCATAAAGTATTTCAGTGGCTTGCCTTTCCTGATTTTGTAGTTCTCGGTTCAAAGGATCCTGATGGAGTAACATTTGCTTTTCTTCCAAGTCCATTTTTGCTTTGTAAGCCTGAACTTCCGCTTCATTAAATTGGGTGTGATTCAGTGTCTTCAACACTCCCTGTAACCTCTTCAATTTTTGAGCCACTCTGTACATGGCAGTCCCCCGTACCTCCTCTGCCCAACTCGCAGCCACCAAATCAAGAAACTGTGGGGATTCACTCCACATATTATAATACTTAAACGGTTTGTGACCTCTAGCTACCCCTTTGTGCCCTTGAACCACCATTGGACTATGGTCTGAAATACCCTCAGGGAGAAAAACTGTCTCTTCTAGTGGATAAGCAGTACACCAATTCTCATTCACCAAGACCTTGTCTATTTTAGAAAAGATTTTGTTCCCATCCTCCCCTTACTATTCCAGGTGTATCGACACCCCTTCCACCTCATCTCTTCTAAATCATTCTGTTCGATCCAAGTTTTGAAATCATAAATCTCACTGACTGTAGCCGGGGCTCCCCCTATCCTGTCATTCATAGTTAGGACTGAGTTAAAATCTCCCATTAATAGCCATGGGCATGTAACACTAGTGGCAATACCAGTTAGTGCAGTCCATAATTCCATCCTTTCTATGCTTTGGTTATAGGCATAGACAAAGGTAACCTCAACTTCAGTTTTAGTAGATAAGTGAATCACTGAGTAGTGCATATATTGAGCATGAGATTCCTTCACTCTTACTGTAAATCTGGCTTCCATATCACCCAAATTCTTCCCCTAGGGTTCTTGGCAAGATTGGTAATTGAGCCCCATCCAGCACACATAGAATGGTACACCTTTTGATAGCTATTTTGTTTTATCTTGTGTTCCAAAATTCCACATAACCCAATCCCAAATTTATTACAGAGAGCAATGACTTCTCTCTGCTTACTCGGGCTATTAAGCCCTCTAATGTTCCAAGTTGCGATTTGGTCCATGGTCAATAATTGTGACAGTTACTTGACCTGGTTCAACTCCAAATTGTGCTACACTTGTGCTAGCCCTATTATCACCTTCTGATAGATTAACTTGTCTCACTGGTGTTTTCCACTCCTGGTAATCTGAATCCACTGATCCTCAGAAGGTGGTGGTGACTGCACACCTTCTAGATTCCCCTGATGCTCAACCTCAACTGTTTGCTGCTGCTGATCTTGGCCCACTGGTAGAGTAGTTTTCTTTTGCACCCATTGCTGTTTACCTTTCAGTTTTCTACATGCTTGAAGTTCATGCCTAAAATTGTTACAATGTGAGCATTTGGGGGCTTCCACTCATATTTCACAGGCTGCTCTTGGATAACCCCTTTTTCATTTACAAAGTGTACAACATCTGACATCTTTGATATATCCACCTCAATAAGCATTCAAGCAAAGTGAATCCTCTCCTTGTTAGCTGTCATTTGATTAGCTAAAATAGGTGTACCAATCAGGCTCCCAATTTTACTCAGCGCACTATTACTCCAAAATTTGAGGTCTAATCCCTCCATCCTTTCCCATATTGGAACCTTGTCCGCACTGTTCTTAGTATAGTTCCTATTAACTGATCAAGGGGAGATGATAACAGGCTTGTTGTCAAAGTGATACACCCCCAGATGCAACATTGCATCCCTAACTGCCAAGGTTTGAAATCTAACTAAGAACATCCCATTTGCCATTAGCAGAACCTTATCAATACCTTGCTTGCCCCACATTCTCCTAAAGTACCCATTCATAATTGGAAATGGAGGATTTGCCCCAATACATAGCATACCAATGAAGGTTCCCAATATTGAATTTCAGAATTAACATCAGTAGCTTCGATTTTACTCAACATTTGCCCTGATGTTGTTTCTGGTTGTACAAATTGCAATTTAGTACCAGCACTACGTATTTTCGAGATATCAAAATTGTCCCACACATTACCTGATTTTAGCCCAGGTCTTTCTACTGGATTTGGGGCTGTGGCAAAATTAGGGCTAGCTAGAGCAGCATCTCTTTTCCCCAACCAGTCTCTCAATAACTCCTGAATCGCCGTCTCATCCATCTTCTCTTCCATTGCTTGGACTTGATTTAGAAAAGCCATAGTTGCAGAGATAGGTTCGTCTCCACTTCGAGTATCCCCTTTGTCACAACCTTCAATCTGGATGGATCGACACACACTCGCTGGTCGAGTCCCCTCGCTAACTGGAGCTTGTTGGATTTCAGCTGGAGAGGTGACCGGCGTTATCACCGTCTCCACACCCCCGATGTATTCCTCTCTTTCGTCTAGCCATAGCCGCGGTGTATCATAGCGTTCATGCGCCGAGAGAAAAACTAATTCAGCAAGTAGGTTGTGGATGAGAAAATTTATTACAAACAAATTTTTTAGAAAGTAAAGTAATTGCCAATTTTTTTGAAAACTTCAATAAAGCGAAACACACACTATTTTAATAAAACATATTCAAAATCATATGACGTTTTTAGGTAATTAAAATCATTATAAATTCGAGTTTCGGTTGAAATATCGATGGATATTCTGTAAAATAATGTAATATTATTTTTAAATTTCGAGAAATTTTGGGTTTCGATAAAATTTTCGAGTTTCGATCGAAATTTTGATGGATATTTTGTAAAATTGAATTGAAAGTGATATCTTATTTCAGGACTCCAATACACCCGAAATTTTAATATTTTGATCAAAATTTAAGACCATGATCTTACCAACTACCAAACTTGTAGTTTGTGACACGTACATATATGGATAAATTGATTACGGTTGTGTTTGGACTTGGAGTGATGATATATCCACGTTGGGACACCACACCATGCTCTTTCACTCTTCACTCTGGATACCTCACCGCACCGCACTGCTGCTCTGCCTATATAATTGAGAGGAGAGCATTTTTGTGAAGCGTGCACAACTGTAGAAGAATTCATTTCAAATTCTTATTACTGATTGAATTCTGTGGAAGAATCAATGGTTACTGAGGGTTTGGAGAAGAAGAGAAGGATAGAGGAAGAATGGAGGTCCATTTACTCATCCAAACAGTCCCTTACTCGATCCGACTTCCCTCCGCACTTCACCTTCGGCGTCGCCACCTCCGCTTTTCAGGTAGCATTCAAATTGATCGTCACTTAAGTTTGAATCAAATGTTCGCGATTTAGTGTTTTCTTATTGAGATGAATTTGTGTAATGTAGGTTGAAGGCGCTTGGAATGAGGATGGGAGAGGTCCTAGTATTTGGGATGCTTTTTCTCGAATTCCTGGTACATACATATATACCAGTGTTTAAAGTTTTAAAATGTTTTGTCTTTTTGGTGGTAGTTTTGTTGAAGTTGATTTTTCCAGGCAAGATTTGTGATGGGAGCAATGCAGATGTTGCTGTGGATCAGTATCATCGGTACAAGGTGCTCGTTTCTTTTATTTTCCTCGTTGTTCGAGTTAAAGCTAGTTTTTGATAAGTTTAGAGTGTGTATGCACTGAAGGATTTGTTGGTTCATGGTTTCAAATCTGTTTTTAGTTGTAACATATATATACTTGTTTGGACACCATATCTAGCTATTTTTTTAGTCATTATGATGAATTTGAAATGTTTAGACATGTCGAGTCAAGAAATGATGTGTATGTGATTTTTTCAGATCAATTGTGCGACTTTGGTTAGATATTTTTGCTGCAGGAAGACATTGAGCTGATAGCCAAGTTAGGATTTAAAGCTTACCGATTTTCAATATCATGGAATCGCATTTTTCCAGGTAAATTTTTTCGTTTTGTCTCTTCGATGACTTCACATATATGGTGTTCGATAAAGTTCTGCATTCCCTATGAGATCCTTTGTGCTCTAATTTTAGTAAGTACTTACTCGGAAATCGCATAGGACAACTTGCCTAGAGTAAATCTTGGTTAGTAAACCATACACGTGGCGGCATGATAAAATGGGACATCTGGTCCCTGACAACAAGAGATATATTATGTTAAACTTGTGTATTTGCCTTTCTTTGAATTACAGCAAATTTGGACTGGCATTTGTCGTTGTCTCTACTAAGGTAGTTATAATGGTACATCATCATCACTAATTATCTTTCTTTTCCTTCCTTATTCTGAAGAAATTTCTTTTCTAAAATATTAATGATGAATAACATTATTACAACCTAGTGTTTGGCGTCATTTTGAGCTCAACCATGATAACTCAATGATGAATGGTATGTACAAATGACTTACACCGTGTGTGCAGATGGTTTGGGAACCAAAGTCAATGTTGACGGGATAAGACACTACAACAATGTCATTAATGCACTTTTGGAAAAGGGTATGCTTTTATGTTCTTTTGATTGTTGTGTTTTTCACATGCTGTTACTAATTGTTAATGTGATTCTCAGATATTGAGCCTTATGTAACACTGTACCACTGGGATCTTCCGCTCAATCTTCTTGAGTCCATAGGAGGCTGGTTAAATGAAGAGATTGTGTAAGTTTCTTGCTCTTGCTCTTTCTTTAATTTTCATTTTTCTCTTTTGTTTTAGTTTTAGTTTGGTTTTGTTTTGACGTCACTTTTTGCCCAAATCTCCGAGATCCCAATCACGATGTTAGGGAGTCGGAAGTTTCATGATAATTACTTACTTGGGTTTCCCTTGTGGCAAAATCCAGAAAATACTTTGCCACATATGCAGAAACTTGTTTTTCTAGTTTTGGAGATAGAGTGAAGAAGTGGATAACAATCAACGAGCCTCTTCAAACCGCTGTGAACGGTTATTGTACTGGAGTATATGCTCCGGGAAGACGTGAAAATTCATCAAGTGAACCATACTTAGTTGCTCATCATCAACTCTTAGCTCACGCTGAAGCTGTTTCCATCTATAATAGCAAATATAAGGTATACTTTTTTCATATTTTGCTTCAGAATTTTTGTTTTTGGGTGATTCTCAGGATATATTAATTGTATGTTTAAAAAATCATTTCACAGTTCAAATTACATTTCAGATTTCTAAAGATATCACCTTATTTATTCGTAACCCATAAATTCTTCTGATAGAACTACTTTCACATGGTACGGTGGTAATATCTTTAGGCTATGTTTGGTTCCTGGATTTTGACGAGGAAATGGAAAAGTGCTAAAAATAAACTCTGTATATTATTGATAATATTCTTGCAAAAAGATATACAAAGAAAGAAGACAAATTATCAGAGTAAAAAAGAATGAAGTAAAGCTGTAAAACATGTTATTAACTACAGACTGAAACCTATTCAAAATAAGCCTTAATACTGAAATTGCAGATTAGTCCCTTTATTCTTGGTCAATGTCAAGTTTGCCTCAGAATCTTCTAGAGATAAGCATGGGCCAGACAAAGCAGATCTATTATTTAGGCCCAATGTAGGAATTGTGGAATTAGCTTGATTTGTTGACACCAAGCTGAAGTTTGTAGGCCCAAAAGCTGTTTGGGCTTCAACATCCTCCCACAAGCTGATAGCGGGTGCAAAAATGTCAATCATTCCTAACCGCTTTATTAGATCGACATGTTTGATACGTCCCGATGCTTTTGTTAGAATGTTAGCAACCTGATCACCTGTACGAACAACATTAGTAGCACATATTTTGTTTTTTACATAATCCCGAACAACATGACAATCTATTTCAATGTGCTTAGTTCGTTCTTGAAAAATAGGATTAGAAGCAATATGAACAGCTGCTTGATTATCACAAAACAAATTCACAGGAGTTAACTCAGAAAAACCCAAATCTTTAAAGATACCAAGAATCCAAACCACTTCGCTACAAGTAAGAGACATAGACCTATATTCAGCTTCGGCAGAGGATTTAGAAAACAGTTTTCTGCGTTTTACTTTTCCAAGATATTAGAGAATCACCCAAAAAAACACAAAACCCGGTAACCGATTTACGAGATAATAGGGCATGGAGCCCAATCAGAATCACAATAGGCTTTTAATTTAAAAACAGTGTCCTTAGGAAAGAAAAGTCCTCTACCGGGACAAGATTTCAAATATCTTAAAATACGAAAAGCAGACCTCAAGTGAGAATCTTTTGGCTTATGCATGAATTGACTTAAAACATGCACATCAAAGGAAATATCAGGACGAGTATTAGTAAGGTAGATGAGCTTACCAATTAACTTTTGATAGCTAGTAATATCAACAAGACATTTATCATCATCACTAACTTCATGATCTAATTTCTGATTTTGTTCCAGAGGAACAAAGGACGGCTTAACGCCTAAAACCCCAAAATCTGCAAGTAATTCCAAAACATATTTGCATTGTTTCAAACACAAACCTCTAGAGGAACGAGCAAATTCAATACCTAGGAAATATTTTAAATCACCAAGATCCTTGAATTGAAACTGCGAATATAAATAAGTCTTAACATTATTTATATGAGACAGAGAATTACCAGTCAGAAAATTTTATCAACATAAATCAATAAGGCTATAACGGCAGAACCCACATTTTTCACAAAATGCGAGTAATCATGAAGACTTTGCTTAAAACCAAGTTGGCCTAAACAATGGGTGAATTTTTCATTCCATTGTTGAGGAGCTTGCTTTAGCCCATACAAAGTTTTTTTCAACTTACAAACTCTATTGTCATCATTAGAAAAATATCCTTTAGGTAAAGCATTATAAACTTCTTCATTAAGATCACCATTTAAAAAAGCATTATTAACATCTAAGTGAAAAATAGGCCAATCCTTAAGGACAGCCACGGAAAGGAGAGACCGGACCATTTTCACAACAGGTGAAAACGTTTCAAAATAGTCTATTCCCTCCCTTTGGCTATATTCTTTGGCTACTAAACGAGCTTTGAAACGCTCGATTTCGCCTTTAGATTGATATTTAACCTTATACACCCATTTACAACTGATAGGAGTTCTACCTTTAGGAAGATCACTTAGAGTCCAAGTATCATTTTTTTCTAGCGCAACCATTTCTAGGTCCATTGCATCTTTCCAATTTTTATCTTCTATAGCTTCGTTAAAAGAAGTAGGTTACCTATTTTATCAATATTAGAAATGAAACAACGATGCTTAGAGCTAAAAATATTATAACACATAGAGTCAGCCAAAGGATAAAGGCAAGCAGAATGAGAAGAAGGCATGGACATATCATAATCACGAAGATGAGATGGCATTTTAGTGATATGACCAGATTTATGCAAAGGAATAACAGACTGATTATTGACGGTACTAGGCTGTAAATCAGTTTCCTGCTGAATTTCAGAAACTACATCAGACAGATTGTCATGCTGAATTTCAGAAGCTATTTCAGGCAGATTTTCAAAGTGAATGGAGGGGAGGGGGGTGTGGTCTCAGCTCTTGTGCCCATGTTATTAGGAAATAACAAATCCACAGGCGTATTAACAATTTCAGCGCTACTGTGTGGCACACTGTCAGCGCTTATGTCGATACTACCATAGGATACTGCGTTGTCCTTATCGACCACATTACCTGAAGGAGCATAACTAGCCACATCCATCGTACTATCAAAGAATCCGTGAATCCCTGCAGAAATCGTATTGTTAGTGTGATACGGAAACACAGTTTCATAGAAACTAACATCACGAGAAACAATAATGACATTCGTCTCAAGGTCAAGTAACTTACATGCCTTACGATTTTCACAATAACCCATGAGAACACATTTACGAGCCCGAAGTTCAAACTTATCCTTATTATTAAATACAGAAGCATAGGATAGACAACCAAACACACGTAAGATATTGAAATTAGGTTGAAAACCAAAAATGACTTCAAAAGGGGTTTTGCCATGGAGAATCGAACTAGGCGTACGATTGATGAGAAAGGCAGTAGTCAAAACACATTCAGACCAATTTGCAATAGGGCAGTTACTTTGAAATAATAGAGAACGAGCAAATTCATTACCTAGGAAATATTTTAAATCACCAAGATCCTTGATTTGAAACTGCGAATCTAAATAAGTCTTGACATTATTTATATGAGACAGAGAATTACCAGTTACAACAATATCATCAACATAAATCAACAAGGCTATAACAACAGAACCCACATTTTTCACAAAAAGCGAGTAATCATGAAGAATTTGCTTAAAACCAAGTTGGCCTAAACAATTGGTGAATTTTTCATTCCATTGTACCATGCTAAAAATAAATTCTGTATATTATTGATAATATTCTTGCAAAGTAAAAGAGAAAGAGGACAAATTATCAGAGTAAAACAGAATGAAGTAAAGCTGTAAAACATGTTATTAATTACAGACAGAAACCTATTCAAAATAAGCCTTAGTGCTGAAATTGCAGATTAGTCCCTTTATTCTTGGTCAATGTCGAGTTTGCCTCAGAATTTTCTAGAGATAAGCATGGGCCAGACAAAGCAGATCTATAGCTTAGGTCCAATGTAGGAATTGTCGAATTAGCTTGATTTGTTGACATCAAGCTGAAGTTTGTAGGCCCAAAAGCTGTTTGGGCTTCAACAAAAAGGGAAAGGAAAATGTTACTCTTGCTTCAACTTATAGTACTTTGTGACTTATTTTCTGAACATTCTCATTTTCCTTTTCTTTTTCCTGACCAAAATCCATAAATCAAACATAGCTTTAATCTTATTGGCTATGAAATTTCTGAAAAGGAATTAATTCAAATGATGTGCAACATCGAAAGCCATAATGGTTCACAATTTTTTCCTTAGCTGAAAAACAATTTGCAGTTTTTGTGATGATATTTTTGCCTTAATACTTCAGAGTTTGAACTCCATCCAATTACGATTTTGTATTTAAGTATTTGGATATCTCCCTTTTAATAGGAAATGTATTCTTGAGCAAATAATTACTTATATATTCCAATTGATGAGTAAAAGTAATAATCAAACTCAGTGGATCTACTATTTCATTAATGTTTGTGATGGTATTTCTTAAAAGGACAAGCAAGGAGGACAAATAGGCCTTGTCATCGACTGCGAATGGTCAGAGGCTTTATCAGATAAGGAAGAGGATAGAAATGCTGCAACCAGACGTCTCGATTTTCAGCTCGGATGGTAATTTTTTCTTCTTGGCTATTTATCGACCAAATATTCACATGTTCATAATCTAATATGAGCGTAATAAATTTTTTGAGCAGTGACTTTGTTTTTGCTGATATGTGTTTAATATCTCTGATTTAGGTATTTGGATCCAATCTATTATGGAGATTATCCTAAAACAATGCATGAAAAACTGGGAGATCGCCTGCCAAAATTTTCTGAGAGAGACAAAGAGTTGCTTAAGAATTCAGTAGACTTTATTGGTTTAAACCATTACACGACTAGGTTTGTTCGTCATCCAACAAATAATCTTGAAGATAACGATTTCTATAAAGTCCAGGAGGCAGAAAGAATTGGTAAAAGCAAACCCATTCCATTTATTTGTCAAGATAAAGTTTCTTTTTTTTTTCCTTTTTTTTTTTTGAATAAACCAAATTCTATGTATTGATTACTGAGCAATTTATCATGGTAATTTCAACTTACAATTGTAGCTGAATGGGAAGGTGGAAAGATGATTGGAGAGAAGGTTGGATTATTTCTTTTATTTTCTTTCTTATACATAACTTTATTAGCCACATAATACATAATAGGTTATACTCGTGTATTTTTACATGCAGGCAGCATCGTCTTGGCTTTACGTTGTTCCGTGGGGTATACAGAGGCTTCTCAATTACATTTCTATGAGATACAACAATCCCCAAATATATATAACCGAAAATGGTAATGTCCTAAGATTTAGATTTTCGATATGTCAATATTCAATTTATTTATATTCTTTTTCCTTACTCGGTAAACCATTATACTTGTTAAATATCTACAGGTATGGATGACGAAGACGATGCCACATCAACATTAGATGAGATGCTAGACGACAAATTACGGGTTTCTTATTATAAGGGTTATCTTGCTGCAGTTCATCAAGCAATTAAGTGCGTTAATTATTTCCTTGTTTTGTTATGTTTCATCACCAATCACGTTACATAAGATGAAATTTTTTTAATGAAATCAGCTTATAATTGATTAATTTTTGTGTGTAATTGATGGACAGGGATGGAACGGATGTGCGAGGGTATTTTGCATGGTCCTTAGTCGACAATTTTGAGTGGCATCTTGGCTATACGAAGCGTTTTGGTCTGATTTATGTGGACTACAAAAACGGGCTAACGAGGCATATGAAATCTTCTGCATATTGGTTTTTGCGGTTTCTGAAAGCTGACGAAGGAGGTAAAAATGGCAAACTAGATTAATACAGTGGATTTCCATGCTTCTCTAGCCATTGGGCGGCTTGAGTGGCTAAGTGCTGCACGGGATGTTAGAAAGAGTCTAAGTCTGTAGCAAATCGCAGGATGCTAGGAAGGTCTCAAGTCCTTATCCTATGACTCGAATTGAATGTCTATTAGGGACAGAATTCTATAGTACACTTTATAAGGTTATACTTTTGAATAACCTTATAATATTTTATAGGTTAAATAAATGGAGTATGTACTGATTAATTAAACCTATCATGAATACCGCCAACCTGTATTTATGCGAAGTGTATTTATGCACAAAATCTCGCCAACCTGCGCCCTAAGGTTGATTACATTAGTGTAAATAGAATAGAATAGTAATTGTTTTTATATATTTTTAAAAAACATTATGATAAATTATAATATTATTGAAATTTGTGATAGCATAAGTGATTACATAAGTATTAATAGAATAATAGTGATTGATTCTTTTGTCATTATAATATTTTTAAAATTTGACAATTGATTTATCTTTTATTGTTTGATTTAATTTTATATCTTTTTATGCCAATATTTTGTACACTGTTTTGTGATGAACAAATGTTTTTTTAACTCTTTGCTTGTATCTAAGAATAAAACAAACAAGATCACTAGCTCCAAATAATTTAGACAAGGAATCAAATAGAATAATAAATGAATTTTGTGACGTGTAAAATGTCATTTTCAACATCGATAAACTTTCTAAGAATTGTTGATGTATTTCAAAATTACTACAAATTTATTTGAAAGTTAGTAATATTTTATGTGTTACTTGCTATTTCACTTACCTATCAAAACTAAAATAAGCTTGAATGTTAACTCATGAATATTGCCGGAAAAATTATTTTAGTGCCCAACCATTCATTCTTGGATTTGTCCATGCTTATCCGAGAAACTATATGCTTCAAATCATCATGACTCTTAAACATAGGGCAATTTATACAAGAGTGGAAATGTATTGCTGTAATAAAAAAAAGGTTACAACATAATTAAAAATACAATAGTAGTATCAGATAAAAAATATTCTAAACCTTAATAATCGTCTTCGTAGTAGTTCATGACACGAATATGGAAATCATTCCCGTAACTTTGTTGTTCCTCTTTTATCCGTTTGGCAGACTCCACGAGAGATTTGTCCTGGATACACACCTCAATCAGCTCAAGTGTTGGAATTTCACCAATAACATCTGGAATCTCACTGAGATTTCGACAGCCAAGAAGCATCAGGCGCTCAAGGCATGGGAAGTGGTTGCTCTCAGTTATCCAGTGCTCAAGATTTGTAGTTAAAATTTGAAGAAACTTGAGTTTAGGAAATTCTTCTTCAGCTGTCTCCCAGTTACCACCATGGTTCGCCGTAACGGTCGCGGTGTTCGTCGCGGAGGCCACCGTTCCAGTTCCATGGCACCGTCGCGGACGTTCCACAATTTTTTGGCTTAAATTGCTCAAAAATTATTAAAAAAAATCCTAAAAAACTTTACAATTAGTAAATATTGTATTGAACGTCTATCTTTCTTAATTATTCTTAATTGGAAGATTTTGAACAACAAAGGCTAATAAAACGGAATGCAATTTGGCTTATAACTCTAAAATAGAATTATATAATTCTTACAATTTGTATTATTACGAGATTTCTTTTGCGCATAAAAGTGTTTGAATTTGAGTCAATATCACCTTACTAGTTTATGAGTGTGAGATTTATTACATAAAATTTATTAAATAACAAATTTTCATTAATACCAAGTAGAGTGACGAGGTGGTACAAAATCATCAGTATCTGATCTATGGGAGTCATGTTGATAATGATACAAGCCATGTGGATAAGCAAAGCGAGACGATTCAAGTTGTTCGCCTTGAGGCTGAGATGGTTGATTTGGTGCATTGTAAGTAGTAGAGTGGATTGGATATGCACTTGACAATGAGTCATCATGATAACGATAATACCCAAATCCTCGATATCCACTACTACTACCTGTACATCAGAAGATCCATAGTCATGTGCTCGATATCCAGCACCACTTGCACCAGATGAGTAATCATATCCATGATATCCACTAGAACCACCAGAAGATCCATAATTTGTTCCATGGTATCCTATCCCACTTGTAGTAGAAGATGTATGATCATGGTGTCTATTGCGCGAATAGTCTAAGTACCCATCAAAGTGTCCATGCGTGCCTGATAACTCTTGACGAGGATTATACGCCACCTCATGAGCAATCCGATTGTCATTGCTAGATCCGTAACTATATCCACCTGGCACTTGTCGGATCCCTCTCAAGCCAAGACTTTGCATTTGTTCATCAACACTTTTGTATCTTCCGGAGGATCCACCAGAATAAGAATGATCACCACGGCTAGAATCTATCGATGATAAAAAAACGTCTTTGTTCTTCAATACCCGGTCGATATCCATGGTCTGTATCTTGTGTGGCATAATAATTTTCACCTCCTTGTGCCCAAGACATACCGGCGTTATATTGATCATCTTGATAGTTGCGGGCACTTCTATCCTCACTCCTTTGTTCGGTAGTATTATCATTTGATCGTTGAGACCTCCCATTGTTTCCCTTGTCGGTTCCATCACCACTCTCATCGCTATCATCACTGTCATCACTTAAGTTTTCTGATGCGACATTTTTCCCTCTCGAATTTCTTGATCGCTCCTCATTACGTCGTCTTGGAGCACTACTAGTTGCATGATCGTCTTCTTCTTGCGAAATAACTCTATCCACTGAATCCAAAATATCATCTGACAATATAAGTTGTTCATTCTCTCTTGTCCATTCTTCCAAGATGTCATCATCGTCAAATATATGGTTCAGATCAATAGGGCTATAATAATCATCGTCGTTTCGGTGCATCATGTTCCTCACACGAAGTCGCATATTATAGTGGCAGTAAACCAATTTGTGCAATTTTTCTATAGCCAGACGATTGCGAAGCTTTGTGTGTATCAAAGACCATGTACTCCAATTCCTCTCACAACCAGAAGACGAGCAAGTTTGGCTTAGCACTTTAATCGCAATTTTCCTTAAGTGAGGAACTTCTTCACCATAGTTGATCCACCATTCAGCTGAAATAAATTAGAATTGATGACCATTGTAATCTATAGTTGCAAAAAATTAAATAAAATATTTTAAGATTTGAAGAACATTAGAACCTGGAAGAGTTTGTTTAACTGCTTGTAATGCAAGTGGCGAACCGAACTCTCCCATCTTGTTTGTAAATAATTTGATCTACCAACATAAAAAACTTAAAATTATAAGACTACATCTGAAAAAATTATTAATGAACAAAAACACAAGATAGTATACCTCATTCATTGCTCGAGCTTGCGAATTTAGGTCTGGTTCAAGTCTCTTTACTACGACCTTCAGACCTCGTCTGACCTCATCCGTGTAAACACTAGTGCCCGAGTATTGAAGTGTGGGGTTAAAAAAATATGCTGAAATATAGACATACAAAAGTTATTCTTAACTATGTATATGATAATTGACTAAAATATATTATATTACCTGCAGCATGCAAGTGTTGGTGTAACTGATTGTACCAACGATCATCAATGACATTCCAGTACAATTGCCAATCTTTAACTCCATCTTTTATTGCTAGTTTTGCCCTGTCCATGGCCTCATATATGATTGATAATGTGGGTTTCTTGTCTTGATCAACAAGTTTTAAAACCTTAACTAGGGGTTCCATTACTGCACAAATTTCTCTCGCCTTATTCCAAAATCTGGCATCCAAGATTATCTTTGATACTTTTTCAGCTTCTTTTCTTCTTCTTGTAGTATTATTACACTCTTCCCATTCAGAAGTCGTGCACATTCTCTTCAAATCAATATGATGCCGAAGAAGGCTTTCAATGGCAATAAATTGTGTGGCAAATCTTGTGATTCCAGGTCTCAACAATTCTCGATCATTCGTATAAATTTTCATGAGATTCACAACTTTATCACTGTTGTATATGAAGCTTGTGATATATTTTGCCTTATCCATATATTTCTTTACTTTTTCCATCTTTCCAATATCTTCTAACATCAGATCAACGCAATGTGCGGCGCAAGGGGACCAAAAGAGATGGGGCCTTTCTTGCATCAATCTCTCGCCAGCAGACTTATTAGCACTTTCACTGTCTGTAACCACGTGCACCACATTTTCTTCTCCTATCTCATCAATTACTTTATTCATAAGAGACAAAAGAAAATCAGCTGTTTTCCTTTTGTTGGTGCAGTCTACAGAAGTGTGATAAATCATATCTCGATCACAATATATCATAAAATTAATGATCGGATGTTTATTTCTGGTGCTCCAACCATTACACATGAGAGTACACCCATACTTAGGCCATTTCGCTTTTAGAATGGACATGTAGCTCTCTGTCTCTTTCACCTCTTCCTGTAAATAAATACCACCGATTTGGCGTCCTGAAGGACCTTGTATTCCTGTCCCAGCCTTAGCAATAGTATTTATCATTGATTGATAATAAGGACCACTATCAGCAGCATTAAATGGTATACCATTGAATATAAACCATTTTGAAATAGCCTTGCCAACTCCTTTTATTTTGTCAGGGGAAAACCAATTTTTTATACTTTTTTGCTTTGAGGGGTACATTAGAGGATCAATACCTCTTGACGAAGATTTAGTTGTATCTTTTACGCTTTGGCTACGAGATATTCCTCTTTTTACACCTAAAGTTGGACCGTGTGAGGAACCGGCCCCAACATAACCTACATGTAGCAAAGACAAAAAATTTAATTTGTAGACAGAATCATATGATCATACAAAAATTGTTTAGAGAGAGATACTCGACATACCGTAACCATAGCGATTATGCATCTCATCCTCGAATGCAGCGGTTTTACAACTCTCTCTCATGGCATTTCTCAATTGCCTACTTTCCATTCGTTCTATATGATCGAGATGTTGACCATCAAATTCTTCCTCACCACTACTATTTTCACTATCTAATGTATATGGGGTTTCTTGTCGAATAGCATGTAATGCTACATCTTTTTTTTTTTCATTAAATTTCTTTTACTCTTCGAGTCTTGAATATGCTTTTGAAGCATTCGTGACACCTCTTTTGGAGCTTTCGTACACCTCTCCACATCCCCCGTCACAAGTGCAATGTGTTCTTTTAACCTTGTAATCCCCCCAGTAATAACTTTTTGACAAAATTTGCATTTCATTGTTTTTCGACTATCACCAATTGGCTCGGCGAAATCCCAACCAATATCGCGATTTGAGGCCATCCTACAAAAAATTACTCATCATATTATGCTTTAAATTAATGTACATAAACAACCAAAAAATTATTAAAAAAAATATAATATGTTAACAATCATCTACACACACATATATTATTTTGCAATATATTAATGTTTTATAAGTTTACTTTAGTGGGAGTGTGCCAAGATTAAGACTTGAATGGGTTCCTATATATTAATGTTTTATAAGTTTGCAATCATCTACACACACACACACACACACACACACACACATATATATATAATTAGACGGTTGGATCAAGTCCCTATACTTTATAATTTAGTTATACCTCTGTAACTTGTACAAACGGGTCTCTATAATTGTATGGGTGAAATGATGTGTTCTAATTATTAATAATACTAATAATACTAATTTTGGTGCAATAGAATAAAAGATCACAAGACAAGAGCCATTATTATTATTGTTGGTATTAGTAATGAGGCAGAGCTTAGAATTAAAATTAGATGTGAATCAAATACTGGATCTATTTCTTTCACCATAAATCACAAATGCTCTCAAAAGTAATATCATTTATCTATCTTTTACCAGAAAATAGAAGAAAGGATAATCTAATAATACTCTTTTAAAATATTTATTTCTAATTCAAAGTTCTATAAACAACCAATAACAAATAATTACCCATAAATTAACTTGAGTACTTCTTATTATGAAAGTACTTTAACACATTTATTTAATAACTAATTTCAGACTTAATTCGGCCAGGTTGAATATATCATGTGATGATAATAAATACATTTGCTTTTAGCGATAACACTTCAGTATATGTTATAAAATAGTATGATAACTAAAATACACAATAATAAGCAAAATTAAGAAACGTACCTTTGGGTGGTTCAAAATGATAAGAAATTTATAGAAGAAAATTGATGCAGAGGAATCTATAAATTTTTTAACTTATCATAAAACTGATAGAGAGGCACCGTGTAAATTTATAGAAGAAAATTTATAGAACTTAAAAAAAATCAATAAGACAATGCCTTATTTATAGAAGAAAATTGATAGAGAGGCACCGTGTAAATTTTAACTCATCAGATCCACTACAAAAATCAATAATACATCTAAAAAGCAAAAATATATAGGTGTGCATTAATTCTACCCTATACACACTAGACTTTTTTTTTATCAGATGTCTTTTCCCTATTTTCTTTCCCACTTTATTCCTGCCAAAGTGAGTATAGACTATAGAATGAGTGATTAAAGTAAAAACTCATTTTCAGCTTTTGTCCCCATTTTTGCTGGAAAGTGTAAAGTAGGAGATGGCTTCACTTCCATGCCTCTGCAACTCTCCGCCATTTTCAGCCTTTGACCGCCTCTGCATCTCTCCGGCTAGTTGATCCACCGTTCCGGCCGTTCCATCGCCGAGAAACGCCGTTCCGGTCGCTACAAAGCCGCAACTCGGCTGTCTCGCCCGCTTTTCGGCCGTTCCGACACGTTCCACGTACAAAACCGAGATGCCCGCGAATTTTGGAACGGCGGGGGCCGTTCCCGTTTCGGAACGGCCGTTCCGGCCGCGAAAGCAGCGTTCCGGCGAACTATGGTTACCACCCTCGTAAGAGCAGTTTATCAGTTTCAACACTTGAAGATTTGGCAACGAACCGACAGTCGCCATATCTTGCAAGCTAAAGCCGAGACTTCCGAGTCTTAATTTTTTCAACGTCTTTGGAAATGCAAGCTTTTCCCACATAGGAAAAGGATCGCCCCAGTAATCTTGCCCTACATCAATCCTCAATTTCTCGAGTTGATGAAGGTGGACAAGATTCTCGAGTTCAAAAATTGGCCAATTTATGTTGTTATAAACAACTTCCAATTTTCTTAAATTTGGGATGCTTTGCAACATCCTTCTGGAACATTTGAAATTTCTTACTGAAGTGAGCGTTTGAAGGTTTTCAAGGGCACACGAACGGGGATGACGAGGAGGATAAAGTAAGGAACAAACTTTATGCAAGATAAGATGTCTTAATTGGGTCATCTTCCAAATTTGTAACGGAAGATCTATATTACATCTTCTTTTGGTTGAGAAAATGAACAAGGATTGAAGATTCTGAAGCTTTGATATGGAAGGAGGAACAAGAAGGAAAATAGTGTCTATGGAAATGGAGAAAGCAAGGTACCTTAAAAGAAACAACTCAAGTACTTCAACAGGGAATATACTAAATGTCAGTCTCACAGCATCCAATACCTTGAGGTATCTAAAATCTTGTAAAGAACTAAGCATGTCATGCCAAGGTGGGAAGCATAAAATCGTACGAAAGGCAGCTCCATATATATGTGGAACAGAAGCTCGACGAGACCTATTAATACTTACCCGTCGCTCAGTTTTTATGCTTTCTGCAAGGATTTTTTTAGCATTAAGAAGAAACTTCTCTTCTTGAGCTGCTTTTATGCACACGTCCCGTAAAAGATCATGTAAGCTGCATTTTTTTATTCTCCCATCAAGCTTCCTCTTGACCAAAACAAGACTTCTATTTACAAGATCCTCCAAATACTTTTCTGCTGCCTCTTCCCAACTTAAAGGTTCATTCAGTTTCAGAAATCCCTCAGCTACCCATAATTTGATGAGTTTCGAGGCTTTAATCTCATAATCTTCTGGAAAACTTCCCATGTATAAGAAACACGGTCTCAAATGATGAGGCAAATGTACGTAACTCAAATGTAGAATCTTTGCAAATTGCTCATCATTTGTAGCAACAGACGAAGTTACGTTTTTCGCAACCATCTCCCATGAAGCTCGTGTCTGGCTAACCGTGGAGAGGATTCCTGCAGTCACGACGATAGCAAGCGGGAGTCCTCTACAGCTGCTCGCAATCATCCTTCCAATGTATTCCAAATTAGGAGGACAACTTTCTTGTTTAAACACCTTCTGGCGAAGCATGTCCCAACTTTGATCCTCATCCATGAAATGCATCTCGTAACTAGGGCTTGAAGAGTCAGTGGGATATGCAGCAACATCCGATAGCCTAGTGGTTAACATGATCCGACTTCCACTATTATCATCGGGAAATAACCTCCTTACATCGTCCCACACCTTTGTACTCCACATATCATCCAACACAATGAGAAACCTCCTACCCTTTAAACTTTGGAACACAGCTAATGATTCATTTTTTGGTGTATCTTCTTTAATGAATGGTTTAAGGACAACCATAAGTCCCGAGACGATTTCTTTTACATTGTAATCTTGTGAGATCGTCACCCAAGCACGAATCTCGAAGCGTTCCATAACCAATGGATCATCATAAGCATTCAGAGCAAGAGTAGTCTTGCCAATGCCTCCCATACCAAAGATTGGGATGACTTGGAGTTCGGACAGTTCCCCACAAAGCCGAGCCTTTATCGCGAACAAGTTGTCGTCAAAACCAATCATAGCATCTTTTCCTGTGGGTGGAAGTAATACATGTCTTGAATGATCACTGACAAGTTGTATGCCTCTGTCTCCGGTTCTGAGGCGAGTTTTCATGTCCATCACCTCTTTTGCTAACGTAGCAATTTCCTCCGTTACTATTTGCAACTCTTGATTTAGTTGTTTAAAATCAAATGAATAAAGCTCCAAATCCATGTTCATAGCAGCTAGAGGAGATGAATTAATTGGGTTTGAGATATAGTATGACCGTAAGTGTTGGGTCATAAAAGATTCGATAGCATCTTCTGCTTCATATGCTACACTCCTGATCCGTCCTTCTAAATTGTCAGCTAAATTCTCCGGAAAATCTTCAAGAAACGCTTGAAAGAGAATAAGGTGGTCGTGGAGAGATCTTATGTTTTGTTTTTCATGACGATAGGCGGGGGAAGATTGATGAACGTCATGTTGGAGAATATGTTGTATGGTTTGCGCAAGTGAAACAAGAGCAGCATAAGCCATCTGATCTTAGGTTTTAGGCACAATAAAGATTTTCAATTTGAAGGAAGAGTAACTAACAACTAGTTCGGATCGGATCGGATCTTCTATTGCAAAAATTATGGAGAGAGAGAGAGAGAGAGACTTAATTATGGAAGCTCAAGCTTGCAGTATGGAAGAACAGACTGTTTTCTCATTTATAAAACCTTAAATTTTAAAATGGTAATAAAAAATTAAGTGTGTTTGGATGGAGGGATTTGAAAGCTATGGATTTCAATTTGATCAATAAATTCATTGAGTTTGTTGAGATGATTGGGAAAATTGCAAAATTAGTACTCTAAGTTAGCCTACACGTTTTTTTTGGTACAATAAGTTGGCAGGGTAGCAATTTGAGTACATTAACTTGAAAAAGTTCGCAATCTTGGTACAAGTTGGCTTGAAAATTTTGAATTTGGCCGGAAAATGTCATTTAGTGGGAAAATTGACTTGAATTTGGGGATTTTGCTGAAATGGAGGGAAAGTTACCTTCAATTTGGGGATTTTTGCGTATGGAAGGAAAATTAACCTTTAATTTGGGAATTTAACTCAAATACTTTCAATTATTTTTTAATTTATTTAAATTTTTGGAAGTGTCAATTCAAATATTTCTTTATCTTAGTTATTTTTTTATTTATTGTAAATAAAATTTGTATAATTAATATATCTATAAGATAATTTGAAGTAAAAATTATAATATTATATGCCTAAATTCAAACTAAATTATTTTTTTACTTAGTATTCTGAATTTTTCTATTTTTTTTATAATTTTTTTCTGTCTTCGTTTTTATTTTTCTAATTTTTTTTATTTCGTATTATTTGCTAATTTTTTAAAATTGTTTTGATTATTTACAATTTTTGAATTTTTTATTGTTTTTACGTTTTTTAGTTTATAATTAATTTATTTTTTATCAATGGAAATCTTTGCCACCATTAAAATTTATTTCACTTAAATTTAAAAATTCGTTGGAGATGTCATTTCCAATGTTTTCTAGTTTTTAAAAATATTTTAATATTTTTTTATTCTTATATTTTTTGGATTGTAATAAGTTGTCAAAAAAATTGATTTTGTTTTGTAATTTTTTTCGAAAAAAAATCAATTTTTTTTTAGTTTCTACTTTAATATTTTTTATAGTTTTAAATTTATTTATTTTGTCAATGGTATTTATCTACAAAATGTACATGCCAACTTGGAGTACCAATTTTACCAATTTAAAAACATAAAAAATTCTGAAACTATTTTGGAAAAGTACCAAATTTACCAATTTAAAAATAAAAAATTCTGAAAAAAATCAAAAAAAGTAATATTAAGTTACAAAACAGAATCTAATTGTTTTGGAAACTTATGGAAATTCATAAAATAGAAGAAAAATAAAAAAATGAAAAATAGTTTTAAAAGTAGAAAATATTAGAAATTATATTTCAAACTAATTTTTAAATTTAAGTAAAACAAATTTTAATGGTGGTAAAAGATTTCCATTGACAAAAAATAAATTAATTAAAAACTAAAAAATCGTAAAAAAAAAACTAAAAAAATTGTGTCAAAACAATTTTGAAAAATCAGCAAACAATACGAAATAAAAACAAAGAAAGAAAAAAATCAATTTTTTTTTGACATATAGAATACTAAGTAAAAAAATAATTTGGTTTGAATTTATGCATATAATATTATAATTTTTAACTTTAAATTATTTTATAGATATATTAATTATACAAATTTTATGTATAATAAATAAAAAAATAACTTAGATAAACAAATTTTTGAATTGAAATTTTAAAAAATTTTAAAAAATTGAAAGTATTTGACTTAAATCCACAAATTTAAGGTCAATTTCCACTCCATATGCAAAAATCCTCAATTTGAAAGCAATTTTTCCTCCATTTCAGCAAAATCCCCAAATTCAAGTTAATTTTCCCGCCAATTCAAAATTTTCCTGCCAATTTGTACCAAAATTGCAAATTTTTTAAAGTTAATGTACTCAAATTGTACCCAACCAACTTATTGTACCAAAAAAACGTGTAAGCCAATTTAAAGTACCAATTTTGCAATTTTCCCTTGGATGATTTGAAGTTGTAATGGATTTCGAATCCGTTCGGGCTCATTTTGAGATGTTTTCCCAATCATTATTGTGGATTTCAATTGACTCCATTTTTTATCATATGAAATACTTCCTTCAAATTCACTACACAAATTCAAATCATTTGATACAAATATAACCCAAGAGCAAATGCTAACTCTAAGCAGTTAAGAGTTTGAAGGTTGGGGATTTAGGTTATACTTCCTTGAGAGGGACAGTTAAGGTTTTTCTTCGCACATGAGAGTTATGTGACTCAGTTTTGTAATATTCAAACGTCCATTTGACAATATGGACCAAATGTTCAAAATATGGAACATAGGGACTAATATGTAAGTAATGGAACTGGGAGACTCAATCTTGTTTTAATGGTCAACTTTAGCGATGAAAAAGTGTAATTGCCCATTTGTCTTCAATTGTCAACTTAATCATTTGTTTAACTTAAAAAAAAAAAAAAACACTTCTACTAGCTATTATAATTATGCATGTTGTGCTAACCAAAAAGAATAAAGAAATTATGCATGTTGTTAGACAAAAAAATTATACTAGATGCATTTGCAACTTGCACCGATCTGAATCCACCACGAAATGCGCAATCTTTCAGGGGTCAATTATAAGAAGTCAAGTTTTTAATAGGAAAAAGATTAAATTAAAGATTAAAACAATAATCTCAATTATTGATTAAGAGATGACTTTTGAACAGATCTAATATATTCTACAGAGAAAATAGTAGATATCCCCAAACTATTAGGTGATGTGCACTTTGCCCCCTAATCTATTAAAAGTTGCAGTTAACACCCTAACCTATCAAATATGTGCACTTTGCCCCCTTGGTCAAATTCCGGCGGAATATAATAGAATATTCCGGCACATGCAAGGGTAAAATCATCACACAGGGGCAAAGTGCTACAAACCGCATAGGTTAGGGGGCAAAGTGCACATCACCCTATAGGTTGGAGGGTTGTCTGCTAATATTTCTTTTTTCAATTCAAATATTCTTAGTTTTTCAAAAAAAATATTAAAACAAATTTGAGAAAAAAAAACACAAAAAGAAAGGAAAAATTCATAAATAATTACTAAAATTTTGATAATTTTAGGAAGAAGTCAAGGAACAAAAATAGAAAATTTCGGGAAAAAAAAATCAACTAAATTTCTGAAAAAATTCATAAAAAAAATAGAAAAGTAGTAAGAGAAAATTAAAAATTTAAAAATTCAAAAAAATGAAAATAAAATAGAACAATATAAAAGAATTTTTTTATGTGTTTTACTAATTTTTTAATTTTTAAAATTTTTATTTTTATACTTTTTTCCTTTTTTTCTTATTTATTTTCATGTTTCCGGAATTTTGAATTTATTTTCTTCTAATTTTTGTTTATTATTTAAAAATTTATTAGAACCTTTTGATTTTATTATTATTTTTCTGGATACTCCAATTTTATTTTATTTTTGGGATATTTTTTTTTAGTTTTCTTTTTGGAAAATTAAGAATATTTGAATTAAAAAAAAATATTAGCAGATAGCCCCCCAACCTATAGGATGATGTGCACTTTGTCCCCTAACCTATGCGATTTGTAGCACTTTGCCCCTGTGTGACGATTTTACCCTTGCATGCGCTGGAATATTCCATTATATTCCGCCGGAATTTGACCGAGGGGGCAAAGTGCACATATTTGATAGGTTAGGGTGTTAACTGAAACTTTTAATAGTTTGGGGGGCAAAGTGCACATCACTTAATATTTTTTTTTGGAAAATTGAGAATATTTGAATTAAAAAAAGAAATATTAGCAGACAACCCCCCAACGTATAGGGTGATGTGCACTTTGCCCCCTAGCCTATGAGATTTGTAGCACTTTGCCCCTGTGTGACGATTTTACCCTTGTATGCGCCGGATATTCCATTATATTCCTCCGGAATTCGACCGAGGGGGCAAAGTGCACATATTTGATAGGTTAGGGTGTTAACTGCAACTTTTAATAGCTTGGGGGGCAAAGTGCACATCACCTAATAGTTTGGGGGGTATCTGCTATTTTCTCTATTCTACAAGCTGGAAGTGCACAATTTTTCAGGGGTGTATTAAAAATTGGGAATGATATGTGGAGTGTCCGAGTCATTTTTAACTATAAAGTCAACGGAAGGCTAATTTTTGGGTTTTTTTTATCAGTTTAACCAATTTTTCGATCAAACTTATCAAAATGACAAATTTTTGGGATATTTTATCAAACTAATATGAAGGAGCCACTTGAAATGGCGCCTTCAATTTTTTATTTTTTCAGAATTAAAATTGAAGGCGCCGTCCGAAATGGCACCTTCAAATTTTCCTCTTTTTTTTTAAACAAAAACTTAATTCACTGTAACAGTGGCGCCTTCATTTTTTATTTTTTTATTTAATATTATATATTATTTTTAATATTGAAGTTATATGTATACTAATTATCATGTGATGTAGGAGGAAATTGGTCATTGGGCCAAGCTAGTTAAATCAATACTTTTTGGGCCTAAGTCCAATAGCATTATGGACTCGGACCCTTCTAGAAGACATTCTATCTAGATCCATTTTTAGTTGCAGGTTCGCCCGACCTGGATCTACACAGGTGGAGCAAGCTATATTAGGTAACCCTGGAAGCAATATTAGACAAGAATAAATCAAGGAAAATACTTTCCATGCATAGACCTGCGGAGATCAAGCCAGCAAAGCAATTATTTTTACCATATTAGATATAGCTCAAAATGCATGATTTATTCAATTTCCAAATGTATCTTTAGTATAGTTGACTTGCCCTTTTTACGTACCCATCAAAAATTTGTATATGTATCAACTCCAACCATCAATGAAGAGATCAAACAACTTTACCCCGTGGACATATGTCTTCTTTTGACCGGACCACGTATATCTTGTGCCTATTTTTAATATTTATTCATTCTTTATACTATATTATCATATATTATATCGCATATTATCATCGGTGTGCTTCCCACTGTTGGCTCTAGCGAAAAATCGAATTAAACGCATCGGAAGGATTTCAAAAATTTTAATTAAAAACCCAAAGTTTAAATTCTTTGATCGCATATTCAAATCTATTATTTCGCTTAACGAATAACTCCTTACCCGTTGAAGCGAAGTGGTTGGAGAATCCGATTCCTCCTCTAAAACTCGAATTGATGAAGTCCCGATTTCTTCAATCCTCGTGTAATCTTCAATTCTTGAATTCGTTGACTTTCTTGATTTTGATCCGAACAACGAAATTACGTTGTCTCTAAATTATCACGCACGGATTGATTGACGAAAAATTCCCCCTTTTTCCTCTAGGAGGCAACGGCTAGTATAGAGAGAGGGAGGAGGATTTTTTTCTTTTCTTTCTAGGAGAGTTATGAAAGTCTATGACATGTTTTAGGTCAAAGACTCCTTTTATATCTCATGATTTATTAACCAAGACAAAAACAAAAGATACCTTGTATGTTGGGCATTCTTAAGGACGCCCAACTTGACGTAATAGGCGTCCATGTGGTCTCGGAGCTTCTTTTGTTTTAATTAATTATCTATTGAATTATTTATTATATTCAATAAATAAATTAATTATTTAAATAACCAAATTAACTAGATAAATTAATTCATTAATTTATTTCCAAAGGAAATTAACTAATAATTAATTATTTCATCTAATGAATAATTAATTATTTAATTTATCCAATAAATTAAAACTCCTAGAAGAAAAATAGAAACTCCTTTTTCATTTTTCTTTATCAATCCTTTAGCGCGACTCTTTAGGTTTGTTTCGTTTGACAATGAGAGGAAACCAAAGGAAGTGGGTAACACCTAGCTAGTCACGTGGCCCACTTCGTAGCCCAAACAAAATCGAATGATTGGATCATTCCACAACCTTTCAATCATAAATATCATATAAGTATAAACTCTTTGTTCACGTACCCCAGTCAAGTGAGAGTCATGGTTATGTCAAACTCACTGAACTTGACCATATGTATTAATTATAATAATATGAGATCATTGAGATCGACTTAGTGCCTCGCACAATCGTCTCCTTTTGCTTTGGCTAAAGACTTTGATCTCTATTTATCTATAATCACATAGGGTACTTTCTCACTCACTTATGAGAGAACAAATTCCATGTTAGATATCAGCTAAGACTACCACTTGCCCATCAAGCCGCATTTCGAGGTCGACCCCACCAACGGGTGAATTGGGTCTAACTACTCTAATAAAATACTTGACGTCACAAGTGCATCTTCAGCTTGATACTTCAGGTCAAAGGTTCACTTATACCTATTACGCATAATTAGTTTTGTCATTGACAGTCACAGAGTGAAAACCCATGTGACAGAACAGATACGAGTCGTGTTCGAGCATATCAGTTCCACTGATGTGCCTACAATCTTAAGCTCCTACCATCCCATGGTACTCGACTCGCACTCCCATGTCAGAGTTAAGTTTGTACAAGTGTTCTAAATCTTTCTTTGTCCTTTAAAGACTTCATTTTACTTGCGAACTAGTTTTTAGTAATCAAGATCGATCTCTCTAGTGCCAACCTTCCTATCCCATAGGAAGCAGACGGATCGCACTGAAAACATGGACAAAACGTTTTGCACAACTTATAGATGCAGATAAGATTTAAGTGAAAACTAAATAATGCCTTTATTATTAATAACAAAATAAGTTCATTATAAGAAAGATTCCTTATCATTCTATCCTCTATGGCATTTGAGGGCATAATCCTAACAATCTCCCACTTGCACTCAATGCCATTCATTGTGGTATCTTATACCCATCCTTTCCAGGTGTCGGTCCAGAACAGCCAGAGGTAGTGGTTTGGTGAACAGGTCAGCTACATTGTCAGCTGAGGCTATTTTCTGCATTGCTATCCCTCCTCTGCCAACGATCTCTCTTATGATGTGAAATCTTCTCTCAATGTGTTTAGACTTGTTATGAGACCTTGGTTCCTTAGCTTGCACTATTGCTCCATTGTTATCACAATAATGTGGTAACGGAATCTGTGCACTAGGAACCACTTCAAGTTCTCCAAGGAACTTTCTCATCCAAATAGCTTCTTTGGCTGCCTCTGAGGCTGGCACATATTCTGCTTCATTGGTGGAATCCGCAGTTGTGCTTTGCTTGGAACTTTTTCAAGACACCGCCCCACCATTAAGCGTGAAAACAAACCCTGAAGTGGATTTACGGTTATCAACATCAGACTGAAAGTCTGAGTCAGTGTAACCTTCCATCTTCAATCTCCACCTCCATAGATGAGAATCATATCCATAGTTCTTTTGAGATACTTTAGGATATTCTTCACAGCTATCCAATGTTCCTTTCCCGAGTTTGCCTGAAATCGACTCACCACGCTTACAACATAGGCAATGTCAGGTCTTGTACACAACATTGCATACATCAGGCTACCAACTGCAGAAGCGTAAGGTACATTGCTCATCTCCTTTCTATCTTCCTCACTTTGAGGACGCATAGATTTGGATAAGTGTACTCCATGCCTCATGGGAAGAAACCCTTTCTTAGAATTGTCCATCCTAAATCTCTTTAGAACCTTTTCTAAGTAAAGGGCTTGGGAGAGACCTATCATTCTATTCGTTCTATCTCTATAGATATGAATTCCTAGAATGTATGTCGCTTCTCCCAAGTCTTTCACGGAAAGCGTACTCGAAAGCCATTTCTTGATAGTGGGGAGCATTCCCACGTCATTTCCTATAAGTAGGATATCATCCACATATAGTACTAAGAATGAGATCTTGCTCCCACTAATCTTCTTGTAGACACAGGGTTCATCTTCGTTCTTGATGAAGCTATATCCCTTTGCTACTTCATCAAAACGAAGATTCCAGTTTCTAGATGCTAGCTTGAGATCGTATATGGACCTCTCAAGTTTATATACTTTATGGATATCGGTCTCGGATACAAAACCTTTTGGTTGTTCCATATAGATGTCCTCTTCGAGGAATCCATTTAGAAATTCCGTTTTGACATCCATCTGCCACATCTCATAATCTAAGTATGCAGCTATGGATAACAGTATTCGGATGGACTTTATCATGGCCACGGGCGAAAAGGTTTCTTGATAGTCAATTCATTGTCTTTGACTATACCCTTATGCTACGAGCCTGGCTTTAAAGGTGTCAACCTTGCCATCGCTACTTGTCTTTCTTTTGTAGATCCACTTACATCCTATAGGTTTAACTTTCTTGTACTACACTGTGAAGCCTTGGGTCCCCCTACAGTAGATACCCATACCTCTCAGGTTCATGTGGTATTCTACCAGATCTACGTAGTGGTTGTGCTACTATTGGGTCAGGCCTTGGTTCTTGGACATATATCTCAAAGGGAGTTTCATTTTGTTCTTCTAGAACAATCTTTCTATCTTTGCCCCTTTTCAAGATGAATTCATCTTCAAGGAAGTGGGCTTGCAGGGCCACAATGATTCTCTGATCATCATGTAGGTAAAAGAAGAATCCCATGGAATCTTCATGATAACCAATGAAACGTCCCATGAGGGATCTTGTCTCCAATTTCTCCACTTTAGTCTTCTTGAAATAAGAAGGATATTCCCAAATCTTAATGTGATTAAGATTTGGTTTCCTATTATTCCACATCTCATGCGGAGTTTTAGAAAAGGATTTGGAGGGACATCTGTTCAATATATAAGCAGTAGTAAGGAGCGCGTGTCCCCACAACGAAATGGGTAAATCAGTGTAACTAAGCATGGAACGAACTATGTCCAACAGTGTTCGGTTCCTTCCCTCGGCTACTCCATTTAGTTGAGGATTTGTTGGCGGTGTTAGTTGTAACATTATTCTTTGTTCTCTAAGGAATTCATCAAACTTGGCGCTCATACATTCTCCTCCACGATCCGATCGCAGAGTTTTTATATTTTGCCTAGTTTGATTTTCTACTGAAGCTTTGAATTCTTTAAACCTTTCAAAGGATTCAGACTTTTGCTTCATCAGATACACTAGACCATATCTTGAATGATCGTCTGTGAAAGTGATGAAATAGTAGAAACCTCCACGAGCCATTTCTCCAAATGATCCGCAAATGTCGGTATGCACTAATCCTAAGACTTGAGTGGCTCTTTCAAAAGTCCCGGTGAAGGGTGATCTAGCCATCTTGCCTAACAGACATGATTTACATGTTGAATAGGGATCCGACCCCAGTGAGCTTAAAAGTCCATCTTTTTTCATTTTGTGGATCTTGTGCTCTCCAACATGGCCTAGTCTAAGATGCCACTTGAGTCTTAAGTTAGCTTCTTGCCTACCACGTTTATTAGTTACAACATTCACATCAGATGAATTACGGATATTTAAATAATACAAACCATTAACTAAAGAAACATTGCCAACTAATTTATTTCCATAATAAATGTCGCAATTCAATTTAGAAAAACAGAATGTATACACAATCTTAACTAGTATAGGAATGGAAACAATGTTCTTAAGACCCTTGGGTAAAACTAAAACATCATTTAAAAACAATAAATGTATAGAATTCAAATATAAAGAAGTAAATCCAATCCAGTAGCTGCGACGCTTTCCCCGCTGCCTACTTTGATCATCACTTCTTCTCGGCCCAGCTTTCTATTTCTCTGCAGATCCTGTTCCAAACAACACACATGGGCACTAGTCCCTGAGTCCAGAATCCATGAAGTCGAAAAAATGGTCATAGAACAATTAGTTTGAAAAACGAAAAGTTCCATACCTTTTGCGCCTTTGCCTAATTTAGGACAGTTCCTCTTCCAGTGGCCAAACTTACCGCACTAGAGACATCTGTTCGTCTTCTTAGGCCCTTTGATCTTATAAAACCCTTGAGCCTTTCCCTTACCCTTTTGAACACCCTTTTTATCTCCTAGCTTGCCAGCCTGCTTCTTGTTGTTCTTCTTCTTAGACTTAGACTTTTTAGGTCCAGAAGAGATGACTAAGGTAGTTTCCTTTCTCTTTGGTTTCATTTGATATTGTGCAGTAACCAACTTGTTTATTAGCCCAGCTAAATTGCACTCTATCTCATTGCAGTTAAAGTTAACCACAAATTCGGAGAAGGAATCAGGAAGAGACTAGAAGATTAAGTCAGTTTGAAGGGTGGTGTTCATGGTGAAGTCGAGACCTTCTAATTTCTCAATCCTCGATATCATTTTGAGGACATGACACCAACCTTCTCACTTTCTTTCATCTTAGCTCCGAAGAGCTCTTTTGATATCTCATATCGTACAGTTCGACTGTGCTCACCATAGAGCTCTACCAGGTAAGCAAGGATAGCTCTTGCAGTGGGCATCTTATCATGTGGCCTTTGAAGTTCATTGGTCATAGATCTCAGAATGAATCCCTTCACCCGGATTTCGTCCTTAACCCATTTTTCATGGGCTTGGACCTCTTCCTCATTAGCACGTGTTCTAGCTGGAACCGCCGAGATATCAGCCTCCAAGTCGTATCCCAGAGATTCCATATTGAGGACAATCCCCAAATTTCTAAGCCAGTCCACATAATTGAGTTCAGTAAGGATATTCTTTTTGAGTAGAATTGAAAGTGAGTTTGTCATATTTGAGAGAGATAAACGAGAAAATATCTGCAGAAATAAACAAGATTAATTAGATTACTTGTATTTGATTTAACTAAGAAAAATTAAGGACTTAAAATTTATCTTGGCTCCCACTGCATTTTTCGAATCCCACACTCCCATGTAAAAAACGAGAATCATCATTGGCATCGATTCCACAGCGGGTATTGAGGTCCTCAATTAATTAGATGGGTTGCAACCTAACCGGTTTCTGGCCCATTAATTAATTGAGTGATGTCTAACATCAATTTGTCCAATAAATATTTCAATACCTTTCTCCATAGTTCACCAAGCCGCAACCTAACCGATTTCTAAGCTCGTGAACTACCCGAGTTCATACCCACTAACTCCTATAATCTAACATTGAAATTTCACCTTGCAACCTAACCTGTTTCTGGGGTGAAATGTGCTTCGATTAAGGCATTCCATGCACTTAATAAAATTTCAAATTATTTCCAAATGCATAACCCCATAACTGGGAAGCATTACACATTTGTAATAATTTTAATTTAGTAAGCTTAGTGGAGGGCGAGGATGTCACACATCCTTTATTAACTCAGTATTATTTATTTGGGAGAATTTAAATTGTCAAATTTTTGGTCTCACTTTGCACATTGATCAATTTATATAGCGCAACTATCACATATTGAACATGCATAAATCATACTACTAATAATCATGCCTATCAATATAAACATGGAATTAAATAAATAAATCCATTTACACTCGATCATAGACTTTTCCTGGAGGGCCCGAGCCAATGGGCCATCACAAAGAAAGGTAAAGTGAAAAACTAAACTTTATGGGTTTCAATAATTTTTAAATTAATTTACTACAACAACCCATAAGCAAGAAAAAATAAATCAAATATAACCAAGTCCATGATCGGTGTTTCCATCACATAAAATATGCTCGCATCAATTAATACATGTTCGCAACATTTAATACATGCTCGCTATATTAAAACACTTATGTTGATTATTTAAAATTTTAATCCAACTAAAAAGTCCTTCATTAAAATTCCTAACTTTTATATATTTTTTATTTCAATTAAAATCATTCTAATCCTACTAGATGAATTAGATATACAAAATTATAAATTAAGTATATCTACCTTTAATTAAAATAATATTAGTCCAACTAAAATAAATACATAAAATATGGATATGATTTAAAGCAATCATTAATTGAAAAAACTTTTATTTGATTAAAGAATTAATTATTAATCATCCATGAAAAATAATTTATATTCTTTATTCAAGTAATTTCCAAGTTGAGGAAAAATCCATAATTTAATTATTAATTTCCAAGAAAAATAATTAATTATTCTAATTAAATATTTTATTCCAATTAATCTTATTGGGCTCGATTTCATCAAACTCAAGTTACCATCCTTTTGGTCTATTTGGATTTAATTTAATTGGACTCAAATTAATTAATTAAAAAAAATGCACGCATTATTAATTTCTATTGGGCTAGTTTCAATTTAAATACAAATCACCAATCCAATGGCCCATTTGGAATTAATTAAATTAAGCCCAAACTAATTATTAAGTCGAAATTAAATAATTTTCCAATTTGGGCTTAATTTGAATTATACCGGGTCATCATCCTTTTGAACCACCCGGATAATTAAATTTACCCAAAACTCAAATACCAATTTCGACCCAATACATAGCCCATTTACCGACCCAAACCCAAGACCTGGTTCAGCAGATTGTGTGTCGAAACACACGACACGTCAGGCCGGGTGGCCGGGTCGCCTGTGCGCTGCTGCGTCGGGGCCTTCGGGCCCCTTTTTCCTCATTTTCGATTTCTTTCACATATCACAAAATACCCAGATTTCCAATAAACACAAAAAATCAAATCCATGCTTGAAACTATAAAAACGCAGATTTAATTAACACATAATTGCATGCTTCAAAAACACATATTATGCATATCATAAATCACATATACATGATTAAATATGTGAATCAGAACCTGGCTCTGATACTACTGTTGGGTTTCGCAAAAAATCGAATTAAATGCAACAGAAGAATTTCAAAAATTTTAATTTAAAACCCAAAGTTTAAATTCTTTGATCGCATATTCAAATTTATTATTTAGCGTAACGAATAACTACTTACCCGTTGAAGCGAAGTGGTTGAAGAATCCGATTCCTCCTCTAAAACTCAAATTGATGAAGTCTCGATTTCTTCAATCCTCATGTAATTTTCAATTCTTGAATTCATTGACTTTCTTGATTTTGATCCGAACAACGAAATTACACTGTCTCTAAATTATCATGCACGGATTGATTGACGAAAAATTCCCCCCTTTTCCTCTAAGGGGTGACGACTAGTATAGAGAGAGGGAGGAGGATTTTCTTCTTTTCTTTCTAGGAGAGTTATGAAAGTCTATGTCTTGTTTTAGGTCAAAAACTCCTTTTATATCTCATGACTTATTGACCAAGATAAAAACAAAAGATACCTTGTATGTTGGGCATCCTTATGGACGCCCAACTTGACCTAATAGGCATCCTCATGGACGCCCAATATGGTCTCGGGGCTTCTTTTGTTTTAGTTAATTATCTATTTAATTAATAATTTATTATATCCAATAAATAAATTAATTATTTAAATAATCAAATTAATTAGATAAATTAATCATTAATTATTTCCAAAGGAAATTAACTAATAATTAATCTGATTCTTATAATTAATTATTTCATCTAATGAATAATTAATTATTTAATTTATCCAATAAATTAAAACTCCTAGAAGAAAAATAGAAACTCCTTTTTCATTTTTCTTTATCAATCCTTTAGCGCGACTCTTTAGGTTCGTTTCATTTGGCAATGAGAGGAAACCAAAGGAAGTGGATAACACCTAGCCAGTCACGTGTCCCACTTCGTAGCCCAAACGAAATCGAATGATTGGATCATTCCACAACCTTCCAATCGTAAATACCGTATAAGTATAAACCCTTTGTTCACGTACCCCAGTCAAGTGAGAGTCACGGTTATGTCAAACTCACTGGACTTGACCATATGTATTAATTATAATAATACGAGATCATTGAGATCGGTTTAGTGCCTTGCACAATCGTCTCTTTTTGCTTTGGCCAAAGACTTTCATCTCTATTTATCTATAATCACATAGGGTACTTTCTCACTCACTTATGAGAGAACAAATCTCATGTTAGATATCACCTAAGACTACCACTTGCCCATCAAGCCGCATTTCGAGGTCGACCTCACCAACGGGTGAATTGAGTCTAACTATTCTAATGAAATACTTGACGTCACAAGTTCATCTTCGGCCTGATACTTCAGGTCAAAGGCTCACTTATACCTATTACGCATAATCAGTTCTGTCATTGACAATCACAGAGTGAAAACCCATGTGACAAAACTGATGCGAGTCGTGTTCGAGCATATCAGTTCCACTGATGTGCCTACAATCTTAAGCCCCTACCATCCCATGGTACTCGACTGACACTCCCATGTGAGAGTTAAGTTTGTACAAGTGTTCTAAGTCTTTATTTGTCCTTTAAAGACTTTATTTTACTTGCGAACTAGTTTTAAGTAATCAAGATCGATCTCTCTAGTGCAAACCTTCCTATCCCATAGGAAGTAGAGGGATCACACTAAAATATGGACAAAACGTTTTACACAACTTATAGATGCAGATAAGATTTAAGTGAAAACTAAATAATGTCTTTATTATTAATAAAAAAAATATGTTCATTACAAGAAAGATGCCTTATCATTCTATCCTCTATGGCATCTGAGGGCATAATCCTAACACCCACACACATCAATTGGTGTCGTCTGAGGAACTCTAAGCAAAATAGGGCGTGAGGTAATTTTATTTTTCTGCAAATTTTTTTTTTTTGCATGTTGGCAGCGAAAAATTTGATCGAAAATGGGAAGAAGGCGATGTTGTTCCCATATGGGGTCGAACAGGCCACGCCTACAACGCCGGCCAACCTGGTAAGACGGCTAGTGGATGACCTGCAGAACTCAAGAGTGGACAATTATCCAGGAAAGCAGACAAGTGGAAGGACTCTTTGCCTCAAAGTGTGCTAGACATGGACCAGTTCATGGGAAAGATAGAAGGTACTATTGACAAAGTTATCAACAAGATAGTAGATCCTAAACTTAAAGGTGTGCCTGATCTGGCATGGAGGGATGATGTTATGTCTCTCCCTCCAAGGGGTACACCCAAGGCTGGAAACATGGAGGTTGGGGGTAGTGGTAACGTTGTCCTTGAGGACAATTCAGGCATGCGAGTGGAAAGACCTGAGTACCTAGAGCAAGTTGGCAGAGAGAAAGACAATGTATCTCTGAAAAAGTGCTTAGCTCTAGAGGGACGTTATATACGATGCCTAGACCTGGGAGAAGAGGGAGATTTGGAAGGTTGGGTTCCCCAAACTAGGCCACGCAAGTGAAAGTGTTGTATGCCCGACGAGCCATATGTTGGCTTGATCAATGGAACATAAACAGTATGTCAGTCTTATCATTTAGATTATATCAAAACTGTAGGAATGCTTCTTTATTGTTGACTATTCAGGAAAGTATAGATAAAGATCCCATGGATTACATTTGGTTAGGGGAGACGGTTAAGATACTTATGGAATGCTCTCGAAGACCGTAATCCTAAAACACGTTCCAAGTTATAGAGGCTGTGAGATTGGGATATCACTGGCCTCGCCAAGACTTGTTCATGCGTGTAACTCACCCAAGAGGTTTACGCGTTCCATTGTCGATGACTAGTATGGCCAATACATGCATGAAGATTCATACTTTGGGTGAGTTTGGAATTGAACGACCCCACTAAGGATTCCTCATTGGTGCTGTCGAACTTGGAGTCCTTGGATCTCATAGTGTGAGATAATCCTTAGACCTGAGATGTCATTGGAAAGGGTACAACCCACTGTACTTTAATATGCACGTACACTCCAAGAGAGTCATACGGCATGTATTTTCTGTATAGCCTGGTAGTACAGCGGAACAAGTGACAATTGTCAAGGGATCCATCCAGGGCTGTCTGCCTGGTATTTTCTATGCTGTTGAGAGAAACTGGATGATCGAGAAAAGTCTCTGGCCAGAGCATAGTCTTACAAGAGGGATTGGTGATCCCTGCTTGGAAGACCGGATCATTAGTGGAACCAACATAGTCATAGTTTCCGAGGCTACTAGGGTTTCGGCCATCGCCAAACCTTAAGTCTTAGACGGGAAAAAGATGGAGGGATTCGACTCACATGAAGATCGAAATCTGGATAAGTTTGCTTGTCATCTTTAACATCTAGGAAGTCATGACGACGTTGCTAGACATCGATCCACGACCGATAGGTGCCTTGGGTTAATTGGTGAAGTTAATCCAAGGCCTAGTTAATTATTATGAATAATTAAACTAGCTTATGGGAGGACTTATCGCTAGCTTGTTAATGAGCCTAAGGGGTCACACACTTAACTTAGTGTAGTGCCTATTACTAGTTAATTCTTTGTGAGTTAATGGAGAGATTAATTAATTGGAATTAATTAATTGGGGAAAAGGAATATATATATTTAATTAAGTGGTCTTAATTAAATAATAGTCTTATACTTTAATATTGGAATATTAAATTGGGAAAGACTAATTAATTAATTAGTGGTCTAATTAATTAATGTATGAAAGAGGAAAATAAAAAATATATATATATATACACACACACACGTGGGGCGTGTATGGATTTGGTGTAGGATTTTATCTTGTTCACCAAGTCTATGTATATATATATATATATATATATAATAAGTATCTTATAATATATTTGGTAGATCTATTCTAATTAATTAGATGACTAATCGATATGGAAAGATCTTATAAATATATTAGGATATATATTGTGGATATGGTAAGATCTATTTAATTAGTTAGTTGGCTAATTATATGAAAAGATCTTATTTGGATAGATCTTATATATTTGGGAAGGATCTCAAATATATATGGAAATATCTTGTTTGCTAATTAGTGGATCTAATTAACCAAGGAAGAAAAATAAGATGGAAGGAAACTAAGTATAATATATATATACATGCCCATAATAGGCGTGTATATGTGTGTGTGTGTGAGTTTCAATTATTGTGGACTCTCACTCTATATATATGTATATTGATATTTTATTGTTAAGTTAATGCAATTCATTCTACACAATTTTGATTGTGAAAATTCTTTCTCTTCATCTTTTCTCTTCCACCTCTTTCACATCTATTTCTTCCAACTCATGTGTTGAGTACGAAGAACACTAAAAATATATTCCTTCCCTTTTTTCTCATTAGCCAAAATTCGATATTCTCTTGGCTAGCACTGGTGGAGATAATCGATGGTATGATCTAAGGTGTGGATAAACTTAGATCTAAGGTGTGGATAAACTTAGAGGTGCAACACTTGGAACACTAGATCAAATCCATTCGGAGAGGTGTAGCGGGGAGTTGCTTAAAAAGATATTGCTTTTTTTGGTTCTTCAAGAGGTAAACACGAGAAAACTCATCTTTAGGATAGTTTTTGAGTCCGATGGTACCATGTCTACCTAGCCCTAATTTGGAGATGTTGCTTTATTTTTAAATTTGTATCTTCCGCTGCGCCGGCTTCCTCGGGGGCTTCCACCGATCCCAACATTGGTATCAAAGCCAAGGTTTTGACATGGCTTGGATTGTTTATCTGTATTTATGTTTATATGCTTTAAATATGTTTTATCCCATGTAAAATGGATTGGATTTTTTGATTTAATTTTTGGACCGATTAAAATTGTTAAAATCTAAAAATTGATTTGGATCTGAAAAATGGATTTTTGAAATCTAAAATTGCGTTTTTGGTAAAACTTGGATTGCTACGTTTTTGATTCGTAAAGGTTCATGCGTGTTTTGGTTCTACGCCGAAAAAGAATAACTGAACCCGTGACGACACTCATGTGCAGTCACGGATTCGCCGTAATCGCCACCATCGAAGGACGGCGGTAGTTCGCCTAACGGCGCAAACAATGACGTAGTTATTCATGCTACTGTTGTGGGCAGCGCTGCCGAGTGTAGCGACGTTGTCCGCGACGGCGTAGGAATCAAGGCAGCAAGCTACTGCCCCGACGAATCGAACGTGGTCCGCCGAGTTGAATGCGGTGGCCCACCTAGGGTTGGGACTCTAGGGTTTTTCCCGAGTTTTTGTAAATTACAATTTGGCCCTGTGGGGCTATTTGAAATTTTATGTTTTGAGTTTAAAATGCAATTGAATATATATTTTTGGGCTTGGGCATAAAAATGAACTTTTCAAAAACATGTGTTTTTTATTTATATTTTGAAAGGACGAAATAAAATTGGTATTTTATTGACTTTCGAAATTAAAATAAAATTGAGTTTTTGAAAAAGAGCTTATTCATGGATTTTAGAAAATATGGTTCTTTTATTTAAATTTTGAAAGAACGAAATAAAACTGGTATTTTATTGACTTTCGAAATTAGAATAAAAATGAAATTTTGAAATTGGCTCCATTGAAGAAATGAATTTTTTCATGGTTTTTCAAAATATGGGTTTTCATTTGAATTTTGCAAGGACGAGATAAAATTGATATTTTTATTGACTTTCGATATTAAAATGAAGTAGACTTCTTCATGGACTTTTAATAGGAAATGTAATCTTGAGCTAATATTTAAATATTATATTACAGTTAATGAGTAATAATCAAACTCAGTGGATCAACTATTTCGTTAATGTTTGTGGTGGTATTTCTTAAAAGGACAAGTATTGAGGAATAAAATATTTTCCTATGTTTGTATAAGATCTGTATATATTTTCCTTTTAGGTTTTGTTAGCATAATCAGTTTAGGAGGTGATTTCTTTCCTTTACAGTTGGCCACCTTTGCTGTATGTATTCTCCTCATTGTATATGGTTCTGGCACAGAGAAAATACAAGAGAATTATCTCTCCATATTTCCGTCTTCAATTTTTACATGGTACCAGAGCGGTGATCGATCCACATCGACATCATTATTTCTCTTTGTTTGAAGAATGGGCAATCCGAGCAAAACTAATAAGCCCTCCACAGCAGAACCAATGGAAGATTTGTCACCGTTTCTCCTCCACCCATCAGACAGCCCCGACGCAATCCTTACGTCATGTCTATTGGTGGAAGGAAACTACGACATCATAACATATTATAATAAAACGTCATCATGAAACCCAAAAAAAATGTCTAATATGAGCAACAAACTACTGTTGAGAATGGCGTTGACCAAAAGAATTATGTTGAGCGGGAGAAGGGAGTTGGTCAGGCAACTGAGAATGAATAGAAGGATGTTGACCTGATGCTTGATAATGTCCGGGAGCATGAAACTGAGTAGCTGGAGTCATGAAATAGCCAGGGTGTAGAGCAGAATAGTAACCGGGAGCTGGAGGTGGGTGCTGTCCCGAACCAGTAGCTGGGTACTAACTAGGAGCTGAAGCTGAAGGTGGATATTGTCCAGCGGGAGCTGAAGATGGGTACTATCCAGCGGGAGCTGAAGGTGGGTACTGACCGGCAGGAGCTAAAGGTGGGTACTGACCAGGAGATGGAGTAGAGTACTGCGAAGAAGAGTTTTGGCCAGGACAAAAGTGTTGGCATGAAAAATTAGCCTGAGTAGCCCGAATAAAAGAGAGGATTTCACTAAGACTAGTTTTTACGTCTTGTTGCTCTCTCTTCATTTTTCGCATTTCTTCCTTAAGTTACTGTATTTCTGTCAGTGAAGAGTTGTTGTTTGGGTAAGTACCAGAAGAAGTGAAACTGTCACTGTATGAGTTTCCAAACCCATAGCAACGCCCATTTTTAAGACCGCATGACGCCTCAGCCCATGCTTTAGGAATAAATGTAGATGACTCTTGGGACAACATCGCACTTCCACTACTCTGAGGATGATTCTCCTTTAATCTAGTGTAAGTCTCCTGAAAAGTAAGATATATTTAAAATCAAAATAATAACTCTATATTGTGATGCTTACTACTAATTAACCAAAAAAGACTCAATGATGTTCTTTTTGACTTCTCATCTGCAAAAGATCCTTTTCCTTGGTTCGTTCTATGACATCGATTAAAAACCATTTCATGAGGCACTGGTATCCCGCCATTTTTGTTAGCCTGCAATTTTCGACATATAAATAGTGCATCAATATTATTGCAAAAAAATTCATAAACATATTGAAAGTTCTAGAATTAACAAAGAATAAGTGTATAAGTGTGTATAGGTTTCTCACTTTCAAGTTACACCACATTCAAGCAAAGAAGCACAAGTCCCACAAAAAACCAAAATTCATAATATCATGTTCAATGTGTCATCATGCATAGAACTATTAAAATATTTGAACTTAGGTTATCATTTCAATTAAGTGCAAATGTAAATTAGGCTGGTGTATGGATTACTTAAGTGTATTTTATCAAATATTATTCTTTAATATTAATATAATTTTATAATATTTACATAAAAACATATACAATTATAAATAATAATTTTGGTTAGATAATTTTGTACAGTAAATACGGGAACTTGTATATATAACAAAATTACATGCATTCATATAGCCCATACATGGACGGATTTAAGGGGGGCCAGGGGGAGCCCCGGCCCCCCCGAGACTTCAAATTTTTGCCGGAGGATAGATATATTTTTATGATATGGCCCCCCCATAGGTATAAAACTTTTAGTTTTCGCACCTCTATGTATAACTGCTGTAGCATAGTTGGCAGGGAGTTGTTTTTTAGTTCCCTGTAATATGAGCGACTTTTAGAGTGGAGGGGTTCGATTCCCTGTCATCCTTCTTCTATTTTATCTTTTTTATCCAAATACTTGTTTTCCACCTAAAAATGCAGCTAACAATTCAAACTTAATTATTTATTTCCCGCTCTTAATTGCGTTTTGAGCTGAAAGTAAGTTTGAATGGTGAGTCAACAATTCTATTTTCTTTTCTTTTTTGAATTCCTCTTCTATACTTATTAGAAATAATTTTTATTATAATTAAAATGAAAACATTTCCGTAAAAATTATAAAAAAGCATTAATGATAAGAAAAAATATACAAGACATTAACAAATCTATAAACATGAAAAAGTTAACCGTCATTCAATTATTTAGAGATATGCATAAAATGATTAAATTAATATTGATAGTAGTTACTTAAAAAAGTATCACTATAATATTGTTAAAAATTTTGCTATCGCATAAAGTGATTATTATTGTTGATAGTTGTTATTTTATATTCTTTTAAAATTTGTCATTATAATATTGTTAAAATTGGTTTATCTTGTTTTTCAATCTAATGTTATTTTCTTTATTTAATTAATTGCTCATTGATTTGTGATTCTCAAAATATTATTTTTCAATTAATTGCTTGTATCTAAGAATAGATAATGTCATTTACTCCAAATAAAATGAGACAAAAAATTGGCACCATCTATTATAGATAAATTTTATAATATGAAAAAACGTCATGTACAGTACAACTTCGACAAACTTTTTCAAGAAGAAGTGTTTTCAATAATAAATTTTTATTGAAAGCTATTTTTCTTCACTTGATAATTTTTATATTTCTTATGTATTAAAACTAAAATAAATCTGAATATCTACACAAATATATTGTTAAAAAAATTATTACTTTAAATGGAAACTCGGCCCCCCCAACACTTCAATCCTAGATCCGTCCCTGAGCCCATATATATTATCAAATTTATTCGAATATATTTTAATATACCACATACTGTATTTCTAACTTAGAAATATATTAATAGAGTAACTTCATCTATTTTTTGAAATTAATATATCTAATAAAATTATATTATCTAACTCCTTAGATGAAATTAATGAACAATACTCTCAGAACCTACAATTTCAACTATTTCATCTCATTTTACACATGATCTGCAGAGTATAATGCACTCTGACAATGGAATAAGACAATTTCATCTCAAAATTTAAATTGACTCTATCAAACACTTATCAAATAATAATTCTTCAAAATGCATTTTAAATATATAAATGAAAATTTTAACTTACCATCCTCCGAGCATGAAGAGATTTTGTTATTAGAATCACTAGATACCAATGCTAATAGTGATTTTGTAGCAAGATTCTCAAACCTAAATCAGGAACACCAAGTTCATCCCATTTTTGCATAAATGAACCAGCTACAATGTTACCCTACTACAAAATAAAATAATCACATCCTAATTGCATGTCATAATATAGTGCAGATTTCTAAGTTAAATTTAACAAAAAGTTTAGATGAATAACATCAAATCACTCCAGCAATCCTAATTGGACTTGCATTTCGAAAAGCTCGTGTCTTCATGAAATTTGTTAACCGTCCGTAACAACACAGAATCGAACAAATAATATAGTGAAAGTAAGATCGTCTCCACAGGGAAGGTTATCAAGTACCAAACAAAGTTTATCTTATTATTTAGACTATCGATTATCAAAGATTTGAGATTTTAACTAATTAAAAGCAGAAATTTATAAAAACAGAATTAATTATAAATAATTAACACAAATATAATTAAAACGAATAATCAATTAACGAAAAGCCTAGGGATTAAGATTTCATCAAGGTATTTCTATGGATTATTGACTTTCAATGGATTATCATTCTTGTTTAAATTAAAGACCCAATTTTCTTAAATACATGAATACTCTCCCGAGATCTTCATGAGTACTCACCTAAATTAATTAACGTCACTCCCATGATCAAAAACTAATTTAGATGAATCCATTAAGTTCTATGAATATTGTTTAACTAGTCTCATGCAAAATTACCAATATCCCTATTAAGCAATTTACACATGTTTATTAAATATGAACCAATAAACTAATTCACTTCCCGGTACTTCTTAATTTATCTTAAATCATGCAATTGGTGATCAATCAACTACAAGCATTAAACACTCATTAATAGATAAACCAACAAGAAATCACATCCATAAATCATCAATAATCCAAATCAATACACAAGACAACATCTTAACCCCTAAAAAATAAATTAGCTATGCATAATTAAATAAAAACAAGAAATAAATTGCATAAATATAAAGTTACTCATGTTCAACAATGGAAGATCGGAAGAATACAACTTGAAAAGATGAAGCTTTCCTCTCCAAGAACTCTTTTCCAAAAAGTCTCCAAGATCTATTTTCTCTCTCTAGAAGACTTCTTTTCCTCAAGAATGATGATCTCCCATCCCACTCCAGCCTAAAAAACGTTTTTGCCACTTTATTTAACTAAAAAGGAGTCTTAGATACATAAATTATGCCCATCCAAGTCATAAAATCGGCCCACAAAAATATAAAAATCCGCAGCTGCACAGCTGTGCAGAATATCTGCACAGTTGTGCAGTTGCCTGTGCAGAAATTTTTCTCTTCATTTTTCTTCAACGAAACATTCTCGTTTGGCCTTTCTAATGCATTTCTTCACTTTCTCTTGGTTAGCCTTCGTTATTCACGTAAAAATACTCCTTTAACTCATCAAAACAATCATTTTTATGCCTACAAAAACATTGAAACGACTTAGAAATCAAAATACGTAAATTGGGCTAAAAATAAGGAAAAGACTAACTACAAGACATAAAATAAAGATAAATGTGAGGTAAATCATAATGAAAATATGTAAAATATGAGACCTAACAAAATTTATTTCTATAATTGCAATACATGTAAGGAATGCTCATCATTGCAAACTCTTAGGGCTCGATTGGTATATATGAATGGAATTGAACGGGAATGAAATGAATTAAAAAATGAAATAAAGATGGGAAATGAATGATATTAGTATTACATATCCTATGTTTGGTATTTCTAAGGAATGAGAAAGGAATAAAATCGTCATTCCTTACTTCATTTTAGTCACATGATTGATAAATAAGAATGAACATGATGAATGAAATAAATTTATTTTCAATGACCAAATTACCTTTAGTACTTTTTAAAAAATACAAACTTAGATAATTATTGCTCAAAACAATTAACTACTCTCCCTGCTCAAGTAAGTAATATATTATAGGGATAATTGCATAAGACCCCCTTGTGATATGCGAAATTTGTGCCAAACTCTTCTGTGTTAATTTTTTTGTGAATCACCCCCTTGTGTTATTTTTTATTCAGCATATTCCCCATTTTTCAATTTTTTTTTTGTGTTTTCCTCCATCATAAATGTTCTAAATCCAACCCAAATTAAATTATTTAACTATTATAAACATGTTTGGGGCAAAAATGTATTTGGATTGACATTTATGATGAAAAAAAACACAAAAAAAACCAAAAAAGGAGGAATATGCAGAATAAAAAATAACACAAGGGGGTGATTCGCAAAAAAATTAACACAAGAAAATTTGACACAAATTTCACATATCACAGGGGGTCTTATGCAATTTTCCCTATATTATAATACTCAAAGGCTCAATTCTCAAACATCCTAAATTACATAATTACAAACTTATATAAGACAATATGATGAAAAACAATGCACAAAGTTCGAGAAAATTGAGTGATAAATTGTTTGCCACGTTTCAGGCTATGTTTCTATCATATTACACAAATATCTCATTATCGGGAAAATCGCATTTTTAGTCCCATAACTTTGCCCCAGTACACTTTCGGTCCCATAAGTTACGGGATTCTCACTTTACGTCCATTATGTTTCACAAATTCTCACTTTTGGTCTCATCCGTCTATTTTTAACGGAAAATGGCACGTGAGTGGCACGTGCGCCGGTTGCCAGCTGATTTGGGGGGGAGAATTGTTCAATTTTCACTGTTTGGGGGCAAATCTGAAATTTTCAAAAGTCAATTGGGGCAAAATCTGAAATTTTTAAATCGTCTTCTCAACCGATTTAAGGACGGCTTCGAGCAGCAATTCAGCCGGTGTTAATGGCATTGCACTCAGGGACCCACGTCGGTGTTTTTCCGGCGAATTTGGGCTCGATTTTAGCCATTTTCAACGTCATTTTTTCACAGCAAAACATGACCTTCTCCCGCGCATTTCCAGGCAAATTCATAGCTGCCATGACCGGGAATTCACTTCTGCAATGAAGAAGAAGATGGGCTGCTGTCAAATTCCAAAATTTTGCCCCAAATCGGCTTTTCAAAATTTCAAATTTTGCCCCAAAACAGTGAAAATTGAACAACCCCCCCCCCCCCCAAAACCAGCTGGCAACCGGGCACGTGCCACTCACGTGCCATTTTCCGTTAAAAATAGACGGATGGGACCAAAAGTGAGAATTTGTGAAACATATGGGACGTAAAATGAGAATCCCGTAACTTATGGGACCAAAAGTGTACCGGGACAAACTTACGGGACTAAAAATGCGATTTTCCCTCTCATTATCCCTCAATTCTTCACCCAAAAATCAGAATTATACTTCTAAGTTCCATGCTTAGCTTCTTTGTATATTTATGTGAGAAAATTATAATTTCATAATTTAGAGAACTAAAAGGAGGAGAAAAAGCTTAAATTTATCCTTGGCTTGGGGGTTGAATTTAATCTACTTTTATTTAAGCAGGGGAAACAGAGTAGTAAGAGGAGGAGAAATAGAAAGAGAAGGAGAGAAAAAAGCTGCGGTGGTTCAACAATGGTGATATCACTGCCTCGCTTCCATCTCAAAATTATGTATGAGTCAAAGTTCTGGGAATACAATATCTTGGTAAGAATTATGAAAAAAAATTAGATTAAATTCAAACTTACCCCCTGTAGTTTTCACGGATGTAGAAGAAGCTTGAATAAGAGTTACTGTAAACCCTATTTTCTTTGATAATATCAATTTAATTGGAAGAATCCATGTTTGTCTTTTCTTCTTCCATCCTTTTCAGCTGGCGATTATTTTGGGCAACCCTTGCTGAAATTGAGTCCCCTGATGAATTAAGAAGAGGAGAATTGAGTCCACAAAATGAAGTACAAAAGAACAAAAGAAGTAGCACCAACAGACAGCCATCTGAAATCTTAACTCTCGAGGCATACAGGTTCAGCAAATAAGCAAACAATAGATGCTAATTTCAATAACAAATGGTAAGAGTTTTAATCACTTCACGTAATGGATTACTCAAATTCGCATAGTAGGAGGCAATAATCTCGAAATACAAAATTCCTCTCTTTCAAGACTTAGTGTGCCGCGGTGAAGAAATAAGGAGATCTTTCTATATCGAAATATCAGTTGAAAAATTCATAGGCAAGTTTCTGAATCGCCCAGTCAGAATGTGGAGAAGAACCAAAACAAAATGGTTCCGAAAACTCAAAACTAAGAAGGAAGAATAAGGCTCTTAAGCAGGACTTCAGTAACCCTTTTAAAATAGAAATGTACCTCAAAAAAAACTTAACCAAACTTGAGGTGGCGACGGCGGCGGCGGTATCTGGAGGAGATGAAGGTGGTTCGAACTGGTCGGAGGTGGTGCGAGAAGCTTTCTGCAAGAGGCAGAGCTTGAGGTTAGGGCTTAGAAATTGTGATTGAATCTGAAATGCCCCAAGTCCCGCCTTGATATATCCCTTTTGTTGTAATCAGATATGGAATATTAACTATTATATCCTATTATAAGCTAACTTTTAAACTAAAAAATCCCTTAGTGTAGTGGCATTCTGCCCTTTGAGTTTTGTAGAAGGGTCACAGGTTCGATCCCTGTAACACACATTTTACTTTATTTTAAATACTAATCATTGCTTATTTAATTAAATTAATATGAATATAAATTAAGTCTTTAAATATAATTTACTTTTCATGTATAATTTCTATTCAAAATTAAGATAAAATTTAATTTTATATTACCTCCGAAGATGAATTCAAATTTTTTTTCATCCATAAATTTCATATTAAATTTGTCAGGTTGAGACAAAATATGTGTTGTACGTACATTATAAGTCATTGGATCATATGTATCAAATTAATTAAAGTTTAGAATATGGGTACGATTGAAGTTTGATGAAAAGACTGAAACTGCAAACCTTGCTGAGTTTCTTGAGAACTTTAAATTGTGGAATAACACCAATGAGCTGCCTCACAAACCAGACCCCCTTGATCCTCCAGATGTTGACGAGTAGCTGCCCTTAAGCCTGACTTTAGCCCTTAACCCCGAGGACAAGGTTATTCTGAAGGGGCGAGGAATGATACGAGCATTAGTATGGTCTAGTAGATTATCTTTCACTTAGGGACTACACGATAGTTAACCACTCACTTAACAACCCATGATTTCCCATGTTCTATTTTACTTTTATCTATTTAATTATTAGTTAGTAGTATAAATAGGATTAGGACTCTTGTATTTGATATCAAGAATGAATATGCAGAATTATGTTTTCAAGTTTCTTCTTCTTCCTTTCTTCTTTGTCTATTTCTCGGGAGACCACCCATCTCGAATCGGGATAATCTATCAGAGACCTTACACTTTATTAACCAAGATTTTGAATAAGAAGGTTACTGTTGGTATCAATGGAATGACGTTCATACATCTTAAATGATGAAATATTTTGGTTACCTTCGATAAGTTTTATTTATGTTAGTAAACATATTGATTCAAATTTATTTTTAAATATTATATATACATATATATATATATATATATATTCGTATTCCCTATGTATCGTATCCCTTAATTTTTAAAATTTATCGTATTTCGTATTCGTATCGTACCCGTGTCCTTGTATCCGTATCCATACATCATATGTTAAGTATCTTTTAACATGTCTAAAGTTTCAAAAAATATTTATCTATATTTAGTTTAGGATTTAGGGTTTAGGGCATAGGTGTCCATTTATCATGAAGAATATCAATTTAATAATCACATAGTATACTTGTTAATTATTTGATATATATATAATCTACTGTTACTTTAATCTTACTCTAAAATGAATAATTAGCTATAATAATGAAATTTAATCTAATGATCAATGTCAATATGATTGATTATATTATAACAAATTCATAATTCTCATGTAAGTGTAAATAAATAAATAATACTAATTATAGATAAGTATAATTTAGTAATATTATAATATATACTGTATTAACATTTTTTGTCATTTAGCTTCAATAATATAATAAATGTGATACCCGAGGTTTCTTAATACTAAAAAAATTCACATAAGAGCCAAGTTTTATCTCATGTGTATACATAGGGGTTATGAGATAAAATAGAATATGACAAGGGCTACGGGACCATACAGAAAATTGCCACCAAGACCTCATCACACCATATATATGTACACCTATCTATTCATTCATTTGCCTATCATTTCAACTAACTCTTTCTTGCTCCAAACACACTATTCCTTTCCATTTTCACCTCTTTTAAGGTCTCAAATAGTTCAAGAGAACTAGCAAGAAGAGAAATCTCAACCATAAGAAAATACATATCTTGCAAGTAATTTTCGAAGCAAAATCCTACTCTGGCAGTGTTTGTATCTTCGGTTTTTGAGGGATCAATATCTCAAAATAATCCTAAGAGGACAAGGAACAACTCTATTAATTCCAAATTTTCTAATTAGTTCCTTAAAGTTCCAGAATCAGTCACCAAAGCACCACCACAGTGTGCAGTTTTCAATTTCAGAAACATGGCTTCATCTTCTTGTGCACAGAAATCCCACTTTCAGTGGTTTGATTATACATGAAAGACCATATTTGGAAACCTATATGAGTGTAGGTATCATTACAGGTAATTTTATTTGGAAATCTTTATGTAAACATTATAGAATTTGCATTTAAACCATCACTGCCACTAATCTCTTTTCAGTTCCAGAATCAGTGTTCCATATTCAATTGCCCTTTTACCCCTTTTCCTTTACTCTGATTGTACATGCAAAACCACCTTTAGAATCCTTGTCCAGTGTAGATCTGTTATATGGTAAAGTTTTCAGAAAAAGGATTCGAGAATAGTTCAAAAATGGCCACCAAAGAGTCCTTGTCAGTGTGCTGTTTTGATTTCCAGAAACTGTCATTCATATATCTTTGCTTCGAAATCATCTTGTCCATGGTCAAATGGTAAATTCAAGACCATTAAGAAAAATCCCTATGCGTGTAGATGTTTATATTGGTAAGAAGTGCCGAGATACATAGTGTAATATGGTTAAAAAGTTGATTTTAGTAAAAGGTGGCAGGAGATGAGTTGCCTCCCAAAATTATAGTTATATGTCTTTCAAAATTGGAAGGAATTTTTATCACGTCGTATATATATCTATATACTTGCATCATGCTTTGTACTTCATATGAAAATGAGTTTCAACGCTTTCAAAATCAAATCATGAACTCATTTTAAATTAACCATCTCATGTTGCCAAATAATAACTGCATGAATGTTTCAAAGATATTTTGCGAGAAAAATTTTCCATGCATGTTTTGTGAAAATGATTTCAAGGAAAACATCGTTTTAATGAAATCCTAAAAAACTATTTGCTCGATTCGATATTCTATTGTGACCTAAAATGCTTCATTGCATCATTCGTGACATACGTGATTGCGTACTTGTTTCAAAAGCATTTTTTTTGCAAAGTGCTTTCAAAATAAACATCAGTTTTATGGATTTCGTGAAATTGCTCCATCATGTGGTTCTTGTATCGTGATCATACATCGTGACTACATTTAAGTGATACGTGTTCCATATTATGTGGTTAAATATCGGGCCCAAGTGTCGGGCGTGGATAGGGCAGAGTTTGGCCGGTCAAGCATGAGTTTGCGGTCTTAAACGATTCCCGCTATCCACGGCCAAATCCTAACACCTAAAGACGGAGTGTTTTGAGGGTGAGTGGGTTCTAGATCGTGTGGCATACTGCGGTTATGACCAATCAGGCATCGCGAGCCTTCGTGGGGAGGTATAAGGTGATGACTTTTAAGCCGCGTTTTCAGGGGTGGTAAGGAAGAAGCAGCGGGACCTAAAGTGCCATGGGCGAGTCATCGAAAGCGATGGTATTGCTAACATGACCCCCTCCTGCTTAAGCGTGCTTTGTACGTGTTACTTGCATTGAACTGCTTGCAATTTAGATGCATGTTTTAAAACATAAGTATCATATCACTCATTGCTCAATTGTTCTTGTGAACGAAAATTCAATATTCAATCATGTTTTCAATGATCCTTGAACAAAACTTTATCATGCATACACTGGTGCTCACTAAGTCTTTGCTTACGTATTTCACTACTTCCTTCCAGTTAGAGGTGACTTGAGCAGTGAGACTGGCTTGGAGGATCATGTGTAGACATGGATAATTCTAGACGTGACAATTGCAGATTAAGACATTGATAGTAAGTTTACTTTATCTGGTTGACGGTGTTAGGTTTGGGAACCTACTAGAAGTAGTTGAGTTGTTTAGAGATTTTGGATTGAACTGTTGTTTTGATAAGTTCACGCTTTTAGATTTTGGCCCTTTAGGGTCTGATTTTGGGGCGTGACAATAAATATATTGTATTTAATTATAGGCAACATATAACATTATAGTACTAATTCACTAATATTTTATTATACACTCTTAATTCAATATATTGAACAGTTACATCTTCAAAAAAAAAATTAAATTACTTTTTCATTGTTATAAATCTATTAGCATCGAAAATTGTCGTTGCTATGACTTTTCGATTTGCATTCTGCAAGGAAATATTTCGTTGATAATAATAAAGTATATATATCTATTTATTTTTAATGAAATAATTAACTAGGAATGCTGCAACGAATTATTTGGCTGGAGGTTCCCTCCAAAACTAAATTTTTTGATCAAAGTCAGCTACGAATATTTGCAAGGAAAATATTCCTAGCTGAACTTAGCAACGAAAAAATTCGTTGCAAATTGATACCACGAAACCCTTCTACCTTGCTAAAATCGTTGAGAATCACCAACGTATTAACCATCCTTGCTAATTTAGGTTGCTATTTCGATGTTTTCTAGTAGTGATTACTATATATAGCTAAATGATGTTTAATTTTAGCTACGTAAACTTTAAGTAACATTTCATTCATGACTAGATTGACAAAAATATAGATCAAAGGTAAATTTTATTATATAGTCATATATCATTTTTTTTTAAGCATCAAGATTTGTATCCTTTGACCTCGTCTTTGATCAAATATTGTAGTCATAAATTATTGTTTCGTCTTCTTCCACCGGTACCACTTTCCCTTTGAGAATTAAAATAAACTACAGCAACTGGAGATCCAAGATTGTAGAGCTCAGCAAAATCTCTTGTGTTGAAGTTTTGGCGCCACCCTGGAGCATACACTGTTTGGCGCCCCAATTGGCGGAATAATACGAAAACAAACCGATGGATCCCCATCGATGGTCGTGGACTTTCATAACAGACAATCTGTTGGCCTGAAAATATGTATATAACAAAGTCACAAAAAGAATATTGTTCGAAAATTGAAGCAATTCTTTGACAAACTTGATTTTATGTAGTATGTAAATGGTTCCTTGTGATAATAAACAAACTAAAAAGGGTAGAATTTTTTGATAAGTTAAACTTTGATGATTTGACCTAGTTATGAAAAGAATAATAATAGTCCGTAGGATATGAGTTGATTCCGATTGGTAAAAATAGTGCAATCAATCAATTTAATTTAAAATCAATTTTTCAAAATTTATGGGTTCGACACGTTGAGAATAGGAAGGAGAAGCCAATTTTGCTACCACCTATGGAAAAGAAGTGGAAAAATTGTACCTTCTCCACCATCGTTGCCAACATATACATTAATACTAGGACATTCTATAGTAACATTTGAATACATTTCTTAGTGGTGGTCTTTTTATCATGTTATTGTGGCATCTTTGCATCAAGAATGGGAAAATAAGACAACCTCACAGAATAAAATCACATACAAATGTTGCACAATGTTATAAAAGAAAAATAAAGAGATGCCTGAAGTCAAATTATTACAATCCATACATATTTTCATTTTCATCGGTCGTTATTATAAGATGAAATTCCTTCAAACGGAAAAGTAATGTTATCTTGTTTATATAGTAGAAAACCAAATTTAAATTTCGTTCATAACGTTTCTTTTGAACGATATGGAAAACAAAATAACATATGTATATGCAGGAACTCATCTTATACCTGGTGGAAAACATAAATGATCTCGTGGATTACTCTATATGAAGTGATGACACGATGTACTATAAAACTGAATTTAAGTTAATTAGCTGGATTTGGCCGGACCATAATCAACTAAAAAGTGTTATAAAACGATAGGTTACTCGCATATTGTTAAGCGATTATATGACAAAAACAATTCACTTTTCATGTGATTGGTTGATTCAACCAAATCCAATTTGAACTAATTAAGTTTCCCGTATGTACATGACAAATAAGGGCTAGATTAATTTTCTTTGAACTATAGATTGAATAGCACACCAAAAGCCCTAAATCTAATTACCACTCACCAAAGTTTGCTCCAGTAGTTTCTGGAATATCAGTCACCAACCTACATTATTCAAAATATTCTGTTGAGAGACATCATAACAATATTAACAAAAAATAAATAGACTGAATATATTTACGAATAGAAAAGGTCTTATAAGTATATGGGATACGCTTACTCATACCAAATTGGTATTTGATTCTATGTCACCTCATCAAAATATATGAGATGACATCGTTACGGCCTAGGTAGTCATTTTAATTAATAGGACACGAAAAAATCTATGTTAGACCAAGTTCAATGGTCCTAGAGTCTATTTATGTCACACAGTTAGATGCACAAACATTTTTATAAAAGAAATAATTATTGATTTATCAAAAAAAATAATTTAGATTCTAAAATAAAATAAAATTATTGGATAATAACCATGCAAGTTACCTGCTTAAGAGAAGCCTTTGCCCGTATATGCAGAAAGGAAGATTATTACTTATATCCATGGTCTTAAATTGTGGTTGAAATACCAAAAATTCGACCGAAATTTCGGGTTTCCTGGGATCCCGAAGCAAAATTTCACTTTCGATCCAATTTTACAGAATATCCATCGAAATTTTGACCGAAACCTGAAAATTCCCGAAACTTTTATAGAAACTCGAATTTCCCAAAATTTAAAAATATTACTAAATTATTTTGCAGAATATCTACCGAAATTTTGTCTGAAACACAATTTTTTCTATCGAATCTTGAAATTTTCCAAAATTTAAAGATAATATTAGATTATTTATATTTGAACATTTATGTTTAATTAGAACATGTAAAAGTTAATTTTAGATATTCTTTTTTTTTTCATTGGGACCACAATTATCGTGTACGAAAGTTGATGTGAAACGGAATATAATGATTTTGATAAGAAAATTTTCATATGATTTTGAATAATATATTTTATGAAAATTGTTTTTGTTTTGTTTTAGTGAAGTTTTAAAGACTTTTGTTCGTTATTTACTTTTAAATTCTAATTATTTTAAATTTACGCCACAAATTTTACTCATACTAATTAACAAAGCCCACTATATATATTACACACAATATTATTAATGTAAATTATACATAATAATATAAATTAAAGATACCCAAAATTTCATTTGAATTTTTTAATTATTTTTATAAATTTCTAAGATTTCTCTAGAATCAAAACCGAAACTATGGATATCCTCGAAAGTTTCATAAATTGAATATCGTAAAATCTACAATAATATCGATATTTAATATCTTGCTTGTATCATTCTTTTCTTTTTTCTTTTCGTTTTTCTTTGGTTTCCTAGTACAAAGTATTATTCAATACATGTACTTTAGATTACGCGAAACACATATATCAAATTACAACTATTAATATTATCAAAAATTAATAAATTACAAGTATTGATTAATCTTGTATTTATTTGAACATGCAATCAGCGCCGCGTCGTCATAACTCCGGGGGGAAAGTTAGTGTACCAGACTACCAAGAAGAGGGCTAGTGGCCCAGTGCCCTGTTACTGGAGAGAGAATCCAAGGGATTCCTCACTTTACAAGAGGTCTAGATTGTCCAGAAACCATTAGCCAAGGAAACATGGAAATGTATTGTGAGGTTTTGAAACTTATAATTTGTAGTTTCTTTGGGATGACTCTTTATATTCTTCAGTTTGTCGAAAAATCGTTCTTGGATTTTCAGCCTTGTTAATGGAAGTTAAACTCATTTTGGTTTGCTTTTTTTAAAAAAATAAAATAAAATCTTTTAACAATATAAAAATGATAGAGCATTTAAATTATAATCTCACCAATGCAAGTATTCCCTCAGATAGGGATCACTAGGGCTTGGAGCATCAGGATCCACCATAACCTGCAAAGAGAAAAAAATCCCAGAAAAATACATATAGATAGAGACAGAGGCGGAGCAGGGCTGGTAGGGGCAGCCGCCTCCCTCAACTTTCAAAAAAATATTTTTACCCCAAAGCAATAAAAATATCAAGTTTCCCCCATTTTTTTGTAGTCGAGCCCCGGATGTAAAATCCTAGTTCCGTCCCTGGATAGAATTAGAAATAAATACGTATATACACACGTGTGAAGATGGAGAATTAATGATGATTTACCAGAGTGTAAAAGATACGAAGATCTTCCCCTCCAATCTCAACCCTAGGTTGGTTGATAACTTGACGGGGCCTAAATTCACATCCATTAGTCACTTCTCTGTTGATGTTGTTGTGGTTGTAAATCACTCTAAGCCCCATTGATCTTGTGAATGGCTCCAACACATCCCCTATCACTCCTCCCACTACTAGAGGGTCCCTATCCCTAGGCATTAATTATATATATGTATATGTATATGTGATTTTTCTTCTTTTAACAGTAGAACTCACCTTAATATACTGTAATACTGAATGCGCAGGACACATGCATGCCGCTCTTTGCAGGAGAACTATTTATACACAATACAACCCCGCCCCCCTACCCACCCCATGCATGCACTATGCAGAGATCTCAAAAGCCATGAAAATAAAGAATCTGCCCCTTTTTTTCCATTCCTTTGTTTTTATAGATGTTCTTTTGAGTTTTGAGGATCAAGAGTCGCAATTCGATTGGTGCATATAAAACGGTAAAGCCAATGGGACAAAAATTAAAATGGGACCAGGTTTTATATTCTGAATGGGGCTATGGAACAATTATTTGAGAAGAAGGCCAATAAAAAAGTTTGGCCCCACGCCATCGTCATTGCAAAATTCGTCCTATAGGCATTTGCCAAATTAATACTGTAATGGCAAATTAGGACAGTGTTAGAATTTTCCCACAACATAAAAGGTTGTATTTAGGGTACATTGTGGGATTAATAGTTACATACTTGCCTCCCTTTAGGGTTTGTTATTCACAAGAGTTTAGGAATGTGCTAAAAAAGTTGTATTAATCCAATTATGTACCCAAACACAAAATTTTCAAATTATTTAGATAAATACATATATATATATATATATATATATTATATGAATGACGATTGAAGTGGTTCAATTATGACATTTAAGAGGGGGAAATAAATGTCTCCTGTGCTTGGGTTAGTAGCCCTGGGTCAAAAGGAAGGTAAAGATAAATACAAGATTCGGGAAAATCGCATTTTCAGTCCCGTAAGTTTGCCCCGGTACACTTTTGGTCCCATAAGTTACGGGATTCTCACTTTACGTCCCATATGTTTCACAAATTCTCACTTTTGGTCTCATCCGTCTATTTTTAACGGAAAATGGCACGTGAGTGGCACGTGCCCGGTTGCCAGCTGGTTTGGGGGGGGGGGGATTGTTCAATTTTCACTGTTTTGGGGCAAAATTTGAAATTTTGAAAAGCCGATTTGGGGCAAAATTTTGGAATTTGACAGCTGCCCATCTTCTTCTTCATTGCAGCAGTGAATTCCCAGTCATGGCAGCTGTGAATTTGCCTGGAAACGCGCGGGAGAAGGTCTTGTTTTGCTGTGAAAAAATGACGTTGAAAATGGCTAAAATCGAGCCCAAATTCGCCGGAAAAACACCGACGTGGGTCCCTGAGTGCAATGCCATTAACACCGACTGAATTGCTGCTCGAAGCCGTCCTTAAATCGGTTGAGAAGACGATTTAAAAATTTCAGATTTTGCCCCAATTGACTTTTCAAAATTTCAGATTTGCCCCCAAACAGTGAAAATTGAACAATTCGCCCCCCCCCCCCCCAAACCAGCTGGCAACCGGCGCACGTGCCATCACGTGCCATTTTCCGTTAAAAATAGACGGATGGGACCAAAAGTGAGAATTTGTGAAACATATGGGACGTAAAGTGAGAATCCCGTAACTTATGGGACCAAAAGTGTACTGAGGCAAAGTTATGGGACTAAAAATGCGATTTTCCCTACAAGATTCATATTGTGTGATCTAGAAATTCAAAAGGCAGGTAAAAAAAAATAACGAATGTGACATTCGTGAATTACCAAAAAAAAGTAACATCTAATTTTGCCAATTGAATAAACTACTTTGAGAATCTTAATCTACAAATCTAATCCTTTTCTTCTTAAACGTAATTTTCACTCTTTCAATAAGAACAGAAGAGAAAAAAGTTTTCATTCTTTTAGAGCTTTTTTGTTCTTGGCATCACATGTGTGAGTTCTACAACCTTCAAATATTCACATTCTTCGTCTACAATTTAACGTAGTTTTTGCCTATGTTGACCGGTTGATTTAGACTATTTTCAGTAAAAGCACAAAAAAGAGTATTAGTCACTTTTCAAATAATAAATATTGTGAAAGAAAAGAACATCACATATTTGATGCTTTGTTTAGTTATGGAAAATCGCACTTTTGGTCCATAACTTTGGTCTTTTTCGATTTTGGTCTCATTCGTTATGGATTCTCACATTATATCCTATAACTTTAAATTTTTCTCACGTTTGATCCCATTGAAGGATTCCGTCCAATATTTAACGGTCAACTCCGTTAGTCAACATTTTGATTGAAGTTTTCGGGCACAATTCGTGCATGAATGCTCTCACACACGAATTATATTCAATACCACGTGCATTCATGCACAAATTGTGCTCGAAAACTTCGGTCAAAACATTGACTAAAGGAGTTGACCGTTAAATATTGGACGGAATTCTTCAATGGGACCAAATGTGAGAAAAATTGAAAGTTATGGGATATAATGTGAGAATTCATAACGAATGAGACCAAAATCGAAAAAGACCAAAGTTATATAGGATCAAAAGTGCAACCGTTTAGTTATTTTACTTAATTAGGATTATAAAATTTTGTCAGTGAAGCCTATATCCCTAATAATTAAACTGAGGCCCAAAAATATTAGAGATGCTAAATTCTACTTCCACCAATCAGGTTTGCGTATTTATCTACTATCATGGTATTTGTTTGTTGTTTGTAAGTTAATATTAATTGTTAAGATTGATTGATATATTTGATATATTTATACATATAATTGATTAATTCAAAAAACATAATATGAAGAGGATGCTCCTCACGTTTTTGTTGCTTTATTTCGCCCTCTTTAATTAATTATAAAAACAATAACAATAACAACTTCATTAGTCTTCATTGTTTAATGAATTATTATTCGTTGGTTGAATACTTGAATCCCCCCACTCCATCCTTCATTCCCAACTCTCATCAACCAAATTATGATTATTTACTTATATAAAAATCAATATTCCACTGTAAATTGAAAATAAATTATATATATATATATATATATAACTTGCATATTTACAAAAAGAGAAATATTATTTACAATGACACAAGATCAAATAATAGTATCGAATGTCGAGATTATAAAGAGAATTTAATTGAACATGTCACTCTCAGAATCTTCCAATTTAAAAGTCGATACCACTTCATTTTCAAATGAAAATCATAAAGAGAGAGAAAGAACAAGAAAAATAAAGGGAAAACAGGTCCAGATTAATATTCCACTCAAATTGAAGGAAAAGGACTCCCAATTGGAACTCCTAGAGAACACAAATAGTGTTAATTCTTTTTGTTGTTCTGTGTTAGGATCAAGAATTTACCATGGACTAAAAACTATAATTATGGCTAATAACAGAACTGCAACTTTATTTCCATATATATTTGGCAGTGCAAAGCACCATATGGTTATGAAGTGGCTACACCCACATGAGCACCATGGAAGGTAGAAGCCCAACACAATCATAATGCTCCAAAGTCAAAAGTATGCCGCAGCCAATAAACGCACAATTACAGTGCTGACAATAAATCCACAATCACCCCTAACCAATAGCATAAGAGTTAGACTCGAACCATGAACTCGCTCTGATACTAATTGTTAAGGTCAAACGCTTACCACTGGGAAAGCTATAGCTAATTACATATGCACAACTTTATTTTATTATACAGTTGACAACGCTAAACACTAGATGACTATGAGATGGTTGCGCCCACATAAGCGCCATGGGGGGCAGAAGCCCGACACGATCATAGTGCCCCAGAGTCGAAGGGTGGTGCTGCGTATAAATACACAGTCACAGTGCTAGCAATAAATCCACATTCTGAAAAAATATTGATCAGAATATTTTCAATAAAGTGACCATATGTTTACATCCTAACTCTCGATCATATTTGTAATTTTAGACCCTATTTTTCAGAAAATAAAGTTTCATTTAATTCATTTTCAGAAGATGCTCTCAATTAGTAATACTTTTGCATTTAAAAACAAATGAAAATGTTTTCTCGAAATGACATGCCATTAATTTTGAATAATCAGATACTAATTTCTTACTCCATGTTCTGAAAATATTTTGATAAAATTGAAAATGAATAATATATATGAATTAAACGATAACTTTTGCCTTTAGTTTTGAATTTCTTAAAATATGATTAATTCTTCTCATGTAGTAAATCTTAAGATCTAGATTTCAAGCCCCACAAGTCGTATGATGAGGTCTAGAGATGAAAAAGGTATGTGAAATGACCAGATATTTTTTCAAGTCATGTGAAATTGGACCAAAGGTAAAAAGATAACAACCTTAAACATCGATCTATCAATTAAACCAACTTTTTTTCCCTTTTTTGCCAACTGGCATATAAATAGATTTTGTCAGATGGCTAGAATTGTTGGGATAATAGAGCCGGATCAAAAAGAGGGTCGAAACAAGTAGAAACATGAAGAAAATGTGAAATAAGGGCCAAAACAGGCGTTCGAGGAGGCAACGTCGCGGCGTCTTGGTGAATTTGACGGAACGCTGCGGCATCCATTGCAATGAGGAACATCGTGGCGCTCTGGCGACGAATGTCGCGGTGTTCGCTGCAGAGGAGGAATTAGTGAACGCCGCGACGTTCGACAACGAGATGGGAGTTTCCTTGTGTGAAAATGAATCAGTTTTGGCAGATTTTTGGGGCTTTTTCATGGGTGATTTGTTTCCCAATTTACTTAGACCTATTCCCTTGTAATTAGAATTGTGATTCCTTATTTATTAGGGTTTAGACTTCTCCACCATTATAAATATGTGAACTCATTTTTTAATTATAAGATTGACTCAGAGAAATAAAAATGTAGTCTAAGTTGGCTCGTGGATGTAGGAAGTTTGTTGACCCGCGTTAAATTCTCGTGGTCATTCTTCCATACTTTCCGTTTTTATATTTTTCTTGATTATTTTTTCGTACTCCGATGCCACCATTCCTAACAACTGGTATCAGAGTCATATGTTGTAGATTTAGAAGAGCTCCTAGATCTAGATCTATGGGGAAACGCTTGGGTTAGCGCAAATTTTGTCGTGGGAATGATGGTAGGAGAAGAAGAAATAATCAAGCTTGACAGTTTCTTTGCAAGTAACACGAATTGAGGTTATGGTGAAGTTGGGGAAGATGCTAGGAAAGAATGGGATCAGTTAGATCACCATCAGTAAAAGAGTAATCCTATTTAAACAAAGATCCTGATGCCAGCAGATAGGCAGATCCGCAGTAGCAGAGGTAGATTTGTGTTACCAGGAAGGTAGACATGAAGCCAGTGGGAGCAGTTGCAGTGCCGGTGGCTGATCTATAGAGCCAAAGGTTAAACGATAGATTTGTATTGCCAAGAGGATTGAACGAGTTGCTAGAGACTGGAGGGGCAGAGTTACGGTGCCAAAAAGCAAATCCACAGAGCTAGAGGTTAGAAAGGCAGTATTTGTAGCTGAGAGGGCAGCACCCTGTAGTCGAGAGCCCAAAGGATAGGATTTTAAAGGCAGATCCACGTAGAGAGAAACCATGAAGTAGAGTCATGACGTCAGGGGGGCAGGCGTGGAGCCAAAACTTATGGAGGCAGGATGCGAAGCCAGTTAGACACATTTGCGGAGCCATGATTTTTTGGCAGAAGGGTGTGACATGGCTCGTTTAGTAAGAGCATCAAGCAGATATGTGGGTGACCCGAGTTAGCCATTGAAAAATCAATTGTTGGCAGTTGGATCAGACACAGCTCACGCAGGGGGCATGGAGCAAAAGTGTGAGGGATCCGGAATTGCAATTGAAAATGTCCTTGGTGTAAGGATGTTAGTAGGCGGGTTGACCTAGGTGGTTTTGGGTGTGAGACATGTTTCAAGTTTCTTGGGGGTAACCTATATCCTAGGGTCAGTTATAGGGTCAATTGGATCGAGAGGGATATGCCACAATCTTTAGGAGTTGGATGATCACCAAAATAATAGGATAGTGGGGAGGGTTCAAAGAGGAGGGAACAATGTCACAGTGAGAGTCCGTCAAGTGGGAGACACTAGGGGCGGATGGATTGACGAGGCATGGGATGTCTCGGGTTTGATCTCCATTAGATTTGAGGATGTGCTAACAAGATTAAAATTCACTTGGGAAAAGTGAAATGATTGTTCAAGTTGAGTTCGAGGGTATTTTGATAAGTCTCCTAGTGGGAGATTGTTGGGATAGTGGAGCCAGATTTAAGAGAGGGTCGAAGTAAGTGGAAACAGGAAGAAAAGATGAAAAATGGGTCAGAACAGGCGTTCGAGGAGGCAACGCCGCTGCGTAGGAGGATGAATGTCGCGGCGTCCGTGGCAGTGTGGAACGCCGCAGCATTCTGGAAACAAACGCCGCGGCGTTCGCGACAGAGACGGAATTAGTGAACGCCGCGGCGTTTGGCAGCGAGATGGGAGTTTCCTTGTGAGAAAAGGAATGAATTTTGGCAGATTTTTGGGGCTCTTTCATGGGTGGTTTGTGATTTGTTTCCTAGTTTACTTAGACCTATACCATTGTAATTAGGATTGTGATTCCTTATTTGTTAGGATTTAGATTTCTCCATCAATATAAATATGCAAACCCATCTTGTAATTATAAGATTGACTCGGAGAAATAAAGATTTAGTCTAGGTTGGCACCAGAATATAGTCACTTCACCAAACCACGTTAAATTCTCGTGTTCATTCTTTCATGGTTCTCATTTTTATATCTTTTTCGATTATTTTTTCGTGCACTGATGCGACCATTTCTAATATAAAATAACTACTTAGAGAATCTTTGATCTGAAATTTCTCTGAATATATAGTATTTCTTTTCAAGTTTTAGTTTAAACACAAAATCGCTTTTTTATTTACATCGCAAGAAGTGAGAGGTGCATACAGGAGCAACACGGCGTTTTACGTCCTCCAAAATTCGGCTACGAATTGTCGTTTCTTTGTTGTCGTGGATTAGTTAATTTGACTACTTTTCACATTGTATAATAATAAAATTATTCATTAGGTTTAAAGAACATTTCATACTCTTAAGTACCATTACATATATTTCAATATTACATACGTTGAAATATTAATCACTGGTCACCGTTTTAACTGGATCATTTTAGGAGTACTGTGACTTCAAGTTTCGGGTAATTTCCACTTTTCTACATGTATATGTTCATATGAAGCTCACATATATATATTTATATGTGTGGTGGAGATCAACCCGGGACTTGGAGACTCAAATATTAAACTTTAAATAATTAATAAGCTACATTCAACCTATTAGAGAACAAATTCTATAAGCAATTTTTCGAAGCTAGACTCAAGAATTAATATTCACGAATATTATCCTGTTAATATTCTATAAGCAATTTAACAAATTTTCTCTCAAATTACTCTGCATTCACCAGATCGCACACACTCACACTTGAAACCACATTAAAAATCTAGGAAACAAGAGATAATACAATTCATTCGCATTATAGATCAACTAAATTCAAGATAATAATACAATTCCGTAATAATACAAAAAACGTGCAATTAGTTAGTAAAAGGAATTTATCGGTATCACCCTAACCAAATAAATCCAACGGTGATGAATCAATACATTGAAAATCAGTGATTAAGAAAACTCACCGCTGCTACAGCTCCACCTAATGCCGCCGCTGACGGAGGTGTTCTTATCTCTCAGCCACAATCTTCATTGTGTCGAGCGTGTGGTGCACACAACAAATCGCGATTCTTTGCGCCATTAGCAGGCGAGAGGCGAAGAAACAGAAAGATCAGCGATGTACTAGTTGACGGCATCTTCGTCGGAGATAGAAGGATCGTCGGAGGTGGCACTTGCCGGAGATGGTGTTCTTGAGTGGTGTGTGTGCGGTGCGATGTGTGGGGCGAGAGGGAGGTGTGGGTAGATTTTGGAATTTGGGGCTATATAATTAGAATAAGGGTTTTGGAAAATAATGGCTCTAATTTTTCATTTTTTTTGTCAGAAATTGGCGCTTTAACTGAGCGCTAATATGTTTTAGTACTAATTTTGATTTTATAAAAAACAAAATAGTCAAGATATATTGGTTTAGTGGTATCCACTTCTCACTTTATGTGAGAGGTATTGGGTTTGAATCTAGGCTGCCATAAGTTGTGGCTCTCCCCTCCTTTATGGAGCTAGATAGAGTTTTTATGGCTCAAGATTATAACTATCAACCCGAGTTTATCGGGCTAGATATGTAGGGTATTCCCTTTCTCTTGAATTAAAAAAAATAAAAAATGGAGAAAAGTTTGCGTATAGTGACACTTTCAGTTTCAGATAAGTGAAAGCATAGGGTATTTATCCTTACACAATTGTAAAAATATAAGGGAAAGGTATTGTGTGACCATAAGTCTTTTTTTTTTTAGTGGTGGTTTTTCATTTGAAAAAGTTAACTATTAGTTTTTCCACTAACGTGTTAACATTTGATGATTCTTGAACTAAATTACATTGAACTTCTTAGATTATGATTTAAATTTTTATATAAAATAAATATTTGGGTTATTCTAATACAAACATTGTACTAATTACAATTTTAATTTGACTTTTGCATTTTTTAATATATTTTTAGAAAATGTTTTATTTCTATGTTACACCTTGTTATTATTAACATAATATTACACTTAAATATTTTAGTATGCGTCATATTATTCAGTTCATTTTAATTATCCGACATTCGAGATGCACTCAGTATGGACTCAAATTATCCTATTTTAAATCGAGTTAAAAAGAGTATACTAAATTCGATTTTATCATCAGTCATTTCAAACTTGAACTCTAAACTTTAAATACAATTCGAATTTCGATTGTCTTTAAATTACCATAATTTAATATTGATTTTATTTACAGGTTATTTAATTTTTTCATTAAATGAATAATTCTGGGAAAAATAATCGTTGTTGAAGAATAATCAGTACTTCTTTAATATTTTGTGCACATGAACTATAACAATTGACATATTATATGATCAATCTCAATTTTAACGTTAAACCTTGGGCCCAAACCCTAAACCCTAAACTCTAAATCATGAGTTTCATAACATTCAAGGAAAATTCAAAACTAACAATTATTATATACAAATTTGCTGAAATGGGTGAACGAAACATTAAGGGAAACCCAGCTGAAAAATGAGAGGGAAAGGAGGGTGTGAAAATTGAAAAGAATCTGATTAAAACAAATTATTTATATAATTAGTTCAGAATATAGGCACCTAGTTGCTCGCCAATGCGAAATAGCAAAAATACGTATTCTATTGTAACAAATACAAACGTTACAGAAGTTTTTTAAGGGTAACAAAATTTGATCTGTTACAATATAATAAATATGTCGTTACAATAAACGTAATTTGTGATGAGTCTTACTTTACATAACGACATTTTGTTGTCCTCACTAAAGAATATATTTGGTGACGATTTTTGACTTTTAGTAACCAAAATTTGTGTTTGTTACAAGAGAGTGAACTTTTTCGTGACAACAACTATATTTCGTTACAAAAAAGTTAGCTTTTGTGTGGACTTATGGTCTCCTTACAATTGTTTCGTCAAAATAAGTGCATTTTTTTGTAGTGAATTTTAGTAAAAACAAAAATGAAAATTTTCTGAAAAAATCGAATTTTTGATGAAATTGAATTTAAGGAATTCTGAAAATTTTGGGCTGCTTTAAAATTTCTGAAAAATCGTTTTCCCTGTGAATCTGAAATTTTTGAATTTTGAGATTCTTCATCCTTGATTGAACGGAAGTGACCGGAGTACGGCGGCGGAAGTTCGCGCAACGCGCCGCCGTGACATGCTACGAAGAGCTGTTGTTCGCTTCTTTTCGGATCTGTTGAAAGAAGAGGAAACGACGGTGAATCGCCATTGTTCTTCTGATCAGAAAATAGGGTGCTGTTCACCGCCATAAATTGCGCAGGAGTTGCAGTTGAATTTGGACGAATTGTGGGGGTAGTTGTTAAGAACTCAGAATTTAATAAGAATTGGGTTGGGAAATTGAGAAAAGAAAAGATACAGAAAATGATAGAATAAGAATTGAGAGAGAATTCTGGATAAATGCTAAATTCATTGATGATTTCATTCTCAGTACAATTGCACTTTTAAAGGAAAAATGATAACAAAGCAATAACAGAAAATATTCCTAACAATCGCAACTAATTTGCAGGTGCTACGTGGCGAATTCTCATGGGTTCACACCCTGCACATGTGTAGTGGAAAATGGGTGAATCTGGAGCGTTGGTTCTTCATCTGGATCAGCGGTTGTGATTTGTTCTTCAAGGGTTGAAACGACGTCGCTTGCATGATGATGTGGCTTCTTCTCTTGTTGACAACGCATTAATTGGACGGTGTCGTTTGGATCTTTGTTTGGTATCTTCATCGGACGAACTTCTTCTTTTTGATTGATCATACGGTGGAGGTTTTCAATTGGGTTTTTGGACAACATTAAGGATTTGAGATGGTTGTTCATGACATTGCCCCCCTATTGAGAAGATCCTTGTCCGCAAGGATCAAAAGAGGGAAATTTGGCTCTGATATATTGTAAATCTTCCCAAGTAGCTTGATCTGAACCTGAGTAGACCCATTGGATGAGTACCTGGGCAATTGGAGAATTGTTGCGAGGAATGATTCGGCGAGCTAAAACAACAGTGGGGTGAATTTGAAAAGTGCCTTGGTGAGAGATAGTAGGAAACTCGGTAGATGGTGAATGACAATTTCCAATTGTTTTTTTTTTTTTGAAGGAGGGATACGTGGAAGACAGGGTGGATTTGGCTCTCTGGAGGTAACTGTAAGTGGTAAGCAACTGGACCTGTCTTTTTTATGATGGTGAAAGGGTCATAGTATTTTGGTGCAAGTTTAAAGTGTTTTCTAAGTGAAATTGAATTCTGGCGATATGGTTGTAGCTTTAGATATACATTGTCTCCTTCATTGAATTCTCTTTCTGATCTTCCTCTGTCAGCATAGTACTTCATGCAATTCTGTGCTTGCTCTAAGTTCTCTTAATTGATTCATTTTGCTTCTATCTTGTACCATTTGTGTTGCATCTCTATGCTCAGTGTGTGCATAAGGACCCAGTGTAATGTGTGAAAGGGGGTGGCCATAGAGGGCTTGGAAAGGGGTAATTTTCAGACTAGAATGATAATTGGTGTTGTACCAAAACTCAGCTAAAGGTAACCATTGATTCCATTGTTTAGGTTTCAATTGACACATGCTCCTAAGGTAGGACTTTAGTCATTGGTTAACTCTTTCGGTTTGACCATCATATTGGGGGTGATATGCAGATGTCATGTCTAAGGAAGTGCCTAACATTTTAAAAAGTGACTTCCAGAAAGTACTAGTGAATAACCTATCTCTATCAGTGACTATGCTTACTGGAAGTCCATGTAATTTGTAAATATGCTCAAAGAATAATTTAACAAGATCCTCAGAAGTGTAGGGGTGTTTTAGAGAAAGAAAATGTGCATATTTTGTAAATCTGTCTACAATGACCCAAATAGAAGTCTTGCCATCAGAAGATGGTAAGCTATTTATAAAGTCCATTGTAATGTGTGACCAGGCATGAGCTGGAATTGGAAGTGGTTGCAACAAGCCTGGATAGGGTGCATTCTCATGTTTGCTTCTTTGGCAAACATCACACTCTTTTACCCATTTAATAATATCATGTTTTAAACTTAGCTAATAAAATAACGAACTCACTCTATGATAAGTAGCATTTATACCTAAATGTCCTCCCAATGCAGAATCATGCATGAATTGTATGATTTTTTCTCTCAATTGTCCACTGTTCCCAATACAGATTCTATTCTGAGTTCTCAACAATCCAGAGTGAAAGGTATACTCTGGATAAGATTCAGTGTTCACTGCTTTCCCTTGAATGATAGAACTGTAGTTTGGATCATCCTTGTAACTGTTCTGAATTTCAAGCACCCAAGTAGGAATGGCTGCTGTAATAGGCAGACATTGCCCATCTTGATGTTCCCTTCTCGAGAGTGCATCAACCACTCTGTTTTCAACTCCCTTTTATATTGGACCTCATAATCCAATCCCATTAATTTAGAACCCACTTCTGCTGTAATATTGAATCAATCCTTTGGTCCAGAATGTGTTTAAGGTTCTGTTGGTCAGTCTTAATGATGAAGTGGTTGCCCTGTATGTAGTGTCTTTATTTTGTCATAGCCATCAAAATAGCTAGGAACTCTTTCTCATAGATGGATAGAGCTTGGTTCTTTAGGCCTATGGCTTTACTGAAATAGGCAATGGGCTTTTTGTTTTGCATTAAGACTGCACCAATACCCTTGTCACATGCATCAGTCTCAACTACAAAAGGTTTGGAAAATCTGGTAGAGCAAGTATAGGGGCTAAAGTCATGGCTTTTTTAAGTGTTTCAAAGGCTAGGGTAGCCTCATTCCCCCACTTAAAACTATTCTTTTTTAGCAGCTCAGTTAGAGGTTTACTAATAAGACCATAATTTTGTATGAATTTTCTATAATAACCTGTGAGGCCTAAAAAACCCCTGATGGACTTGACATTATGAGGAATGGGCCGAGTAACCATCCCTTCAATTTTTGAAGGATCTGTGTCCACACCTTGTTCAGAAATCAAGTGACCAAGGTACTTAATTGTAGTTTGACCAAAGCTACATTTACTCAGTTTAGCAAACAACTGATGTTTTGTGAGTATATTCAAAACTTGAGTGAGATGCTGTAAATGATCACTCCAGTTTTTAATATATACTAAGATATCATCAAAAATCACTAGGACAGTCTATCTTAAGTATTCCTAAAAAATTTGATTCATTAAAGCTTGAAAAGTAGAAGGTGCATTGCACAATCCAAAGGGCATGACTAAAAATTCATAGTGGCCCTGGTGTGTGATAAAACTGGTTTTATATATATCATCCTTGCTCATCCTAATCTGAAAATATCCAGATCTGAGATCTATTTTTGAAAAATATTTGGCATTATGCAACTCATCTAGCAACTAATCAATAATAGGTATGGGAAAATTATTTTTTACAGTTAGACTATTGAGATATCTGTAGTCAACACAGAGTCTCCACCCCCTATCTTTTTTCTTAACCAAGAGTACTGGCGAGAAGAAAGGACTCTGGCTAGGCCTAATGATCCCAGAATCCAACATACCCTTGACAATCTGTTCAATCTCAGCTTTCTGAGCATAAGGGTACATGTAAGGATATTGTTTCTTGGGATAGCCTGGGGAGTTAAAACAATTTTGTGTTCAATGTTTCTCTGTGGGGGCAACTCAGTAGGTTCAACAAAAATATCCTGATAGTGAGATAACAACTAAGTAATCTCTCTATCATACACTGGTTGATTTATGTTCTGCCCAGATACAGAGAAAAGTTGACCAATAAGATTGAAATTTTTTCCTTTGAAAAGCTTAGTAAGGGTAGTGGCAGAGATTAATTTTAACTCTCGAACCTCTGTTATAGCTTTCATGGCTATTTTCTTTCCATTTCTTGAAATTGTGATTTTCATATTGTGGTAATCAAACTCAACAGGACTGTTAAGTCTGAGCTAATCACCACCTAAAACCATGTCACAACCCCCTAACTTGATGATTCTAATAGGATATGTGAACTTATGACCTTGTATAGTCCAAGTGAAATCAGGACTAATGGTCCTGCTGACCATTTTGCTACCATCAGCAACACTTACCATCATAGGTGTAGTGTATTCAAGGGTACAGCCCAGCTGTTTGGCAGTGGTTTCATCTAAGAAACAGTGAGTGCTTCCACTGTCTATGATGATTTGGATGTCTTTATGGTTAAAATAACCCTTGGCCCTTAAAGTGTTCATGTATGTGTTACCAGACAAGGCATTTAAGGATATAGTCATGTCATCTATTAAGACTTCCTCACTCCTTTCATCATGACAAACTGAGTCATGTTGATAGGCCATTTCTTCTTCTTCTGACATCATTAAAAAGATTTGTCTATTATTTCACCTATGACCAATTGTAAAGACTTCATCACAATTATAGCACAAGTTCTTTTCTCGCCTAGCTCTCATTTCAGTTGTTGTTAATAGTTTTCTGGGGGTTTGAGTGGTTTCAGTGTTTGGTTTATTTGGAGGTTTGGTGGTATCATGAATTTTCTGGGTGGGGGGTTCAGGTTCAGAGGGTTAGGCTTATAAGGTGGTTTGGTATTGGTTATGGTTCTGTGACTGTGGTTAGCCCTTTTGAGGATAGCTTCTACAGTTGTTTCTTGATTTTTGGCAAGAGCTACAGCTTGGTGAAAACTCCCAGGTTTCATTGACATCACTCCCCCCCCCCAATTATATCTTCCCTTAAACCACTAATAAAGCTAGCTAAGAAAAATTCTTCAGGAAAATCTTTATTGAAAATTAACATATGAGAATTTAGTTCTTCAAACCTTTCCAGATAGCTGGATACACTTCCTGTTTGTTGTGGTTTGTTAAAGTCCCCAACTATCATGTTTGGTTCATGATCATCAAACCTCTCCAAAACTGCAGTGATGAATTGAGCCATGTTGGTAAATCAGCCCCTTCCACAAAGCCTTGAAACCACATATAAGCTTTCCCATCTAAATGAACTGCAACCAGTGGGACTTTTTGATCTTCTGGAATTGTGGATATGATCTGAAAATACCTATTACACCTTATGATCCAATTTCTGGGATTATCACCTTCGAATCTGGGAAAATCAAATATAGGGAAAGGGTTATGGTGGTTTGGATTTGGGGTTTCTGTGATGATGTTTGGTGGTGGGGGGGGGGGGGGGGGGGGGGGTTATTTGAGCTGGAACCTCTTTCAAAGTGGGCTTGTAATCCTTTCCCTAAAATGGATTTATTCCTATTATAACCTTGCATTTGTTCTACCATAGTTTGAAGCTGTTGCTGAATCATCTTATGGTTATTTTTCGTGACTTCTTCGATTTCAGATTGGGCTAAGCTCATCTATTCAAATTCCCATGAAAATAAGCCTCAGTGGATAGTCTTTGAGCTCGTTCTTCCATTAACAAAACCTCTTGTTTCTTTTGTGCTTCTATTACATCCTTGAATATAGTGGAATCTGCCATATTAGGTATTCAATTCGTCCGAAGGATCGAATGCTCTGAGTACCAAATGTTAAGAACTCAGAATTTAATAAGAATTGGGTTGGGAAATTGAGAAAAGAAAAGATACAGAAAATGATAGAATAAGAATTGAAAGAGAATTCTGGATAAATGCTAAATTCATTAATGATTTCATTCTCAGTACAATTGCACTTTTAAAGGAAAAATGACTACAAAGCAATAACAGAAAATATTCCTAACAATCGCAACTAATTTGCAGGTGATACATGGCGGATTCTCATGGGTTCACACCTTGCGCATGTTTAGTGGAAAATGGGTGAATCTGGAGCGTTGGATCTTTGTTTGGATCTGCGGTAGTGATTTTTTCTTCAAGGGTTGAAATGACGTCGCTTGCATGATGATGGGGCTTATTCTCCTGTTGCCAATGCATTAATTGAACGGTGTCGTTTGGATCTTTGTTTGGTATCTTCATCGGATGAACTTTTTCTTTTTGATTGATCATACGGTGGAGGTTTTCAATTGGGTTTTTGAACAAAATTAGGGATTTGAGATGGTTGTTCGTCACAGTAGTATCGCCGCTGAATGTGGGGGTAATATCGCCGCTAATTGCAGTCAGAGTTGACCGAAATTTTAATCAAACATGGCAGCTGCGAGTTTTGAATACGACGGCAGCTCTTCGCTGATCTGGCGGTTGCGATGGTGGTGTAGATTCCAGTTGAGGCGGCGGCGTGAGGCTCTGACTGCCATGACCGGAGACATAGCCGGCGCTCTCATTGCTGGCGATGGCGGCGCGCAATGAGGAAACAGGAAGATGAAGGAGGCGGGCTGCATATGGGCTAGGGTAAATTTTTTATGTGTTGAGCCGAGCCCAACACATATTAAATTATGTGTTGGGCTTGGTCCAATACATTTTTAATTAATAGGGAGTTGGGCTTGACCCACTCGAATTAATTAATTAAAAGCCCAAGCTGATTTATTAATTAAAAGGGAATGAGCTTGGCCCACTTGGATTAATTAAATAAATGCCCAAGTTGATTTATTAATTAAAAGGGAATTGGGCTTGGCCCAACTCGGATTAATTAAAAAAATGGCCCATCTGATTATTTTGGAAATGGATGTGTTGGCTTAGCCCAACACTTTGTATTTAAATCAACATGGGTTTATTTGGGTTGACCTAATGCTATCCATTTCATTTGAATTGGTAAAGACCAAATACCAAATATTAATTGGATCCTTCTTCTTCTAAATAAAGTTTTCAATAAAGTTAAATAGAATTTAATTTATAATAAATTAAATTGGATTTGATTTATATTAAATTAAATTGGAAATCCGGATATGTTTTATTTTCCGCTGAGCATGATACTAGCATTCCCAACATTTTTATGATTTATTTAGAATTTGTGGTGCTTGTTTAATTTATCCCTAAAATTATTTTCAAATAATAGGGTTTATTGTCGAATTTTAGTTTAGAAAGTAGAATTTTAGGCCTTGTTTGTTTATGTTTTCAAATTCCATTTTCAATATTTTGAATCACAAAATTCTAAAAATCCATAACACAAACCATTTTCATTTAAATTCTACTTAACCTTTTCAATTTCCCATATAACTACCTATCACTCACTATATCAATCATTTCACACATTTATCAATCAACATCATTTCCTCCAATCATTACTTTTCTATTCAATCTTCCACTTTTACTATATATTAATAATAAATTTCAAATTTCAAATTTCAAATTTCAAATTTCAAAATATATTAATATTAAATTAACTTTATATATCTATCTATCTTATTCTATTATTTATTTATTCACATAATCATTACACAAATAACTAACTCAATTATATTATTCATATTTTATAAATCTCAACCACTATTTAAAAACATAAACAAACACAACAAACATCACATCAATTCTCACACGAATCCATGTAGTACGCATTCCCCGAGAAATTTTCAGAATTTCATCTCAAAAACATAAACAAACAGAGCCTTAGGATTTATGTTTGAATTTTAGGGTAGAATTTCGAATTTTATGGTAAAATTTTGTATTTTAGGATACTATTTTCCAATTTTTATAATAGAATTTTAGTTAAAAAGTTTGATATAATTTGAGGTAGAATTTTGAATTTTTATGTTTTGGTTTTATGTATAATTTTGAAATTGGTGTTAATTATTGAATTTTAGACAATTGTTTAGGCATTAGCTTGATTTTTTTGGTATCATTTGTAGGTACTAGTTTGAATTCATTTGTATCCCACACTTTCAAATTTGTATGTATAATATTTAGTTATAATTTAGTATTTAGTGTTAATTCTTGAATATACATATAATGTTTAGGAATTAGTCCGATTTTTTTGGTAAAACTTTTAGCCATAATTTTGAACTTTTAGATATAATTTCGAATTTAGTGTTAAGTTTTGAATTTTGAAAAAATTTGTAGAATTTAGTTGTACCTCTTATTATTTAGAATTTAAGGTTGTTGTGTAATTTGGTATAAATTCAAATTTATTGTTGTTTTGATTTGAATTTGATATATTTTTAGGGTTTATTTCTGAATTTTATGGACTATTTAGTTTTTTATGTACAATCTTGAGACAATGTTTTAGGTATTATGTCGAATTGTTGGGTATAACTTTTAGTTAGAATTTTTTATTTTGAGGTATAATTAGAATTTAGTTTTAGTTATTGAACTTTGATATAATTTTAGACAAATTTGTAGGTATTGCTTCGAAATTTGGTATAACATTTAGCTATGATTTTGAATTTTTATGTTTAATTTTTAAGTGTTGATTAATTTAGTCAAATTTTAGTGTTGATTATTGAACTTTGATATGATATAATCTGCGTATAAATTTGACTTTTTAATGTTTAGAATAGTGGATAATAATCTAATTAATTCATTGTATTCTAATTGTACGTACTATAATTTATAAATGTAGGATGACAAATTTGTACAATAGTGATATATGTGGGCCTGTAGATTCTAGTGTGTTGACGGATCAGACAAGCCATAGGCCTGAGTTAGTATTTTCAAGGGATGTTGGAGTATTGCGAGCCAGACGAGCGGATTCTCATTATTTTCAAATGGTCAAATTCGAAAAGTTTGTTCCACCACATCCTCAAGTCTTACAAAAACTCCATCAAATAGGGTTTTAAAGCTTTTACTTGTTAACCAAGTGTGGCCAGCTTAGAAATGATATGGCACTTGTGACTGCACTTATTGAGAGGTGGCGCCCGGAGATTAACATGTTTCATTGTTTGTAAATACACTTCTGAATATCTTTGATTTGAATTTAATGAGTAAAACTAATCATCATCCAACTGCCAATTACGCCCCATAGCACGAAAAATATCACCAGGAGTGTAGTGCAATTTCGGAGCTCTAAACGGCTCCATTTGTGCAATGTTAATTTGATTTACAACCATGCTCTTTACATATATAGCTGCCTAAACCCTAATGAATCATCAAATTAATCACGTGAGTAGGACAACGAAATTATGATAATGAATTGTCGCAATCCATCTACAGCTACACAAACTGGCAAAAAGAGAAAGACATGTGATGTTTCAAACTCATCAATTCGTTCACATGAGTAGGGCAGACAAATTATGACAAATGGATCATCAGGAAACTGATGAGACATGTGTTCGACGAGACTAATCAAATCGATCACGGGAATGATCAGTGACCAAGTCATAAATGTATAAATCAACAGCACAAAGTCGTCATAATACATAATTCTTAGATTCAAATGAAAATGGGAGAAAATCCAAACTCTAGAGGTACATGGTTATTACGAGAAAGAAACGATGAATACGAAGTACTTCACTTTGAAGACCCAGTTGAGTAGTATTGTGGACTCAGGAGGGAATGGACTCATCGAATTATTGAATATGAGGAGTTGGTCAATGATCTTCTAACACTTGGCGTTCGAATTCCACGACGTCGATCAATACTGATGACGAGAAACAATGTCAAAAATTGTAGGAAGGCTGTTTCAAGAATAAGAATAGAAAACAATAGGATGCTTTTTCGTCGTTCTAGATATCACATGGTTTAACTAGCAGAAGAACTTGCGTTTGCAAAAGGCCAAAGACTCACACGTCGTGAAATTTGTAATGTTTTGACTCATCCCCAATATATGTCATACTATTACATGTCGGATGAGGATGAATAAATTTAATTTATTTTTGACTTATTATGTGTTACGAGTTTTTTTAGGGTAGAAGTTACTACCCAATTATGTGTTCTTTTTCATGTTGCATTTTTTCCACCAGAATATCGAAATGAATCAATTCTCGCACCATTAGAAACTTTGTGAGTCAATCTACATTTTTTATGTTCAAGTCAAACCCCGAAAATCTACAGAAAACGTCGAAAAATCATCTCAAAATCACGAAAAAACTTTAAATCACAAAACAAAAAAAGAGAGGAAGAAGAGAGAAAAAGAGAGAAAAAAATTTAATCTGTGGCGCACCCAGTCAAAAGTGTTTGACTGGTTGCGCCATTGTGCGTAAATTATTTTTTTTTAAAATTTGCAGTAAAATAAAAAGAAAAAAAAAGGAAAAGTGGGTGCGCCATTACCACTGGCACACCGTGCTAGATTTGGAGTTTTTCTTTTTTGGGTATTATTTATATAAAAAATATTAAAAACTATATTATTTATTTTAAAAAATCAATAAAAGTGGTAAACTAGATTAATACAGTGGATTTTCATGCTTATCTAGCCATTGTGTTCAATGTATAACAAGCGTGAGGAACGTCTTGAGTGGCTAAATGCTGCACGGGATGTTAAAGAGTCTAAGTTTGTATCAAATCACGGGATGCTAGGAAGAGTCTTAAGTCTGTATTATATGACTCAAACTGTATTTCTATTAGACCATCTCCAACCCACTCTAAATTTGGGTTGGATATGGTGTAAATGGTGTAGGTTGGCACTCCAACCCACACCATATTTAACACCAAATTTGGTGCAATTGTGAAGTTGAACGCCATATTTGGCGTGAAACTTCACATTTGCACCAAATTTGGTGCAAGGCCTTTTTATTTTTATTTAGTTGTATTTTGGTTTTTGTATTATTTTTCTTTTGCAATTTAGTCCTTAAAACTTTATGAAGTTATAATTATGTCCTATAAATGTTATTTTTATTCAATTATATATGATATCACTTTGAGTTTAACTATAAATAAAAATATATATTAAGAACTTGTACAAAATGCTTATTTCATAAGTTAAAAAAATTAAAATATTTATTTAAACATAGATTAATATTAAAAATTACACTATTCTAATACAAACTAACTAATTAACAAGACATTGAGAAATTAGATAAATAATAACAACTTAATATTCTGGCATATCACTTCCGTCCCCACCAATATCATTTTGACTATTGTTAAATAACATAAATGGTTGTTTAAATAATTTTATGAAATACCAAATAGAAAATAAGGTTCAATTATTTAGTATTATTAAATAATAAAATGTATTTTAATTGTGAATTTTATTATTTAATACCACGAAATAACAAAATAAAATAAAATTGGATGAATATGTAAAAAAACTTGAAGTTTGGGATGTTATTTGTGAAACACAGACAATAGCATAAAAGAAGATTAAAAAAGAATATTTTAGAGAATATTCTTTTTTGGGTTAAAATTAGAGTTATGGGTTGGAATGAATTTACTGTATAACACTAAAATTGTGCAAAAGTTGCACCATCTTAATGTTTATGGGTTGGAAATGCTCTTACGGACAAAATTCTAGAGTACATAAGGTTATACTTTTGAATAAGGTTATACATTTGAATAGTAACTCAAGATATGTATAGTGAACTGCATAAGAGATGAGTTTGTAGGAAAATCCAAGGTTAACTTTTTCAGGGTACTCAGAATTCTATAATAGACCAAAAACGGCCATACAGACGGCAATCCAAGGTTAACTTTTTCAGGGTTGTAAATCAAGATGGAGATGTTTTGGATAAACACCGCCACGTATCACCAAATTGCAAATAGATCTTTGGATTCACTCCCTAGCTACCTGAAATGAAGATTTTTCCCTTGAGTTTATCATTTTCCCCCTCTTTTCCCTTACTGCTCCTATGCTCCATTTCCCCCTTTTTAACCCTAAATTACCGCCGTTTACCATTTTCACTGTTGTAAAACGGTCCCAACAGCTCTGCTATGCAACTGCCGTAAAGCCAGCTTCTCCGTTGTGATATCGCCGCACTTCCACCACTAACATTTTCTTCCCATTCCTCACCAGCAATGTATTAGGGACCAGAAAATCGAAGCCACGACCCCCAGTACCACTACTTCCGATTAGCACTGACACGCTAGAAGCTAACGTGCTTTAATAGCAAGTGCACAAGTCGTGTGTAGTAATAAGTGGATGGTAAGTCCGGGTTGTCGAACCTCAAGGACTAGTTATTTTGTTTATGATTTTCGATAACAAAAGGAATTAAAATAGAGATTTAACTAAGCAAGAAGGTAGAAGAACTAAAACGAGAGTAAAGAGGGATTAAACTTCCAAGGTGGATGGGTGACTAAGGCTCATGTTCGGGCACATGTTGCGTATTGTTATACTAAGATCATTACCAATTCATTAGACATACATTGCTATGGTGAAAGCTCCTAAGGTAAAGAATAACCAATGTCTCGTGATAGACTCCTATAATTAATTGGCGGTTTCCTAAGTATGTCTACCCGGAAATCTAACCACTAAGTATGCATTAAAGATCTAGAGCTTACACGATTAAAATCGAACGACGTCACTCGGGAGTCTTTACCTATGTCTAGGGTAACTCCTATTTGGTTCGGTGATGTTGTGAAATTCTTGCACCCTAAGTCAATTTTCTCTCTAATAATTCACTTAGGCATGATATCAAACACATGGTGATCAAGCATATGTAAGACATTCAACCAAAAAGTCACAACACATAGCAATATACGAATTGAAATGGAAAACGATCTTATTATAACAACACTAACACCATGGACTTCTCATGGCCCTAGTTCAACAATTTAGCTCATATAATGCATAAGGGAAAAGCTAAGCATAAGATCCATGTTCATAGACAAAGATGAATCTAAAGCTAAGAAACTCCCTATGTTGAATTGATGATCGAATCTTTAATTGGAGGCTTGAATATCTTATTTCCCTTCTCTTTTGCTCTTCTAAAGTGATGAAAAGTGAGGTCCTCAATCCCAAGAAATCCCCAAAATTCACTTAGAATTCGAACCCCCTTTAATGTGTTAAAAACTTGGCTTTATAGGTTTAAAAACGGTTGCAGCGGCGCCTAGGCGCAGGTATATCGGTGCTTAGGCGTGGCCTACGTTGCATAAATGACTTGGGGAATAAGTTTCATGGTGCCCAGGCGCGCATAATGGAGCCTAGGCATGAGAAAGTGGTGCCTGGGGGCCACAGTTCGAACTCTAAACCGTTTTCCTGCTTTTCAGCGCAGAAATCGTGTTTTATTCATAACGTTTTCCAAAAACCTTAGATTTGAATGATTCAAGTTTCCACATGAAGATAATACATATATCTACAACTTTGTAGAAGGACACTTCATCAAAGTCGGTCTCTAAACATGCATAAATGGCGCTCAAACATGGAAGGTGTGGCAAATTTGACGCCCAAGCATGGGGAAATGGCGCCTAGGCGCCCTTCTGCATAACTCCAGCTTATTTCTTGATTGTTTGGGTGCCTAGGCGTGATTATGGCTGTGCTTGGGCGTGGGGGTGTGAAATATCTTGGCCTAAACTTGTTTTATACGTCATTTTTCGCCCTTTCTTCGATTGTATCCACTTAAGGCCTGAAATCACTTAAGACACTGATTAAATGCAAATGTGGCAAGATTTAGGCGATAAATGAATCTAAAATATAAACACAACGGGCTTAAAAAACATGTAAAAGAGACTCTTATGAAGCACCTCTATAATTGCGCCACCGCCAGGAAAAATGTCTACCAATGAGCAATCGACAAATCTAAGAATTTTGCACCACAAAACCTAGCTTCATGTGATGAGCATCGATGAAAATACAGGTATGATGGTTATACACCTGAGTTGCAGTGGCAAGTGGCCAGAAATAAGGCAGAGAACGTACGGTTTGAAATATAAAGTCCCCTAGTACAATAAGTATGTCAGTATGTTGGATGACCTTGACGTGAAGAATATGATACGACTGTGTTCGGCCACGAAAACAACCACGTTTGACATTGTAACATGCTGCAAAGATGAACCATCAAGACATGGAGGGTAGAGAAGTAACGAGGTCAGGTAATACATTACTGTTTTAATAGTGAAATTACTGTATAAATAGTATTTAAAATGTTTAATTTACATTTGAAATCCACCGCCCTTATCCTTCTATAAAAGGGACCTAAGTACAGTCATTTTGTAAGCCTTAACCTTTTGTAAACATTCCATACTCTCTCTCCCCTCTCTCTATATTTGCTTTGGTCTCCATCCGGTGTAAGATAGTAAAAGCTTGTGTAGATATTGTACTAAAGTTTGAAGAAATACTAAGAAGAAGTTTTCTTGTAAGTTTCTTTTATATTCAAGTTTATTTTCAATTTTATTTTTAGTCTGTGTAAAAGATGAACCTTATAGTCTAAATCCTTTTGCGTTAAATTATATCTAAACTCGCATGATTCTTCTAAAAAACATGGATTGGTAATTCTAGAAAGGGATTTTCATTATGGTATGGACTCTAATGGGTTAGTTTAGTAAACTGGCTAAAATTGGATCATTGAGAATGAAATTCATAATGTTGCCGTGTTAGCCGTGATGTTTGGCGTTTTGGGCATTTGTATGAAAATTCTTGATGATTTAATTTCATTGACGAATTACTAAATTGTAAAAATAGTTTGTGAATTTGTGGTGATCCTTGCAAAAGTATCCTTTGTGAGAAACTGGGGGTCCCTCGATTTACTACTCCCTGCATTAGGTCCAGTAAATCTTCCATAATCGCTATCTCTTTCTGGAATCATTTGTGTCCCACATATATATATATATTATATTATGGTGGTCCCAAGTGGCATACAAAAGGGTCTAGAAGGGGAGGGGGGGTTGAATAGACCCTGAAGTCTTTTTTTACTTCAAAAATTTCGTATCACTTTAAAGGTTTGAACGCTTGAATAACTGAGTGCTTGGGTCAGACGCTTCAGGAAAGTTAACTTAGACTTAGTGATTTTAGCAGTTTACCAAAGTAGGGCAACGCTTAGATCGCTTAATCAGGGTTAGCACAGCGGAAATGAGTTTTAGCGTTCTTTTAGTTAATTTAATCGCTTTGCACTTTAACTTGTCTCTTTCAAAGATAAATGATGTAATAATAATAATAAGACAGTAAAGATAAATAACACAAGATATATAAGGTTCACTGGATGATGTAATCCCAGCTACGTCCTTCTTCTCCTTTTCACTCGGAGGAATTTACTAAGTTGATTTTCAAAGAATCACAAAGAATCTTCTACAAGATAGTAAAGGTGAAAATGATCTTGGGCTCCTTGATCACACAAACTTCAGCACCAATGAAGATCGTCTTCTTCAAGCTTCTCTCACTCAGAAATACTGCCTGAAAGGGTTCAACAACTTTTCTCACTCAGATAAAAGGTTGAGGTTTGTCACTAGGGTTTTGTTTGTTTTTGAAAAGATCAAACAACTTGGAATATCTCAGTTGGAATTTGGGTTTCTTCTTTGGAAAATGTTTGAGATATTTTTTATTGTCTGGAATGTAGATAAAAAGCTTCAAAGATTTGGCTATGGAGTTTCTAAGCTTTTTCCCAGAAAATGTACGTAAGATTTTTGGCAATAATTTCTCTTCTCTTTTTCGTACGTATCTTGTGTATTTTTAGGGTCTGCTGGGGTAAGGTATTTATAAGCAATTTCTTGGGATCTGTCCATTGGACACATGTAGGAGCGTGCCTTTCACGCATCACGTGAGTTTACCTAAAGTCTGACTTTCCTGAAAATTCGCTGAAGCCGATTGGACGGGAGCAGCTGAAACTCTGAAATTTTTGACAGTCTGGTCAAAAGGTGGCTTGTCCACAAGTCACGTTAGCTTATCACATTTAATGCTCTTATCAAGCATTTAATGCAATTTGAATTTATTTCTCATTGGAAATAAATGTCCATTGAATGATTGCATTTAAGTCTTTCATGACTTGAGGATTTATTTAAGGTGAATCTAACATAAGTCGCTTGAGAGATTTTGAGCGCTTGATCCATAAATCCTGAAATGAGGTTTTTTAGCGTTTGACGGACGCGAACAAGAAAATCTTTATCTCTGGTTGACTTCAGACGCTGGTCTTCAACTTCTTCTCTAATAGACTCACCTATAATTCTACTAGCGATTCAGTCACTAAGACTTAGTCTAAATTCTATCAAGATAAAAATTACAAGCCTAAAAAATAAATTACAACTTTCAAACGCTTATACATCAATCTATGAAAAACGGAAACTTACATTGTATTTTTGGGGTCTAACATTAAATCCTATCTCGTCATCATCAAAACATCTAACATGAAATTTCCTAACATATTATATTACATTATATTATATTATTATATATAATGTTATATTATTATTTTATTATTGTTTTATTTATTATTATATTATATTATATATATTCTATTGAGTAAGGACTTTAAATAAAAGGATGAATGATTTGAAATGATTTAAATAATTTACATTTTTTAACTTTTTTGTTACGACCAAAATAAGACTATTGTAATAAATCTTATTCTCTAATTAAAAAAATATTTATCATTATAACCAAATATATGTGCATGAACTTGAGATTAATACTTCAAAATTTTGTTTGATGTATATGTTAGGTGGATTTTAATCTATAATTAAATGATTCTTGTAGTATTCCAAAAATCTCATATGAAAAATCATGAAAACGAAAACTTTGCTTAAGTAGTATTCAGGAACGTTGGATAAACTGCTATGGTCTTTATTCTGCTCCAAAAGTAAACTTCATCCAACACAAAGGATTCTGGAGTATAGAAGTGCAGAGTAAATCAAGAAATACTCGTTCCTAGATGATGATTTCTAGCACTTTTGACAAAATTGCAAATTTAGTCCCACAAGACATGGTCATTTTAGTTTTGGTCTCATGCTTTACATGATTTTAAAAATAGTCTGAATAATTTGAAAAAGTTGGAACATTAGTCCTTTTTTTAAATAATGCTAGTCACACTTTTAATTTTCCATTAAAAGTTAACGGAAACTAATGGAATATTTTCTAAAAAATAACATTTTGCCCCCTAAACTACACAGGTTGTATAAATTATCCCCTAAATAAATATTAATGTCACTTACCCTTGATCTTCATTCCAACCTATGGAAAACTAAGGTGATTTCGACTATCTCCTCATAGGGGATCCTAATCCTTTATTTATAGTTCTTGCATTAACGGGTCTGGAATTCGGGCTCTTTCTCACCAGAGAGAATAGCCTTTACGTGCCCAAGCTTGGAGACTGAAACAGCAAAGGAAAAGAAAACTAGGAGATGACTATGACTCTGAATTGATCCGGCTCTTGGTAAAAATTAAAAACAATTGGGGAAGGTGATGTTTTTGTTTTCATTCTTTATTATTATTTTATTATTTTTCATCGGGTAAATGACAAAAAAAAATATGTTTAGAAGATGTTTGATACAAGTGATATAGTGTCAGGGCCAAATGCAGTTTTTCAGTTGACCATTCCGTTAGAAAACAAAACGTGGCATCAACATTGCCTCAAAAAAGGACAAACATTGCAAATTTATCAATTATTCAGACTTTTTCTAAAATTGTGTACAGCGGGGGATTAGAATTAAAATAACCCTATCCTGTGGGACTAAATTACAATTTTTCCACCACTTTTCAATAGCTTATCGCTAGTATAACATGACCTTTTGATGGTAGGAGTACGTTCAATGTATTGAAACTGGTATCAAGGCCTCGTGGGATATTCTTGAAAGTGTCCTTTGTTTCTCTTTCGTAACTTGATGGGGAAAGATTTGCACTTCAGCGGCAGTACCTTTGGTCTTAAATTTTCCTCGAAACCTCGAAATTTCGGGTTCCCGGGTGTTCCGAAGTGAAATTTGTAAGGATCGGTATGGCCCCACAAGCGATGCTGGCGCAACGGAAGAAATAAAGTATGTAAAAACATATATATAATGGCATCCCAAGCTAGGGGGTCGACGTAATATACAACAAAAACTAAAATACGAGTAAAGGGGTTTTAAATCGATTACAAGATTTGGGGTTTTATTAAAGTGAAGGTGTATAACCACAACACAAGGAAAACCACACCAAAACTTTGGCTCTCATTTTCAAACCTCACCTCAACATAGAGGGATTCGAATCAAACCACCATAAGCTCCTAAAGAAAGAAACCTCTACAAGGACACACCTCAAGCAAGTTCATACCTTGAGCATAAGATTGGCTAGATATATGCTTTAAGGAAATGGAGTCTATGTAGTGAAAGGTGGAAGACAAGAAGAGTTACTAGAAGAAATATCTATGGAAGATAATTTTTTATAACTAATCTTCAAGAAGAAGTTCTATGGAAGAAAGTCTTCAAGAAGCACTAGAGAAGCTAAAAGACAACTCTAGAGAGGAAGTACTAAGCTCAAAGCTTTCTTTCCTTTAAGTTTTCTTCATGAATAAAAGAAGAGCAAGAACACCCACTTATTATAGCCTCCAAATTCGGCGATATGGTGTTAGAGAGAGGAGAAGACTTGTTTCTCCTCATTTTGGCACCATGTGTAAGAAAAGTAGTTTCCATTTTCTTCTTCTTTCCAAAAACATCACTATCAACTTTGACTAGTTTGGAATTTGAATCTTGTGACTTCATTTAATTAAGTCCAACTCAATTAAAATGGCTCCCAAGTCTTCCAAAACTTGTTAATTAAATAATCCTCATGATTAATTAATAGTAAAATTAGTACCTTAAATAAATTCTCGGATAATAATAATTTTCGTTGATGATTAATCTCCAAGATTAATTAATAGAACAATTATTTTCCCAAGACTACTAGTTAAAATGTCTTCCACTTAATCAATTAATCTCAATAAATATTTTTTACTTTAATCCTAAACCGGATTAATATTCACATAGCTATTGAACTTTCTTGAGCAAGTGTGTAACCCCATTGTAGGTTCGTTCATGTACTAGTAGTAGGAACACAACCCCGTTGTGCCTTTGCAATTTTCATTGCTAGATTTAATTACTCCAAGTATTTTAATCCGACCAAGAATAAATTATCGATTAATTCATGGCCCCTACAAATCAAAGTTAGTACTAGCCACACGCCAAGAAGACCTAGCCATGAACGATTAATAGACGACCTTTCCGCATTACTGTTTTTGCATAAGTAAAATCCTTCCATCAAATATCCCGATCGAATCTAGGACTTGGATGTCAGCCGAAATCCCAGTAACTTAATTCTATGTATATCGATCTAAGTGACATTGACCAATTTATCAATCCTTATTGATATGACTCCGGCCAGAGGTTCCCATTGTCAATACACTGTGAAGTACATAGGATATGTGTCGATGCTAATGATCAGTGACGGTTTCTCTCTTAGTACATAACCAGACTGGACCCAATATGCCCCACTTTATGACTCGCCTGGAATCGTGTGACAAATCTAAGCACAGTGGAAGATGCACGAGATGATGAATGGTGCCTCAAGTCATGAGGACCAATCTTACGCCTACGTAACCGAGAAGATTCCAAATTCGACATTAACTCCAATATGGAATCTCGGCTGGGTTGTTCAGTTTACTCGATCCCAACGAGAACCCGTATACATGTACTAATGTACACTGTAATAGTGTGCATGGAATATGATACACTCTCCAAGAGTGTGCATTGTACGTGCAAGTCTTTACGAGTCATTGATATCCCTATCTCAATGATTCTATGACTTGGAACATCCTTTTAGACCACAGCCTTAGAGATGTATTCCATGATTGGAATCCCCGATACCAAACACATCTCATAGCTTAAGAGTGATCTAGGGTACTTTATCTATTTTCATAGAATGATAAGATAAAGAAGAATATGCCTTTTATTAAATAACTTGACAAGATACAATATAAGACTGTTTAAAGAGTTGGCTACTACGCCCTACAAATGGTGCACCTAGCACCTAAATCTTTCAATCTCCCACTTTCCTTAGAGCCAATTGCCCATGCATTTCAGGCCCATCTTCTCAAGATGTCCCTCCAATACTCTTTGGCCCAAGGGTTTGGTAAAGGGGTCTGCTATGTTGTTTGTCGAGTCCACACGTTCCACTTGAGCGTCGCCTCTACGAACGATATCTCTGATCAGATGGTATTGCCTTTCCATGTGCTTAGACCTCTAATGAGACCTTGACTCTTTTGACTGTGAAATAGCCCCATTGTTATCACAGTACAATCGTACGAGATCAACAATAGATGGAACAACACCCAACTCTTGGATGAAGTTCCTCATCAAAACAACTTCTTTTGCAGCTGCCCAAGCTGCAATGTACTCAGCCTCTGTGGTGGAGTCAGCAATAGTTTCTTGTTTGGAACACTTCCAGCTGACTGCTCCACCATTGAGTACAAAGGCAAATCCCGAGATAGATTTGAAATCATCCACATCAGATTGGAATCTAGAATCTGTATAGCCTTCCAATTTTTAATTATCCTCCACCGTAGACTAGGAAGGCATCCTTAGTTCTTCTCAAGTACTTAAGAACTGCCTTTACGGCTTTCCAGTGCTCTTCGCCTGGATTGGCTTGATATCGGCTTATTGCACTAAGTGCATAAGCCACATCAGGCCGTGTACATAGCATAGCATACATAATACTCCCTATAGATGAGGCATATGGTATGTGAGACATCTTTTTCTTTTCCTCTGGTGTCTGAGGGGACATAGACTTGGAAAGAGAAATGCCATGTCTCAAGGGTACCAGTCCTCTCTTGGACTGATCCATTTTGAATCTCTTCAAAACTCTATCTATGTACGTAGATTGGGAGAGTCCCAGCATTCTACTGAATCTATCTCAATGAATCTTCATCCCGAGAACGTAGGATGTTTCTCCCATATCCTTCCTTTGAGAATTGTGTGGATAACCACGCTTTCATTTCTTGCAACATTCCTATGTTGTTTCCAAACAATAGAGTGTCATCAATGTAAAGCACCAAAAACGTTATCAAGCTCCCACTAGCCTTTTTGTACACACAAGCTTCATCAACATTTTGAACAAAACCGTATGTTTGTACAGTATCATCAAAACACTTGTTTCAGCTTTGGGAAGCCTGTTTGAGTCCATAAATGGATCTTTGAAGTTTGCACACCTTGTGCTCACTTCCTATGGATGCGAAGCCCTCAGGCTGCTCCATGTAAAGTTCTTCCTCGATTTCACCATTGTGGAAAGCAGTCTTCACATCCATCTGCCATATCTCATAGTCTAAATATGCAGCTATGGCTAGAAGTATTTTGATGGATTTGACCATCGCTACTGGTGAATAGGTTTCATCATAGTCAATTTCTTGCCTCTGAGTGTAACCTTTCGCCAAGAGACGTGCCTTGTAGGTGACTACTTCTCCATCTGCTCCAAGCTTTCGCTTATAGATCCACTTGCAGCCTACGAGTTGAGACTCTTCTGGTGGATCCACCAAGGTCTAAACCTTATTGGAGTGCATGCAGTCCATCTCGGATTGCATGGCTTCTAACCATTTTTCCGAAGTGATGTCCAACGTCGCTTCCCCATATGTCCTTGGATGAGGAGAATCACCATCCTCGTTGCTATCAAGCAAGAAACCATACCTCTCAGGTTGTTTCGGGATCCTTTCAGATCTTCGAGGTCGTTTTGTACTTGCTACTACTTCTGGTTGTGCATCTGTGGTATCAAGTGAACCCTTTTGTGGTTCTTGAGTTTCCTCAAGTTTTGCAACCTCGCTATTTCTATCCAATAGAAATTCCTTCTCTAAGAAGGTAGCGTTCCTTGAAACAAACACTTTATGTTCCGAAGGGTTGTAGAAATAATATCCATAGGATTTCTTTGGATAGCCCACTGATAGGAGTCGTTTTAACATAAGTTTTTAGGTCCTTTTAATGACAATTCAGGCCCATATATCGTTTATTTCATGCCACTCGTGCGTTTAATATGTGTGTAAAGTGCTTTCAGGTAGTAAGCGACGATGAACGAAGAAAAGGGCAAAAAAATGACTCATTTACCCAACGCTGCTCAAGGTTTAGCACTGAGGCGCCTAGGCGCCATTTTTCTTGCGCCTAGGCGCGACCCAGCAAACAACAATCAAAGCTTCGCACTTCCGCGCCTAGGCGCCTGAACCGCCACGCCTAGGCGCCACATATCGCGCGCCTGGCGCCCCATTTTCCGCGCCTGGGTGCCCCGGAACTTTTGCCCCAAGAAAGACACGCCACATAGGCGGCGCCTAGGCGCCGATCAACGCGCGCCCAGGCGCCGCGATAACAAAATTTTGGAACTATAAATAGGATTTTTCAATTCATTTTGAGGGTTCGGAATCTTGGGAATTGGGAGCATTTTCTGGGATTTTGGGCCATTATCACTGATCTTGAAGAGCAAGAACAGGATAAGAGCCAAGGATTGAAGCTACATCAAAAGATCTATTGCCATTCAACCTTATAGGGAGTTTCTTTCATTGTTCATTGCATTTGATGTTTAGATTTATGTATAAGAACATGTTGAATTCTTCTATGTTGATAGTTATGGGCTAAATTCATATGGCTAGGGCCTTGTAAGAATTGATTTGTGATTTATTCGAATTATTGATAATTGTTGAATTAATTCCTTTGTTGCTATGTGTTATGAATTTGTGCTTATACTCCTTACATGTGATTGATCACCATATGTTTTATCAATTCCCTAGCTTAGTATCTTGAGAAAGAGTTAAGTTAGGGTGCAAGAAATCCATAGCATCACCGATCAAATAGGAGTTGCCCTAGACATAGGTAAAGACTCCTGGGTGAAGTCGTTCGATTCTAATCGAGTAAACTCTCATTTCTTAATGCATGCTTAGAGGTTAGATTTCCAGGTAGACATACTTAGGAAACCACCGCTTAAGTGTAGGAGTATATTGCGAGACATCGAGTATTCTTTACCTTAGGAGTTTTCACCATAGCAACTAGGTCTAATAATTCAACAAGAGTCTTTGAGCGAATAAGGATCAAATCAAGTCTTGCATGTGCCTTAGTCTATCTCTCACACTTGAGTTTCAATCCGTTGCTTGTTATTATTTCTTTTGTTCTTTATTTGCTTACTTGTTTTACTCTTAATTTTCGTTAATTTGTCTTTACGTTTATTCGAAAATCATAAGCTAAAAATCCAAGTCTCCGTGGTTCGACAACCTGGACTTATTTTGTCCATTTTTATTACTACATGACTAGTATACTTGCTACCAAAGCACGTTAGCTTCTAGCGTGTCACCCACAAACTTAAATAAGGAGGATCTTGCATCCAACTTATCTCCCACTAGTTGCTTGACATAAGCCTAGCAACCCCATACCCTTAGGTATTTCTAAGTGGGTGGTTTACCAAACCACATTTCATATGGCACTTTGGAGACACTCTTTGACGGCACTCTATTTAATAGATGCGTCGCAGATTCTAGGGCATAGCCCAGAAGGAAAGAGGAAGTCTAGTGAAACTCATCATGGATCGAACCATGTCCATCAAAGTCCGATTCCTTCGCTCGCTTACCCCCATTAAGTTAGGGAGTACAGGGCGGAGTCCACTGAGAGACAATCTCATTGTCTTTTAGATAATCAAGGAGTTCACGGGACAAGTATTCTCTCCCTTGATCCGATCGAAGAGCTTTGATACTTCGTCCTGTTTGCTTCTCTACTTCATGTCTAAACTCCTTGAACCTCTCAAAGGCTTCAGACTTGTATCTCATAAGATACACGTAACCATAACTCGAAAAGTCGTCAGTGAAGCTTATGAAGTAAGAATGGCTCCCTTTAGTGCTTACAATAAGCGGACCATATACATCCGTATGGACCAAGTCCAAAAGGTTAGTAGCTCGCTCCATTTGCCCGACAAATGGTGACTTGGTCATCTTACCCTTTAGACAAGATTCACAAGTTGGCATATCTAGCATTTCCCAAAGGTCAAGCTAATCCGCCATCTTATGAATCCTATCTTTAGAGATATGGCCTAGTTTAGCATGCCACAAGTATATATCATTTTGGTTATCCAACTTTCTTTTACTAGTATGTTCCTCATGTTGAGATAATAAGATTGGAGTATTGGGGAGAATCGTGTATAAGCCATGAGACAACTTTGATTCCACTATTAAAGAAGAACCACAAAACATGGAGCAAGCTCCATTTTTGGTAACAAAACTACAGCCTTCCTTGTCCAACAAGGGTACAGAAATGATGTTCTTAATTAATTGCGGAATGTAGAATACATTGTTCAAAATAACACGGTTTTTGTTGGGAAAAGATAAGTAGATAGTTCCTACGGCCGTGGCAGCAACCCATGCTTCTTGCCATCATCTGCTAATCATTGCAAAGTGAAATCCACATCCGGTGTCCAACACCCAAGACGCATCATTAACTGATAAGTTAACTTCAAGATAAAACATACCATTCACCGCTTCAGTGCAGTTACGCTTCCAATTTCCCTTTTACCACAATTGAAGCACGCACCCTGATCAGTACTCTTAGCCTTTTTCACACCACATTTGCCTTTCAACTGCTTTTTCTTCTTGTTGTTCTTCTTCCCTTTGTCCTTATTGGCCTTATGGCCCTTGGAACGGGATGAGGAACCGACAAGCAGTACCGACTTATCTTTCTTGATGGTGGCATCTGCACTCTTCAACATGTTCAACAACTCGGGTAATGAAGCCTCAAGTTGATTCAAGTTGTAGTTGATGACAAATTGGTCAAACGACTTTGGAAGGGACTGAAGCAATGGAAAGCCCGGTCTTAAGTTTTACACCAAGATCGGAGAGCTTATTAATAAAACCAATCATACATAAAATGTGATCATCGACCGGCGATCCCTGGTGCAAGCGAGCGCGGAATAACTCTTTAGAGATTGCGAATCTCTTCCTCCTAGTTCGAGTGCTATAGAGCTCCTCGAGACTCTTGATAATATCCTTAGAGCTGGTCACGTGCTCAAAATGCTTTTGAAGCTCATTAGTCATTGGAGCCATCATGATACATCTCACTTGGATATTATCATCGGTCCACTTATCAAATGTGGCACGTTAATCATCAGTGCTTGTGCGAGTGAAGCGAGGCAAAGGCGCATCCAATACGCTATCCTTGTGCTCACTTTGAAGCACAATCTTAAGGTTTCGGTACCAATCGGCGTAGTTGGGACCGCAAGTCTATTGGAATCTAGAGTTGTTGAAAGTGGATTTTTGGTCATTTTGTTAACTACAAAATAAATAGCCAGGCAAAACAATTAGCATTCAATATGTAATCTAGTCCACATATAATTTGGTCTTTAATCATACGTGTCTCCCACTATTTTATCGAATTCCACAACCCTCTTATATGAATATTAGAAAAGGTATGCGGGTCTCCCTAGTGGGCTCGAGATCCATAAGCGACTCTTCATATGCCCCGAGAATACGAGCCCATATGATAAATCCTATGGCTTATCGGCCTTTTATATCGACATATATTTCTCAAGATATTTGGCCTCGTCTTTCCCATATACCCCGAGAACACGAGCCCATATGGTACTAAACGTTAATTAGTCAAGCCCATCCAATATTCAAGTTAATCAACCAGACTAGTTTGCCCCATGACTCATGGACGACACCTAGACAAATCGATCCCATGAGCATCTCTATGCTTAGTGGTGGTCACAGCCTAATCCACTTGACGCCACCCCACGACTCATTGACGGTGGGACAAGCTTCATGGCATTTCACATGCCACCATTTATGATGGAAGGTGTGGACAATAGAACCTCGTTCAATTTCCACATAAACTTAATATTTTTTGGATTTACTTGAAACAAATCAAGCGAGGGGTTTCAATATGCAAGGTCTCATCAAGATTAGGATTATCTTTAATTATGTGATCATGCAATCCAAGTAGCATATAAGAAAAACATAATATAAGACATCCTACGGAGCGGTAAACAAATATGGATGATTGTGGGTCCCTAAGCGATCCACCCAAGCCACCGGTGAATCTAAGGCAATCTGGGGTACTAAATAAAAATAGGCCCTATCTATTACATAAGCTTTCAACGACATACATAATCTTCAATAATGGTCCATCATCTTCGTCTCCATCTTTGATTACAATATAATGAAAAAGAAAGTGCGAAAATAAAATATACAACCAAATCGAAATAGAGGCCAATAATAATTACAACCCAATTGAATAATCTAAGGCTCGACCCACAATCCATCCATTATGCAAATCAACCATCAAGGGTATGAAGATGACGTACAAAGCATTAATTAATCATATGCCCATCACGTAGTTGAAACAATCATAACTTTGGGATTTATACGTTTTGAGGAAAAACAGACTTTTTCTAATTTCAAAAATTTTAAACTTTTAAAGAACTCAAAAACGAGTGGAAGTTGATTCCAAAATCAAGAAATGGGTCAAAGGTAGGATTCCTTGAAGACCCGGGTCGTGTGTACCACACCACGTCGAGATGGTCCAACCATTAAGCATGTGGTGTACATACACACACCTGTGTACGCTGCCCGGCAATGCACCGTGCGCCGCCGAGCAGCGCACACACTGTCCAACAGCTGCTGGACAATTTCTCGACCATGGTCGAGACCACCAAGGGGTGGAATCGGCTATGGTCAGCCCCATCTGGAACCCCCCCCTAAGTATCCTTCGACGATTGGCAACAATTCACGATATTGAGCCCTACTAAAGGAGCCCGCCCTTATGCGCACAAAGCCTTCGGCAGGGTGCACAAAAAGTCTCGTAGCATGGGTTCAATATCAACGGCCTTCCCCTGGGTTTCGACCTTCCCTTTTAGTGTCTCTCAATTTTCAATCGTTTCAAAAAAAAAAACGATGACAAATCCCAAGGTAGTATTAAATCAAACAATGTAACATATAGAATTAAGCAACCGGTTAAAATACTACATGAAATCGAAAGCAAAAAGCATGCAAAGTTTTTGTGGTGCATAACCCAGGCTCTGATACCACTGTAAGGATCGGTATGCCTCCACAAGCGATGCCGGCTCAACGGAAGAAATAAATTATGTAAAAACACATATATAATGGCATCCCAAGCTAGGGGGTCGATGTAATGCACAACAAAAACTAAAATGCGAGTAAAGGGGTTTTAAACCAATTACAAGATTTGAGGTTTTATTAAAGTGAGGGTGTATAACCACAACACAAGGAAAACCACACCAAAAACTTTGGCTCTCATTTTTGAACCTCACCTCAACATGGAGGGATTTAAATCAAACCACCAAAAGCTCCTAAAGAAAGAAGCCTCTACAAGGACACACCTCAAGCAAGTTCATACCTTGAGCAAAAGATTGGCTAGATATATGCTTTAAGGAAATGGAGTCTATGTAGTGAAAGGTGGAAGACAAGAAGAGTTACTAGAAGAAATATCTATGGAAGATAATCTTTTATAACTAATCTTCAAGAAGAAGTTCTTTGGAAGAAAGTCTTCAAGAAGCGCAACAGAAGCTAGAAGAAAACTCTAAAGAGGAAGTACTAAGCTCAAAGCTTTCTTTCCTTTAAGTTTTCCTTAAGAATAAAAGAAGAGCAAGAACACCCACTTATTATAGCCTCCAAATTCGGCCATTTGGTGTTTGAGAGAGGAGAAGACTTGCTTTTCCTCATTTTGGCAACTTTCATCTACCACCCCATGTGTAAAAAAAGTAGTTTCAATTTTCTTCTTCTTTCCAAAAACATCACTATCAACTTTGACTAGCTTGGAATTTGAACCTTGTGACTTCATTTAATTAAATCCAACTAAATTGAAATGGATCCTAAGTCTTCCAAGACTTGTTAATTAAATAATCCTCATGATTAATTAATAGTAAAATTAGTACCTTAAATAAATTCTCGGATAATAATAATTTTCGTTAATGATTAATCTCCAAGATTAATTAATAGAATAATTATTTTCGCAAGCCTACTAATTACAATGTCTTCCACTTAGTCAATTCATCTCATTAATCAATTTCACTTTAATCCTAAACCAGATTTATATTCACATTGCAATTGAACTTTCTCGAGTTAGTGTGTAACCCCATTGTAGGTTCTTTCACGTATTAGTAGTAGGAACACAACCCCATTATGCCTTTGCAATTTTCATTGCTAGATTTAATTACTCCAAGTATTTTAATCCGACCAAGAATTAATAACTGATTAATTCATGGCTCCTACAAATCAAGGTTAGTACTAGCCACGTGCCAAGACCTAGCCATGAACGATTATTAGGTTACCTTTCCGCATTACAATTTTCGCATAAGTAAAATCCTTCCATCAAATAACCTGATCGAATCTAGGACTTGGATGTCAGTCGAAATCCCTGTAACTTGATTCTATGTATATCGATCTAAGTGACATTGACCAATTTATCAATCAAGCGAGGAAACACTGCGCCTCCTTATTGATATGACTCCGGCCGGAGGTTCCCATGGTCAATACACTGTGAAGTACATAGGATATGCGCCGATGCTAATGATCAGTTATGGATTCTCTCTTGGCACTCACGCGCCTCCGTACATAACCAGACTGGACCCAATATGCCCCACTTTATGACTCGCCTGGAATCGTGTGACAAATCTAAGCACAGTGGGCGATGCACGAGACGACCAATGGTTCCTGAAGTCATGAGGACCAATCTTACGCCTACGTAACCGAGGAGATTCCAAATTCGACATTGACTCCAATATGGAATCTCGGCCGGGTTGTTCAGTTTACTTGATCCCAACGAAAACCCACATACATGCACTAATGTACACTGTATCAGTATCCATGGAACAGCTACACTCTCCAAGAGTGTGCATTGTACGTGCAAGTTTTTACGAGTCATTGATATCCCTATCTCAATGATTCTATGACTTGGAACATCTTTTAGACCACCTTAGATACGAATTTCATTATTGGCATCCCCGATACCAAACACATCTCATAGCTTAAGAGTGATCTAGGGGACTTTATCTATTTGCATAGAATGATAAGATAAAGAAGAATATGCCTTTTATTAAAGAACTTAACAAGATACAATATAAGATTGTTTAAAGAGTTGGCTACTACGCCCTACAAATGGCTCGCCGGGCACCTAACTCTTTCAAAATCTCACTTTTGATCCAATTTTGTAAAATATTTTCCGAAATTTAGATCAAAACTTGAAATTTCTAGAAATTTTTGCCGAAACCCGAAATTTTTCGAAATTTTGAATAGTATTTAGGTTTTTATACATTTTAAAAATTGATTATTTAAAATTAATATTTCAAGTTGGTCCGCTCTTACCAACCATTCACTCCCAACGACACATGATTTTTACTAAACTAATGCTACACTTTATTTTAATAAAGTTCTTAGTAGATTTGATAATTATTTTACTTTCAAATCATATTTATTTCATATTGTTTGTAACAAGTTTTGATGATACTATTTAACAAGATTCATTATACATATATTATATAGAGAATATTATTAATGTAAAAGATGCATAAGTATGACAATTCAAGTTACCGAAAGTTTGATTGTAAATTTTCAAATATTTATATAAATTTCCATGATTTCTTTTAAAATCAAAAATAAAATTTGGAATATCCTCGAAATTTTCATCGAAATTTCTGTACATTTATTACCCCGATATCTATACCAAAACCAAAATTTAAAACCTTGACAGTACCTTGGTTCCACAAATAAAGGATTTGAAAGGTATAATTATTTAAATTTTTTTCTATAGTAAAGATTTGTGATATAACATACTTATTATACTGCCATGAATTGCTGACGAGTTCAAAACGATATGGGAATGGGAAATTCAGTAATTGCATAAGATTTACTGATTAAGAAGAAACAACAGTTTGGTTCCTCAAATAGACAGCCATGGCTCCAATAATTCACATTTTATTTTTAATCATGACTTGTTGGCTTTATAATCTACATGTATACAGGATCTCCACCTCACAGGTCGGCACGGTCGATATTCTTGTTGTATGTAATCACAGGCACATCAATTAATTTTGTTATGCTCAAGTAAAGTTTCATTTTTCAGTACCAAAAGAAAGAAAGAAAAAAAAGAATAAGAGAAAATAGTTGTTTCAATATTTTCGATTGAATTTAGAAGTTTCACATAATGAAGTGGTTTTATTTGTTTGTCACTTTAATTATTACTAAAAATCTTAATTGGTGTGTAATGCGATTATGGGATTCGCAACTTCAAATTACTAGTAAAGTATATGTGCATCACGCGTAGACAATTTAAGTATACTCTAATTTTTTATGCAATTTATACATTCTAATTAAAAATGACTCTAAAACATACAATATAACACCATTACCTCTATTGATAGACCAAAATCTGAAGGATGTAATGAAAAATATCATTGCTATTGGTTTAAATTTAATTTTTTTTAAGGAGTTGTAATCTTTTAATTAATTTTCTTGGGCTTTACTTTGATTCCGACCACGGCCATGAATTGCCGATAAGTTCAAAGGATTAATGTGAATAGAAAATTCTTTAATTCCACAAGATTTACTTCTTGAAAGGAAACAAAATTTTGGTTCCTCATAAAATTAAAATTTCACTGTCAGTTGGTTTACACTATAAAATAATTTGGGCTTTCGAATTACAGAGCCCAAATAGACCAAACTGTAGAAATTCGAAAAGAAGAAAATTGGGTCCACATGTAAGTAAGATAAGACCCAATAAACTCAGAAAATGGCAGCTCGAGTCAAGTGCTCGAGCGCTCCAGCTCGAGCTGAAATGCTCGAGCAGGTTGCTCAGTTCCAGCTCGAGCGAGTGCTCGAGTAGCAGAAAAATAAAAAAATTATCCCAAAGCTGCTCGAGGAGCGTGTCATTTAATATGTTTTGTAAATGGTGTAGTTTCCAACGCAGCCTCCCATGTTAGGAAAGGTCAAGAATAGTGAAATGGGATTTTCCATGATTTTCTTCTACTCAATATTCAAACCCTCCAATACCTGGAAAATTCAAATGTTGACTTCACTGTTGATTTGTTTTGTAAATTAACTCCAGAAGATTATGTTCGTCTTTACATTATAAAATAATTTTGGCTTTCGAATTACAGAGCCCAAACCGTAGAAATTCGAAAGAGAAAAATTGGGTTTGCAAATAAATAAGACAGGCCCATCAAATTCGAAAAGGACCGTAAAAACATGGGCTGAATAGATAAAAGCCCAAGAATCGAATATAAAGAAATAGGAAGAGCCAAAAAGCCAATAATCTGCATTCAAAAAAGACACGCTAAGAATTAAAGATTTGTAATCAGCAGTTAAAGGCAGTTCCCAAGGAAGAAGAACGTGGGTTCCCCAAGGCCAAGATATATCCGGCTAAGAAGGAAGAGAAAGGACATCATCATCAGAATCACAAAACTTCTACAGTTTCATTTTCTTAGAATTATGTCTAGTTTTAGGAGTAGTTCATAGCATAAATTAGGAGTAGCCGTAGAATAATGTAATAGTTGTTTGTCAAGAATCGCTGGGATTCGGTTGCAAAGCTTGTATCCGCAGTTTATTTGTAATCATCACGATCAAAGACTCTCATGGAGGTATAAATTATCTTTTCTCAGATTTAAGTATTTGAAAGGTCATTTTATCTTGACTTGAGTTTTTCGTTCATTATTCTCGTATTCGAAAGTAACAGCTAAGAATTTAGTTTTAAAAAAAAAAGTTGAACCACCGTTTAGCGAATCGAATGCAGGGGTTGAGAGATAATCCTCGATTGAATACTCTCATGGAGATATAAATTATCCATTTTTCAGATTTAAGTATTTGATAGATTAATTTTATCTTGACTTGAGCTGTTCGATTCACCGTTTTTCATACTCCAAATCGATAATTAAGAGTTAATTAAAGACTTGAACCACCATCCAGCGTATCGAACGCAGGGGTTGAAAGATAATCTCAAGTTATAGGTTATCACAGGGCTCGGAACAAACATTCGGATGCACCTCATTCTGATTTGTTTTTATCCGAAAACACAGTTTTAAATTATTTATAACAACGACTCCTACAATTCACATTCATTGGGAGGAGGTGATTTTCACCACCCACACCTATGTTAAAATCACCCCCTCCCAACAAATATGTGATGATGGATAAATCGGTAGCAATACTTTCGATCCACCAAAGTAAAATCCTAGATAATGTCCCATATTAGTTTTAGAATAGAAAAGATTTCATAACCATACGATTTATGGGCGTCCAAGATACAACGACTAAATGTCTTTCAATTAAGACCACTTCAAAATTCAAAGTCTATCAAACAAGCCATTGTCAGAATTCTCATTTATGAATGACAGATGTTGAGAACATGTAAATTTACAAATTAAAATTTTTTAGAGCAAAAGAAAGAAGAGAATGTATGAACGGTATATTGGAAAATGAATTCTAGGAGCTATTTATGAAGAACAAAAAGTTCTGGGCCAAAAAGATGCAACTTTTCGAAATGTGATGCCCAAGAGTCGCAACTTTTAGGCGAAAAGCCCCTTGCTCACAACTTTTCAGGAAACATGCATTTTCGCCCCATTATTGTTGGACTTATACACAATGGTCCATAGTCCTGTGCGAACAGATGCACCATTCACATATGATCGCAGCCGTCTTTCGTACGATTATTATGATAATACAATCGCAATACTTTAATCATTAATTTTTCATTCATTCGAAATTGGATTTGAGTAATTCAAAATGCTTAATTTATTTGTTCGGAACGTAGATTCATTTAAGGCAATTGAATTCCACATCCGAAATACAGAGGCCACGAAATATGGTCAAAGTTGTGTCAAAGCACAAGTTTTACCTAAAGGTAAATATATATGGCATATGAGGCGGAAACCATCTGGTTTAACTAAAAGGAATTGCATCAACAATTTCTTATTTCAGATTTATTCTACTAAGGGAAACCCCTTTGACTACTTTTAGTAGGAAATAACAAAAAACGAAATCTTTTCTAGAAAGTTTAAATTATGGTAAATTATACCCCTGTATAAGATTCTACTTATTGAAAAACACCCTAAGGTTTGAGAAATTAAGATAATTTTCACTAAGAGTAAAAACAAATTTCAATATATTCGCATCCAGCTTTCGAGTTGTGAGGATATCATGAGAGTTTTTAGGTAATTTAGAAAACCTCAGCGGGCTCGTGGTAATTATCCAATAAGTGAATGTATGTATCCTAAATTTTAAATCTACTTGAACTGGAGGACATTGGAAGGGTGAGTAATAGTGCGACATAACAAAGTCATATTGTCAAGAGAAGAAAATCAATGCAATATAAAAATGTATAGCTAACTCATGAAACGTTACCTTGTACGAGAGGACCACCCGCTGTTGTCAGTAAATCGTTCTCTCATCGTATCATCGTCAGCTATTGAAGTTAACTCATCAATATAAAAATGGAATGATTTATGAACAAAGGTGATGTGCCATAATTTGGCCTAGGGGCATTTCGGTTGTCGTCTTAAATAAAAATATATTATAGGTTTAATATAAATGGACTCTTCAAACTTATTTCAAGGACCATTTTTCATTGAAAGTAAATGTTTGGGGACCATGGCCCATCAAGCATCCCTATAAATACTAGGACAATCAAAGTGAAAAGGCGTTATCTACTCACTCCTAAAAATACATAAAAGATAATTATCAGAGAGAAGTTGGCTTGTCATATTGTAGGTCAGACCTTTTCCATGCTACTTCATTTCCCGAAATATTCCGAACAGGGTTAACCACCCTAACCTCGGATCATTTTTCGTACAACATCATTTTAGCGTCGTCTGTGGGAAGCCAGGACCTAGACACTGAGAATGCAAATCATATCTCAAGCTCGTAGTACTGGCGAGCCATCCGTATGCCCCAACCAGCCATGAAGCAAACTTGTTGTCGCCCATGGCAGAAATCCCCCCGCACCACCTGCGTCTACAGTCATTCCCTTAACCCAGGAAGCCCTCTTGCCTTTGGTGGGAGATGCCTCAGCAAGAGTGGCAACCAAGGCGGTGGCCCAATACGTGGCTGAACATCCGCATGTGGCTGATCCGCCTCGATTCCCTCGCCGAGATCGGTTTTCCTTAGCTCACAAGGCTGAATTGAGAGGATACGGCCAGCGAAGGCGAGACAGAAGGTTGACACCTCGATCCCCCCTCCAAATCAGGACTCCTAGGGCCAAATCAAGAGGGGTGGCCCTTGGAGAGGTGGCCAAGGTCTGATTCTCCTAAAAAGGCCCCCGAACCTTGAGTTCACGGCCGAGGTCTGATTCTTTTGAAAAGGCCTCCCGGGACCTTGAGTTCACAACCGAGGCATGATTTTCCTAAAGTCCTCCTGGACCTCAAGTTTACGGTCGAGGAAGCACACAATTTAATTAACAAACCCCCCGGAATCTTGACTCCGTAGTGTCAAGGCACATAACTTAATTTACACGTCCCCTGTATAAATCGCGAACATGCAAACTCAAAGCACGAAGTATTTAAGCTCGAGGATGTCCTCGACACGATTGTAACTATGAAAGTAAAATTTCTCCCGATAAAGGTTATGGCTCAAAGAGATAATAAAATCTCACATTTAAAGCAAGCAACAATACAACAAGAATCTCAAGGCAATGCAAGCAAGCGCGATCATTAATTTAATAGACATTACCATAAAGATAGTCAAACAAGTTCAAAGCCTCCTCATGTTCATGATTAGTCCTCGTTTCTTTGTCTTTCCCCCAATTACTCGACATATCCCATCAGTCTCCCACTTGGAGACTGATCACCTCAACTCTTGTCATATTTCTTCACCACCTCGATAAAAGTATCCTCTAGTGCAAATGAGCCTCATTTATCACAAAAACTCGAGGCCAACTGAGGCCATACAAAACCTCGGTTTATTAGTGGTAACTCCCTTAGTTAACATATTCTCCAAGCACCTTCTTCAACTCTAATGTCCCTTCATTATCATCTCTTGGATATGATGATACTTCAATTGAATATGCTTAATTCTCGAGTGAAACATTGAATTCTTTGTCGAACAAATGGCACTTTAACTATCACTATAGAGTGCAATTTCCCGTTGCTCCTTGTCAATCTCCCTCAAAAAATATTCTTCAATCAAACCATCTCTTTACCCGCTTTCGAAATAGCATTGTACCCAACTTCGGTTGTGGAGAGTGTTATACGGTTTTGCAGCCTACAAGTCCAACTTATTGCAGTGCCACCCTAAGTGTAAATGTACCGCGATGTACTCTTCCAACCATCTTGATCACCACCTAAATCTGCATTCACGAAGCCCTCTAAAATAACACTACTGCCCGAAAAACACAACCACATTCTCTATGTACCACTCAAATACCTTAGTAGCCACTTTACCGCTTCCCAATGGTTCAACCCCGGATTAGCTATATACCGGCTCACAACTCCCATTTCATGGCCTATGTCTGATCTTGTACACACCATTGCGTATATCAAGCTCCCAATAGCAGAGGCATAAGGAACCTTTTCCATTTATTCTTGATCCTCCTCATTCTTAGGCAATTGTTCCTTATTCAATTTGAAATGACCCCCCAAATGAGTGCTTTAGATTTTGTATTTGTGATTGCAAATCTTGCAAGTACCTTTTCTATGTACTTTTCTTGGGTCAACTTGAGACTCCCACTCGACCTATCTCGAATAATCCTCATCTCTAGGACTGTATTTGTAGCTCCCAAGTCCTTCATTTCAAACTCAGTAGACAGTTGTTTCTTCAGCTTATCGATCTCCCTCATGTTAGAACCAACTACTAACATATCATACACCTAAAGCAATAAGATGATGTAACAATCCTTAAACTTCTTAAAATAGCAACAATGGTCCATTTTACACCTAGTAAATCTACTACTAGCTATGAAAGTGTCTAACTTCTTATACCATTGGCTTGGAGCTTGCTTATGGCCATACAAGCTTTTCTCTAGCTTGCATACAAGGTTTTCTTTTCCATTCTCCAGAAAACCTTTTGGTTGAACCATATAAATATCTTCCTCCAAATCCCCATGAAGGAATGCCGTTTTTACATCTAACTGCTCAAGATGCAAATCCTCTGCAGCAGCAATGCTCAGAACTATCCTAATGGTAGTCAACTTGACAACCGGCGAAAAAAAAATCAGTGCAATCAACCCCTTCCTTCTGCTGGAACTCTTTAACTACCAATCTCGCCTTATACCTTTTACTACCATTCGGTTCATCCTTGACACGGAATACCTATTGTTCTGCAAAGCTCATTTTTCCTCTGGTAACTTAGTCATTCTCCAAGTTCTATTTCTCTCAAAAGAGCGCATCTCATGCCTCATGGCTAGCTCTCACTTGAGAGAATCTCCTACACTCCTCGCCTCCTTATACGACTTGGGCTCACCTGAATCCGTCAAAATTAAATAGTGTAAGGAAGGGGAATACCTCATGTTTAGTTTAGGAGTTCTACTTGATCTTCTCAAAGTTAGTTGTGGAGTCTCCAGATTTTCCTCAATCATATTTTCAGTGTCATTCCCCGGAACCTCGTCTAGAGTGATCTCTTCCAATACAACATTTGGTTTCTCATTATCCCCAGTTTCAACCCCAAGTTCATCCTTGTAAAGCACCTTCTCGTTAAACGTAACATCTTTATGCCTTATGACTTTGTTCTTTTGGTAATCCCAAAACTAATAGCCAAAACTCTCTCCTTCATAACCAATAAAGATGCACTTTTGTGGTTTAGAATCCAACTTATCCCTGTCATTAGAACTACGCAAGACATAAGATAAACAACCAAAATTTTTTAAATGCTATAAAGTTACCTCCTTTCCACACCAAACCTCCTCCGAAATTTTGAAGTCCAACAGCACTGGTGGTCCCCAGTTGATGAGGTAAGTTGTCGTGCTCATTGTATTTTCCCAAAATGTCTTTCGCAACCCAAAATGGAGCCTCATGCTCCTAGCCTGCTCATTCAGAGTCCTATTCATCCGCTTTACATTCCCATTCTGATGCGGAGTCCCCGGAAGGGTCTTGATCATCTTGATCCCATTCTCTACACAGTAGTCTTTGAATTCTTAGCTGTCATACTCCCCGCTATTATCCGACCTCAAACTCTTCAATCTCAAACCTGTCTCAATCTCAAGTTTTGCCTTTCACTTCTTAAAGGTACTGAACACATCCGACTTATTTTTCAGAAAATAAACCCTTACCTTTTGAGTGGAATCATCTATGAAGGTGATATAGTATCTCGAGCCTTTAAGCGACTGTACGGGTGCCCGTCCCCATACATCGGTATGCAAAAACTTCAATTTCTCTACCTTCGATTCTCTTCCCGTCTTGGAGAAGTTCACCTTTTTCTGCCTCCCAAGTACACATGCTATGTTTGGATATGTTTCCAAACCCAATGTGGTCCAAACTTTTGGCCCAATTGTCTTTGGCTAACACAATTTTGGGCCAAAAATATGTTACTCTTTCGGTAAAAAAAAAACATAAGGATTATTTATTTAAAAATCTACAACACAAGAATTGTCCCCTAGTTTTACCACTCCATTCTCTTAAGTTTCAATCATTAACTAATTATTAACAGACAAAAACTTCATTAATTGACTGCTACAGTAACTTTTGTTCCCGCTGGAAACAAACCAAACACTATCTCACCATAAAAACACCAAAAAATCAACTCTCAAAATAAAATCAGACACAATCTCATCAAATATGCACGTGTACCATAAATTTCTTACCAATAATTCTCACCAAAATATCATCCCAAAACATAGTCATAGTCTTCGCAAAAACCCAACTCAACCGTCTTCAAGATTGGCAACTTTCCCTTGGATACCATGATCCTCATTCCCTTATCACTCATTTGCCCAAGTTGCCTATTCAACAAGTGCATATCTTTTGTGTCCTCGTCTACATCTAATGAGTCCTTTTTATCTCCGTAGCGTACTAATTCCCGGACTTTTTTGTTAGGTTAATGTCCTCAAATGCCACTAAAGGATTAGTTAATGATAGGACATTATCAATTTGTAATTGTTTTTAATTCGATCAATAAAAAGCCATTAGTTGTTTACTTTTATATTGTCATTTATATATTTTAATCATCTATAAGTCCATGAACACAAGAGTTAACTCTCTAAGGCACTAGAGGAGTTTGATACTTGTGTACTAAAATAGTCTGCAAGTCAAGATTTTCAATTGGGCATTGGAAATCATGAAGACTTGTATGATATGAGTTTTGACGAGAAAGGTGCCTATCATTCACTAGGAAGTAGTGAAGAACTCACATCATAGGTGCACTGATGGAGATAATGGCACTCAGACATGACTCGCATCGATTCTGTCACATAGGTTTTCACTCTTTGACAGTCAATGACAGAATTGATTAAGTTGTAATATGGTTGTTTGAACTTTAGACTTGAGGAATCGAGTTGAAGATATACTTGTGACATTAAGTTTGTCATTAGAGTAGTTAGGCCCAATTCACCCGTTCGTGGGGTCAACCTCGAACTGCAACCTAATGCGCAAGTAGTAGTCTTAACTGATATCCAAGATGGGATTCGTTCCCTCGAAGGTGAACAAGGAATTATCTTATGCATTTATAAGTAAGTTAGATCTTAAAGTCTTTGGCCAAAGCATTCACTGATCTGAACTTATTATAAATATAACATAGTGTCAAGTCAGTGGGTTTGACTAGACACCATGACTCTCACTTGACCGAGATAAGGAAACAAAGAGTTTATATTCACACGGTATTTACAATTGGAAAGGTAAAAATGATCTCATCATTTCATCTTATTTGGGTTAAAATATGAACTACTTGACTGGCTAGGTGAGACCCACATTCAATGGAATCCTCCCATTGCCAAATATAGATGAACCTAAAGAGTCACGCTTAAAAAGGAAATATTGATAGAAAAATGTAAGGGCATGTTTGGCCCATCGTTTTTGGCTTCACTTAGTGTGCTCGCAGAACAAAAAAGCCCAAAATGTGTTTGGCCCATTGGTCTCTGATTCCATTTTTCAGAAATCCCAGAACACAAAGTGAAGATTTTGAAGAACAGCTTTTAGCTGTTTTGCGATTAAATTGACTATTCCAGAACAAAAAAATTAAGAATTATCAAAAACACGGAGATGCGTTTTCTGTGCACTAACTCGTGTACTGTTCATCAAAATGTGAATAAAATGGAAAAGTTTTGCACTGTTCATCATTTCACAAAAGAAAAGACCAAGCTCATCTCCTCTCTTGCGATTGGCGATTTCGTCTTCTCGGACCACATCGACGACTCTCAACTCCGGCGGATAGATTATCACCTCCATCCATAAATCTGAAGCTAGTAAGTTGATCATTTGTGATAGTTGTATCAAGAAATCAATTATTGGAAAGTTAGGGTTCATGTAAAAATTTGGGGCTTTCATTTTTGTATGCAGATTTAAGACAAGAAGCATAACGACGGCGGTCCTATCTATTGTCGCTTGATTTCTAGACCAGGTGGTAAGAATTTTTCAAGTTTTCAAAGTTTTACCTTAGGTTACTGTTGATAGATGTGTGAAAGTGCAAAGTTAGGTGTTTATGTTTCAAAAATTGGGGTGTAGCTATGCAATCAAGGCATCACTCTAGTGAAAAAGTTTTTGACATAAATGGAGGGGGTTGAGTTCTGACTTGCTTTGAGATAACTTGTGTCAATTGAGTTGTAATTTGAAGTTAATTTGAGGGTGGGTGGACAGGTATTGCTTGTGCATATACACATTGCGTGTTTATTTTGTGTGTCTATGTACTTGAAATTGTGACTTTGTGTGAATTGTATTCACTGATTTCTCACATTAGATCATTGTGTTTCTGTTTTTCTATAGAAGATAACAACCACTGTTTTTCTGTCTAATAATAGGTACGAATTGGTTTTCTACAAGCAAGTTTGCCTAAGAAACAAGCTTATGATAATAATAAGACTACATTTGACCAGAAGAAGAAAAAGATTGCAAGAGTTTGATCCAAGGCAGTAATGTCTATGATTGGTTTTCGGCAGAAAAATAGGTTTTGACAGTTCATAGAGTGCTCTTTTAAGCTTGCTAATTGATTCAATTCTCATAATACTGACATGTGTATTCATTTTTAGCTTAAATTGTTGTGCTTCTCATATGACTGGGATCGTGAAATTTCTACTACAACGCCTGAATATTATTAAGTGGACTCAATGGATATTTTTGGTGATTATTTTTGGCAGATATGGTGATTATTTTGGCAGACAAAGGGGTCGTGGTGGTGCAAACCGGGGGCATGGACGTGGTGGAAAGAAAAAAGTGGAGAAATCAGCTAATGAACTTGACAAGGAGCTAGAATGCTATCATGCTGAAGCTATGCAAACTTGAACTTGACTTGCACTTTTAAGTTAAAAATGTGGACTTGAAGCTATTTATTAGTTACAATTTAGCTGTACAAAATTTGGGATAACTGTTATGGTCATTTTCCTCTTTTTTTTTTTTATTTTTATGTAAGTTGGATGATATTGCTTTGTTTTGCTGGATACCAAACAATGTTGTTTGGTATTTATTAGGTTCTATTACGTGCAGTTTGATTGCTCATTGAAAATTTAGGCTCTTTTGTATTTTTGTATCATAAAAACTTGGGGTATGCATTGTGTCTTAAATTGAATTGAGATTCTTGCAAGTCTCGGTTAATTCTGGATTGTAAATTCATAGTATTATTCATAGTATAGTCGAGCAGATTATGAGTATTATTGATTGTAAATTTTTCTTGGTTGTAATAGAGATATTCATAGTTTCATCTGATTGATATATAATGTACATGAGGATGTAGGTACTACTTACTAAACATTAAGCTAACAGTGATTAGTTTACCTTAGCTACTACATGTCACAACAACAATTTCAAGAAATGACACTTGTTAGAGAAGAAATAGCTCAACATTTGTGGACTGATGTTGGTGATATTGGTAGAGGTTGAAAGATTTTATTATAATATGATTTATGGCATTTGTGAATTCAGAGTATTTTATTTCAAACAATTGAATTGTAATGACACTTTCATTTTGAATATGCATTCGAATTTCACTCTTAGGAATAGAACAATTTTTCTTAGTTGTAATAGAGATATTCATAGTTTATTGATATATAATGTACATGAGGATGTAGGTACTATTTACTAAACATTAAGCTACATAATTTAAAAATTATTAAATATTATATGAACAATATATATTACACCTAAAAACAGGTCCATCCAAACGTGTTCTTGTCTTTTCTTCACTGCAAAACAGTTTCATCCAAACGCATTCTCAGAGAACATATATTCTGCAAAATAGTGGGTCAAACAGGTTTTCAACAAATTTTATTCTTCAAAAACTATTCTACAAAACTGTTTTGCAGAACTATGAAAACAAAAACGTGCCAAACAGACCCTAATATTTCTTGTGGTAATATTTTAAGTATTGGATCCTTAAAATTAATTAAATGGAATTAATTATTTGAGGAAATAAGTTAATTCATTTATAGTTTAATTAATTATTTCTTGGAGAAATAAAATTAATTAAATATATTGTCTATTATTTAATTAGATTAATTAATTGGATTGAATTAATAAATTAAATAATAGATTAGGTTAAGCTTAAATTGATGTACCAAGTGGCACACCAAGGCCTAAGAGGGGCGGCCACAAGGCGCCTTTTATGGGCTAATTTGAGCCCAATGTTTTAACTTAAGTGATATAAATATATCACATTAGTTAATACCTAGGTCATAAGTTGTAATTCACTTAAGCCACAAGAAAAGAATTCCTCTCCCTCTCTCTCTCTGGCCGTGGGTCTACACACCAAAGAAAGGGGAAGATTTTTCTCATCAAGTTTTTCCAGCTAGACAATTTAGAGGCAGAACAATTGGACTGCTCGGATCATCAAGTTTTCAGTTGGAGTAATTTCGTGAAGAAGTTGAAGGATTCAGGCTCATGAGTTTTTGCAACCACTTCGCTATAACGGGTAAAGTTTATTTTACCCTATCGTACATACGTGTGATAAAACCCCGGGATTTATCCTGTTATGGGGAAATCCAAAAAAATAAGTTTAATTCCGTTTTTCCGCTGCGTTTGGTTATTTTTCCCCAACAGTGGTATCAGAGCCAAATTGCGAGGTTCGGCGTATGTAATTTATGTGTAAATATGTGATATAGATGCATGATTTACAGTTTTTTATCGATGCATGATTAGATATGTGGATTTCGTGTTATTTGTGTTCTTGAGGATTTTATTTATTTTTCGTTTGTTAGAAATTAATGAAAGATGAATTTTATGTAATTTTAATGTGATGAAAATAAAAATTGTAAATTTCAACTCCGACCCATCGCCATGGTTATGTTATTTATTTGGGCTGCCAAGAGCGATGGGCTGCATAACGCAGCTGGGCTGCCGTGCAATTGAGCCGCACAATGAGCCCGTCCGTGTGTTTTTTAAACACACGGGTTGCAATACCTGACCCAGGTCGATCCATGGGTGACTCGGGTCATTTATTAAATATATATATTATTTGATTTTGATTAAAATTGGATTTTAATGCGAAATAAATAATATTAATTATTTAATAATAGTATTTTATTTTCATCAAATCTAATGTTTATTAAAGTTGAACTTTGAATTAAATTGGATTGTATCTATTGTGAAATTAATTTTGATGAACTAAGAGATTAATTTTTATTAAAATTAGATTTTAATATAAGATTAATTGGAGTTCACTAAAATTGAATTTCAAATAGAATTAAATTAATTAATTTCCTCAAGAATATGAAAAACAATAATTAAATTTGGAATTTAATTAGAAATTAACATATATGGTTTTCGTGTGTTATGTGAAAAATATCATGTTTGACATGTTATGTGATGGGAGACATGATTCATGGAGTTAGACTCGTTTTTAAATTTGTATTTCTTTTTGATGGGTTGTAAAGGCCTTTTTTAGCCTAATTTTATTTTCTTTCTAGATAAATTTTGTATATGTGCCATATACATTGAAATGTAATAGCTAGAAATAGAATAGACCCAAAGGAGAAATTTAAGTCGAGCTGAGGAGATACAAGAAGGAGCTTTGGAAGCTTTAGTGTAGTTTCTTTTTATTTTTTATTGAAACATTGGCTTGTTTCAATCTAGGAATAAAAGTTCATGAATCATGTGTTGTTCGCTTTCTAGGATTGCTAATTTTTTATTTTAATCCATATTTGTATGTATGATATAAAATGGATTAATGTGCAAAGTGAGACCTAATAAATAATTTAAATTCTCCCACTTTGAAAAATATTAAGTTAGTAAAGGTACTAGGTATCCTGTCCTCCACTGAAGTTGGGAGAAATTAAAATGATATTTAATATATAATATCGTCCCTAAGCAATGGGGATTATATATTGAAATATATTTAAAAATTTTCCTAAGTGCATGAATGTCGTTGGTCAAAAACAAATTTTACCCCATATACCAGCAAAAGGTTGCAAGGTGAAATTCAATTGTTAGACTAATAGATAGTCAGAGGGTTAAACTTAAATTATTCATAAATCAATAAGATCGTTAAAAGGTTAAGATTTGATGAATAATGGACAAAGGAATTGAATCATCCATTTGATGGGTTGATGTTGGACATCACTTTAATAGATTGATTAGGCCAAATGCCAGCAAAAGGTTGCAACCTATTAATCTAGTTAAAGAAATCAACACCACTACGAAGCCTTCCAACGATGACTTCCGAATTCCACAGTGGGAGTGTGGATTTTCAAAAAATGTAGTGGGAGCCAAGTTTATTTTGAAAGTCCTTAATTTAAATTTGGAACAACAATTACATTAGAATCTAATAAGTCTTTTTACTTTTCTGCCGTTATTTGCTTATTATCTCTCTCACAATGTCACCTAAGCCCTTATCTGATTTGATGAAAAGATACACTTTGATTGGACCAAACTACATAGAATGACTCACAAACTTGAGGATGGTCCTAAGTAGTGAGTCGATTGAATATGTACTAGAACTCAGACGTCTTCTTGTACCGACAATATGGGATAATGAAAGGGTTCGAATTTCCTACATAGACTAGGTAAGTGATAATTATCGAGCTAGAGGATACATGTTGAGCTCAATGTGTAGTGAGTTGCAAAGCTCTCATGAAAATATGGAAAATGCAAGAGACATGCTACTCCATCTTGACTCAATGTTTGGAGAGAATGGTAAAAGCATTCGGTATTTGATATTGAAGGAACTTTTCAGAACAAGGATGAAGGAACATGAGAATGTGGGAGATCATGTACTGAAAATGATGACCTTAATTGAAAAATTAAAGTCTTTAGATTGCTACATGGATCTTCACATCCACGTTGACCTCATATTGTTGTGACTTCCTGGTTCCTTTTACTACTTCGTCAATAATTTTTAACATGAACGATAACGAGGGTTTGTTAGCTGGGCTCTCAACCAAACTCGAGCTTGCTCAAAGACAAATAAGGAAGAATAGAAAAGAGAATACAATTTCCAATCCTGAAAACGTGCCATTGGATGTCTACAAGTATGAGAAAGGAAAAGGAAAAATGGAAGCACCCCTGAAGGCTGAAGAGAAATAGGAAACAAGAAAAGAAAGAACAAGAAGCGTAAGGAAGTACTTAAAGAAAAGAGTAGGTGTCTCTTCTGTGGTGAGCTGGGCCACTGGAGAACGGAATGCCCTAATCGAGGCAAGACTATAGGTATGGAACTTTTGTTTTAAAAACCATTTGTTCTATAACTATATTTTCCACTTCGTGATACTTGATTCTGGAGCTAGTGCTCACATTTGGGTAATGAATTAGGATCTGCAGCGAAGTAGAAAGCTGGAGCATGGAGAGGTGCTGATCAGTGTTGGCAGCGGGCAGAGTGTCGCGGCTTCTCGCATTGGATCAACTTCTTTATGTTTATCATCTGGACATGTTTTAAATTTAGAGGATGTTTTGGTTTTGCCCAATGGGCTTAAGATCATTATTTCAATTCCTATGTTGGTTAGGAATAATTATGTTTTTAACTTCATTGACAGTACTTGCAGCATTTTATTTAATGATAATATTGTTGGCACTGCTACCTTAGTCAATGGCCTCTATTATTTAAACATTCAAAATGAATTTGTTGTAAATGTTATCTCAAAGAAGCGTGGTAGGCAAAGTACTAACCTAAGCTTAAAGTGGCATCTAAGACTAGGCCATGTTGGAGAGCGAAAGATACACAAGATGGAGAAAGATGGGTTAATTGACCCATTGGTATCGGATCTCTATCCGACTTGTGAATCTTGCCTCAAAGGCAAAATGGTTAGATCACCCTTCACCGGGACTTTTGAAAGAGCCACTGAAGTATTAGGACTTGTGCACATTGATGTTTGCAGACCATTTGGAGAAATGGCTCATGGAGGTTTTCACTATTTCATTACTTTCACTAATGACCATTCAAGGTATGGTATTGTACAAGTCTAATGAAGTATAAGTCTGAATCATTTGATAAGTTCAAAAAATTTAACGCTTTGTTGGAAAAAAAACTGGTCATCATATAAAAGCACTACGATCGGATCGTGGAGGTGAATATATGAGTGACGAGTTTGACCAGTTCCTAAAGGAACATGGGATAATATTGCAACTCACACCACCAGCAACCCCACAACTGAATGGGTAGCAGAGCGTAGAAATCGAGCCCTTTTGGATATGGTTCGATCTATGCTTAGCTACGCTGATTTACCCATCTTCTTGTGGGGACATGCACTCCTTACGGCTGTTCATATATTGAATAGATGTCCTTCAAAGTCTGTTCCTAAGACTCCATATGAGATATGGAGAAATAGAAAACCAAACCTTAAGTACATTAGGGTTTGGGGATGCCCTGCCTACATCAAAAGAACAAAGGCAGAGAAATTGGAACCGAGGTCCCTTAAAGGACGTTTCATCACTTTTCCAGTGGATTCTATGGGATACCTTTTCTATATGCAAGATGATCAAAGGATCATTGTTGCACTGCAAGCGCACTTTCTAGAAGATGAATTCATTCAAGAAGGTGGTGCAGATAGAAAGATTATTCTTAATGAACAAGATGAAACACCTAGGGAGACAACTATTCAAGAAACACACACTGAACCTGACGGAAAACAACAAATATTGCGAAGATCTAGTAGAGTATCACATCAACTTGATAGGTGTTATGGGTACATGCTACAAGAGGAACCGGGTGTCCACACTATAGCAGTGGGAGTCCATGGGGACTACCCTTCTACTTATGATCAAGCATCGATGGACATCGACTCTGCAAAGTAGCGAGAAGCTATGCAGGCAAAGATAGACTCAATGCATTCCAACCAAGTCTGGACACTTGTAGATCGTCCTGACGGCATTGCACCTATAGGGTGTAAGTGGATCTACAAGAGGAAGATAGGCCCGGGATGGAAAAGTTGACACATACAAGGCAAGGATTGTAGCAAAAGGTTATAGTAAAAAAGAAGGAATTGACTACCAAGAGACCTTTTCACTTGTGGCAAGGATCAAGTCTACTTCAATTCTGCTCGCAATAACTGCACACTTGGACTATAAGATATGGCAGATGGATGTGAAGACGATTTTCCTAAATGGATTCCTAGAAAAGGGCATCTATATGGAGCAGCCTAAAGGCTTTGCATTTGGGTCTGATATTCATCAAGTGTGTAAACTTAAGAGATCCATTTATGGACTTAAGCAAGCCTCTAGGAGTTGGAATCTATGTTTTGACGAAGTGGTCAACGGATTTGACTTTGTCAAAAATGAATATGAACCATGTGTATACAAGAAGGTTAGTGGGAGTAAAATCACTTTCCTTGTCTTATATGTGGATGACATTCTACTCATAGGAAATGATGCAGGAATGCTCACATCAGTCAAGAGATGGTTTTCAAATACATTCTCCATGAAAGACTAGGGAGAAACGGCCTATATTCTAGGGATTCGTATCTACAGAGATAGAACAAATAGAATGATAGGACTTTCCTAAGCCCTTTACTTAGAGAAAGTCCTGAAAATATTTAGGATGGAAGACTCTAAGAAAGGTTTCTTGCCCATGAGACATGGGGTGCACCTTTCAAAGTCTATGTCATCTCAAAGTGAGGAAGATAGGAAAGAAATGAGTATGGTGCCCTACGCGTCTGCAGTGGGTAGTCTGATGTACGCCATGTTATGAACATGGCCAGACATAGCCTACGCAGTAAGCGTGGTAGGTCATTTTCAGGCTAACCCGGGAAGAGAACATTGGACTGCTGTAAAAAATGTCCGCAAGTATCTGAAGAGAACTAATGATATGGTCCTAACATATGGACATGGAGATTTGAAGGTGGATGGATATACTGACTCAGATTTTCAATCTGATGTAGATGATCGTAAGTCCACTTCAGGGTTTATATTCACGCTCAATGGTGGAGCGATAACTTGGAAAAGTTCCAAGCAAAGCACAACCGTTGATTCCACCACTGAGGCAGAATACATAGCAGCTCTAGAGGCTGCTAAAGAGGGTGTTTGGATTAGGAAGTTTCTTGGAGAACTTCAAGTGGTCCCTAGTGTGAAGCTGCCATTGCCACTTTATTGTGACAATAACGGAGCTAGTGCACAAGTAAAAGAACCAAGGTCTCACAACAAATCCAAGCACATAGAGAGAAGATATCCCATAATAAGGGAAATCGTTGGAAGAGGCGAGATATCTGTTCAGAGAGTAAATTCAGCAGACAACGTCGCTGACCCATTGACCAAGCCTTTGACACAAGCAGTGCTGGATCGACATCCTGAAAAGATGGGTATTAGATACCATAGTGATTGACATTGAGTACAAGTGGGAGAATGTTAGGTTAATGTCCTCAAATTCCACTAGAGGATTAGTAAATGATAGGACATTTTCAATTTGTAATTGTTTTGAATTTGATCAATGAAAGGCCATTAGTTGTTTACTTTTATATTCGCATTTATATATTGTAATCATCTATAAGTCCATGAACATAAGATTTAACTCTCTAAGGCACTAGAGGAGTTTGATACTTGTGTACTAAAATAGTCTGCAAGTCAAGATTTTCAATTGGGCATTGGAAATCATGAAGATTTGTATGATATGAGTTTTGACGAGAAAGGTGTCCGTTATTCACTAGGAAGTAGTGAAGAATTCACATCATAGGTGCACTGATAGAGATAGTGGCACTCAGACATGACTCACATCAATTCTGTCACATGGGTTTTCACTCTTTGACAGTCAAACACATAATTGATTAAATTATAATAGGTGTGTTTGAACTTTAGACTTGAGGAATTGAGTTGAAGATATAATTGTGACATTAGGTTCATCATTAGAGTAGTAAGGCCCAATTCACCTGTTGGTGGGGTCAACCTCGAACTACAACCTAATTGGAAAGTAATAGTCTAAACTGATATTCAAGATGAGATTCGTTCCCTCGAAGCTGAACGAGGAATTATTCTATGCATTTATAAGTAAGTTAGATCTTAAAGTCTTTGGCCAAAACATTCACTGACCTGACTTATTATAAATATAGCATAGTGTCAAGTCAGTGGGTTTGACTAGAAACCATGACTCTCACTTGACCGGGATAAGGAAACGCAGAGTTTATATTCACACGGTATTTACAATTAGAAAGGTAAATCTGATTTAATCATTTCATCTTATTTGGGTTAAAATGTGGACCACTTGACTGGCTAGGTGTGACCCATATTCAATGGAATCCTCTCATTCCCAAATATAGATGAACCTAAAGAGTTACGCTTAAAAAAGAAAAATTGATAGAAAAATTGAATATTTCTTGTGGTAATATTTTAAGTATTGGATACTTAAAATTAATTAAATAGAATTAATTATTTGAGGAAATAAGTCAATTCATTTATAGTTTAATTAATTATTTCTTGGAGAAATAAAATTAATTAAATATATTATCTATTATTTAATTAGCTTAATTAATGGATTGAATTAATAAGTTAAATAACAGATTAGGTTAAGCTCAAATTGATGTACCAAGTGGCACACCAAGGCCTAAGAGGGGCGGCCACAAGGTGCCTTTTATGGGCTAATTTGAGCCCAAGGTATTAACTTAAATGATATAAATATATCACATTAGTTAATACCTAGGTCATAAGTTGTAATTCACTTAAGCCACAAGAAAAGAATTCCTCTCCCCCTCTCTCTCTAGCCATCAGTCTACACACCCAAGAAAGGGAAAGATTTTTCTCATCATGTTTTTCCGCCGAGACAATTTTGAGGTAGAAAAATTGAACTGCTCGGATCATCAAGTTTTCAGCCGGAGTAATGTCGCGAAGAAGTTGAAGGATTCAGGCTCGTGAGTTTTTGCAACCACTTCGCTACAACGGGTAAAGTTTATTTTACCCTATCGTACAAATGTGTGATAAAACCCCGGGATTGATCCTGTTATTGGGAAATCCAAAAAAATATAATTTAATTCCGTTTTTCAGCTACGTTTGGTTATTTTTCCCCAATATTTTTACCACGAACCACCACCATATTTCCTTTGGTGATTTTCCATACACCACCACCAAACTCCTTGGTGTAACCATCACTATCAATTTGACCCATCGAGATCAAATTCTTTTTTACCTCCGGAACATGCCCCAGATTCTGCAGTTTTAACTGCATTCCCTGTGTCGTCGTTGTCACAACATTACCCTTCACAATAATTTCAAAGGGTTCGTCATCTGCAAGAAATATCTTTCCAAATTTTCCAAAAGTATAATTTGTTAGATAATTCTTACAAGAAGTAGCATTAAACGACGAACCTGAGTCCAATACCCATTGGTCAACTGGACTATCAATACAACAAACCAGTGTATCTCTGACATCATCTGCAGCTGTGTTTGCTTGTTGATGTTCCCAGTTTTGATTCTGACCTGCCTTTTCTGGACAATCCTTCTTGTAATGGCCTTTCCTATCGCAGCCGCAGCAATCAGCATCCTTGTGTGGTTTTGACTTCCCTCTCCCCTTTAACTTGGATCGTCCTCTACCTTTCTGACCATCCCGTTGAACACTTCTCCCTCTGCTTTCCGCACTCAATGTAGCAGGTGTGAGTTCTCCTGATTTTTTCCGGCGAGTATCCTCGCTCAAAATCAGATCCCAAATCTTTTGAAGTTTCAACTTTCTTTGGCCAGAAGAACGACTCACAGCAGTTACCGTCGCACTCCAACTTTCCGACAATGAAGACAACAAAATTAAGTCCCTTATCTCATCCTTGAAATTAATAACAACCGAGCTCAACTAAGTGATGATCACATTAAACACGTTGTTATGGTTGGTTACCGATCCCCCCCTTCGTCATCCTCAAGTTGAATAAACACCTCATCAAATAGACTTTATTCGATGCGGATAGCTTCTCATACATATTAGATAATGCCTTCATCAAACCCGTCGTAGTAGTTTGATCTAGGATGTTAAACATTACGTTTCTTGATAACATCTAGGGTTTGCCTATCTAATAATTCTCAATCATCGTCTGACATCTTTTCAGGCTTCTTCCTCAACAACGGTTAATGGAGCTTTTTCTAGTACAGATAATCCTCCATCTGTGTTCGCCATAATCTAAAATCCTTTCCATCAAATTTGTCTATTTTCAATTTTCCCTCTTCAGACGCCATTGGTTCACGCAAATCTCTATAACCGGTGCTTTGATACCAATTGTTAGGAATCAATGCGCATAAATGAATTAAAGTGAATGAAAAAGCAAGAAAAACAAGACACAAGATTTACGTGGTTCGGCCAAAAATGCCCACATCCACGGTCTACACTAGAGGTTTTATTAAATTTATGATGAGAGACACATATTACAAGAGTAGTATATGAATATATATATTTAGGAGTCTTCCAAACATGTTAGGAAACAAGTCCTAACTCAAACCTAGTCAAAGAAACCGTCAAACACGTTAACTTAGCAAAATAAAACCTCTTACTACAAAAAATCCTTTAAAAGGCGACAGGAGTAGTAGTGAAGCAACCAAAGAGAGGAGAAAGATGACACTCGTCTTCTATTTATGAAAAAGGAAGACACACTACACAATTAGTGCAAAAGATACCAACATAAATAATTTAGAAAGATGCAAAAAGACAATAAATAACCCAAGACCCTTCGGTCTCAGCCTTTTAAACAAATGATCATTTTTATGGGGAAATGAGATGCTACCAACTTTTTTAGATTACTCACGGCGCTCTAGTTTGCAAAACTTTTCACGATGGAATTTATTCTGACGTAATCGTCGAATGAGAAAGTCCAACTGTAAATAAAATCAAAGCCAAAATGATAATCAGTTGATTCAATATCTCATCCTGAGTTGGAACTCGAATTTATCATCAACCATTCAAATCAGAAATGCAGTCGATTTAAGTAGTATATTGGTATTTGCTAAGCCATTAAGACCATGGTTCGCCGGAACGACGCTATAGCGGCCGGAACGGCCATTCCGGATTGGGAGCGGCCCCCAGCGTTCCAAGATTCCATGCCATCTCATTTTTGTACTTGGAACTCGGTGGAACGGCCGAAAAACGGCGAGACGTGCGTTATAATGTTGTGACGCAGACGTTCCGGCGATTTAACGGTGCCAGAACAGGAAGGATGTTTTGACCTTTTAAGATCTCCATGATAGGAACAGGTTCAGATTTAATGGATTTGTTGCAGGTTTAACTCAGGGTGGCGGCGTAGGCGGAGAATGAGCGGTGAGCTGGCATAGGCAGAGGAAGATCGTCGATTGCAGGTATACTGCCAGAATCTCACTTAGACATATACTTACATATATATATATATATAATATATTAGTTGTATCTATCTGTCAAATGGGGTCACGAAAAATTTCTGGAAATAGCTTTTAACTTTTCCTTTGTTTTGGCATATGGATTTTTTTATAATTTTTGAGCAATTTGAGCCAAAAAATTGTGGAGCGTCCGCGACCGTTCCGCGACGGTGCCATGGAACTGGAACGGTGGCCTCCGCGACGAACACCTCGACTGTTACGGCGAACCATGATTAAGACAACGCCAGTTATAATTAACAGTGATGGAAAAGAAAAGAAAAATAGAGAAAAAATTAGTAGATAATTACGTTCCGGGAACGACAGCTTCCATCCATGATGACTGGTGAGTGAGCAGAGGTAGGAGGATGAGTGGTGGTGAGCTCTGCTCCGGAGTCCAGTGAGGTCAACCTCAATAAATCGCGCAGCCAACCACCCTTTATCTTGCACTCTTTTCCCAATCGCTTCCGCCATCTTAGCAACACGCTCGAAGCCAAAGTTCTGATGAATATAATCTGTGTATAAATGCATTCACACACGAATTCTTCCCAAAAAATGGGTTATTTTAAAATGTTGACTACTGGAGTTGCCCATTAAATTTTGCATGGAAATTTCAGATAAATATGATACATTTTGAAAGTTATAGAACTATGAGAAATCCGTAACGAACAGGATCAAAATTAAAATGGGCCAAAGTTATGGGATGAAAAACGTAGTTACCTCGGATAATCGGTAAACATTTCTCATCTTTCAAAATCCTCTGCCCAAAATCAACAAGTAGAATAGCTATGTATCAGAAACTTTTAACCTTGTTTGTTTTAGCAATAAAAGAACTTGTAAGTGAAGCAAAATAAACATATTACAACTTGATACAATCTTACTTTATTACAAACCGATTAAAGATCCACTTTGTATGTTCCCCGTCCCACGTTGCTTAGTGATTCTTCACAACACGAACTTGAAGGGCAAACTTAACTATTTTTAACTTTCCTTTTTTGGCTTTTTTTTTTGGCAACTTAATGACAAGGGCAAAAAAGACTTTCACAAATTCCACAACTTTTACAAACCCCCCCCCCCCCCCTCCCCCGCCCCCCTAAAAAAAAAAAAGTAGGCTTTGTTTGTTTCTATTTTCAACATGTATTTTGACCAAATTTTTGGCTAAAACGTGTTTGGTCTCCTTTTATTTGGCCAGATAGAACTCAAAATTTAATTTTGGCCAACCCTGAAAGCCTACAGGCTACAACGTACTGCCTATATACAAAGTCATCTTCTCACATGCATTTGACATTTTATATATGGGTCACATTTGATTTATTGTGCCACATTGTTTTTTTTTTTTTTTTACTTTGCTAGGAAAATATACAATGACCTGACAAACATGTAGTTCAATTATTTAGTTTAGTTAAGAAATTTTGTAAGTATTCGATAATGTTCACCTGTGGTTTTTCATTCATGGTATACATATATAAATAAACATTATATGTATACAACTATTTATAGACATACATTATACATGTAGCTATATATGTATATTATATATTTATATTATTAGATATTATATTTTAAAATAGTTTAAAAGTTTAACATACATATATATTTCCTAGATATGAACATTTTTATATGTACGCAGTAAATATACACTTATGTATACATATGCATGATTATATAAATACATATAAATACTTCGATTAATTATAATATTATATTATATATGTATACATACGTATTATGCATATATATATTACAGTGTATGTGTATATATAATATATTATAATATGTGTATATATTATGTATATATTACATATGTAACAAGTATCATGTTAACAGATGTATTATTAATATACTATATATGTGCTACATATATACAATACTTTGTATATATTATGTTTATATATAATTTATATTTAAATTATAATATATAATATATTATGATGTGACTATATATATTGTAATGAGTATACGATAATATATATATATATATATATTTATTAAAATTTATATGTCACATATATAATATTACTTTGCATATATTAAATACATATTATATATATGTAATATATACGTATATTATAAAAAATATATAACATATTATAGATATATATATATATATATATGTTAGAATGAATTTAATATTATATGTGTTCTAGTACATGTGTGTGTGTATATGTATATATATATATATGTACACCAATTGCAATACATAAATATATACATATAATATTATTATTATATATTATAATCATTTAAAACTTATAATATAATATATTTTTCAATCATTAGCCAATTATTAACATTACTTTTTCAAACAAAAACTTACATGATTTGACTGCTACAGTTATTTTAGTTCCCTCTGAAAACAAAACCAAACACATTTTCACCAAAAAAACCACCCAAATATCACTTCAAAATAGCTAATCTAAACACATTCTCACCAAAATACACAACTCCCAATAAAATGTTTCACCAAAATTTTCACCAAAAATACCCTCCAAAATAGAAACAAACATAGCCGTAATTTTCCAAAGTTAGAAGAGAAGTAGGTGTAATTTGAAAGATAAGAGAGATCTATCAATAATTAGGCCAAACCTCAGGGGTGGTAAGTGTAATTTACCCTATTACTTCCTCCGTCCTAAAAAAAATGTCCAATTTAACTATTCTTAGGAATTATCAAAAGTCCATTGTCTCCCAAAAATATCATTTCCATAAAACTAAAGACAACAAATAACAGTACCATCTAAAAAATGTTATGGTTTTAAGTTAATTTATGATTATTGTCTATTATCTATATATGGAACTATCTTTCCTTAAATCCAATTACAGCTTTATAATAAAAATGTACTAATTACATATTCCCCAAGTAAAATGGGGGGTAAAATAGTCAAATTAGATAATAAATACATATTTTTATAGTAAGAGACAATTGTTTTGGGACAAACAAAAATGAAATAGTGAACATCCTTTTTGGGACGGATGGAGTATTATTATTAAAGGCCGTGTTATGTAAATCCCACATGTACACATATGGGATTGAATTCAGGAAGGCGGTATTCACTTGAGATACATTTCAAACAACATATTTGTATGTAACTTCTAATCTGTGTATTAACGACCGACTAAAATCTGTGGTTTCAGTTGATAATTACGGTAATTTTACATTAAATTTCATTGTAATGCATGCAGTAGGGTTTAATCCGAGTTTATTCTTTGTGCAGGCTACAGAAGTAAAAAGCGACTTAACTATTTCAAGTTGTCAACATGGCAGACTAGTTATATAGCATGTAAAATTGAACTTCTTTAAATGTAAGTTCAAAACCTAAGTAGATTACTAAATAAGTCTTCCCCATCCATTCAACCATAAAACAATTCAATCAAGATAATCGGCAAACAATTTTTATCCATCAAAGTTCTCGGTCCAAAATCAACAAGTAGATTAACCTTTCTTGTTTAAGCAAATAAAACACGATGTAAGTGAAGCAAAATAAACTTGAAGACAACATAAAAGACGATGAAAGAGCCACTTTCGTGTGCTCCCCATCCCACGTAGCTTAGTAGTTCTTCACAACATGAACTTGAAGACAATCATTTCCAAAACTTTGTTGTTCCTCTTTTATCCGTTTGGCCGACTCCACAAGAGATTTGTCCTTAATATACACCTCAATCAGCTCAAGTGTTGGAATTTCTCCAATAACATCTGGAATATCACCTAGATTTTGACAGTTACAAAGCGTTAGGCGTGCGAGCCTCGGGAAATGGCTACTTTCTGTTATCCATTGATGGAGATTTGTATCAATTATTTGCAGAAACTTCAGTCGAGGAAATTCTCCTTCATTTGTTTCCCACTTGCAATCTTCAACAGAGCAGTTATTAATTTTAAAAATTTCAAGATTTGGCAATGAACCGACAATCTCCATATCTTGGGAACGTAATAGGCAACCCCTCAATTTTAACTTTCTCAGTCGTTGGAAAAGCAAGATATTCCCACAAAGGAACAGGGCCCCTATAGCTGTTCTCTACACCTATATTCAGTTTTTCGAGTTGATGGAAGTGGAAAAGATTGTCAAGGTGATAATCCGACCACCATACATCACTTTCGTAAACGATTCTTAATTTTTTTAAATTTGGAATCATTCGCAATATCCCATCCGAACATTTGAAATTCCTTACCTGAACTAGTGTTTGCAGGTTTTCTAGAGCAAGATATATTGGACAAGGATTGGGTAAGGTGTCTAATGTGAACAAGACGAGATGTCTTAATTGTGTCATCCTCCATACTAAGGGAAACCGTATTGTAGGTGCGCATCTCCCCTTCTCATTCGTATGTGGACAAATGATTTAAGGTCTCAAGATTGCGAAGTATTGATATAGAAGCAGGAATTCCAAAATCGAATGCAGGCATGGAGGAGAAAGCAATGTACCTTAAGAAAATTAATTCAAGTACTTCACTTGGGAACTCGGATATTATTTCAAATTCCGTAGCATCTAATACCCTGAGGAGTCTGAACTTCTTCAAACAATACAACGCCTCTTGACAAATTGGAAACCGTAAAATACTATGGATGGCAGAGTCATAATATCCCAATTCCGAAAGGGGAACCCAATTATGCATACATATGCGGCGTTGCCTAAGCAAACCACTTCCAAGAAACTTTTCTTCTTGAGCTTTTCTTATGCACAAGTCACGTACCAGATCATGGACGTTGCAGCTTTTGATTCTCCCATCAGGCTTCCTCTTGGTGACCAAAACAAGACTTCTCTTGACAAGATCCTCCAAATACTCTTCGGCACTCTCTTCATAGCTTTTAGATCCACTTGGTTTTATAAAACCTTCAGCTGTCCATAACTTGATGAGTTTCGAAACATGGATCTCATAATTTCCTGTAAAACCTCCCATGTACAAAAAACAGGATCTCAAATGATAAGGCAAGTGGGTGTAACTTAAAGATAGTACGTTTGCAAATTGCTCCTCATTTGTCGAGACGGCTAAAGTAACATTTTCCGCAACATTCTCCCATGAAGCTCTAGTCTGGCTGACCTTGGAGAGGATTCCTGCAATCACGACAATAGCAAGCGGGAGTCCTCTGCAGCTTCTTGCAATCGTCCTTCCAATGTCCTCCAATTCATGAGGACATTGTTCTTGTTTAAACACCTTTTGGCTAAGCAAGTTCCAACTTTGATCAATATCCATGAAGTGCATCTCGTGAAGGCGGTTAGAACAGTCGGCATAAGCAGCCACATCTGATAGCCTTGTGGTCAATATGATCCGACTTCCATTATTGTCATCAGGAAATAGCCTCCTCACATCATCCCATGCATTTGTACTCCACATATCATCCATTACAACGAGGTATCTCCTACCCTTTAAACTTTTGTACACACTTGTGGCCATTGTTTCATCGCTCTGATCAAATCGTTCTTCATTGAAAGCCTTCAAGGAAACTTGAATCTGAGAAAGAATTCGTGTGATGCTATAGTCTTGTGATACTGTAACCCAAGCACGAACGTGAAAGTGCTCCACAGTTAATGGATCGTCATAAGCATTTCTGGCAAGAGTAGTCTTACCAATGCCTCCCATACCGAAGATTGGGATGACTTGAAATTTTGATGATTCTCCACAAAGCCGAGCCTTTATTGCCATCAAATATTCGTCAAAACCAACCATGGAATCTTTGTTGGTGGATGCACGACGTGCTTGTCTTGATAATGAACTAGCAGTGGGAGAATCACTTATCAACTCTACATCTCCGGATCTCAAGCTATTCTTGATCGCCATTACCTCTCCCACTATTGAATCCGTTTCCTGTGTTACCATTTGCAACTTTTTATATAGTTTCTTAGTATCATATTCGTGGTCTGGATTCTGAACATTTCCAAGCCCTGCTCCTCCTCGATGGGAATAAAACGACCGAATTTGTTCAGATATGAAACTGAAACATTTGACATGTCCAATCTCTTCTCTTCTTCGATGGGAATGAAATGACTGAATTTGGTTCAATATCAAATATTCAAAAATATCTTCAGCTTCATTAGCTATATCCCTGATCCGTCCTTCTAAATTGTCAGCTAATTTATCAGTAAATTCTTCAAGAAACGACTGCAAGAAAACAACGTGGTCGTGGAGAGATCTGATCTGTTGTTTTTTACGGAAAAAGTCGGAAGATTGATCGTCGTGGCTGAGGATATTTTGTATGGTTTGTGAAAGTGAAACAAGAGCAGCATAAGCCATCTCTTCTCCACACAAACTTCTGCAAGATTTCAAATATGATGAAGGCAAAATAAGAGAGGGAATAAAGTTGTGATATCAATGATGGAATAAAGTTATGTCTGTGGTAAGGCCCAAAATAATATCAAATGATAGAATAAAAATAAAGAAAGAAGAAAAGATGTAGTGAGCAATAAAAGTTGCCAATTGGAGAATATGTTGTATAAAGCTCTTGATCTATACATTATTATATATAATATTCTACGTAAGTGCTCAACCCATCGATCACTGTGAATTTTGTCTTATTTTAAAGGGATTTTTTGCTTTATATACGAGATTTTTATTCTCAGTCAACTGAAAGAGTTGAGTTAAAAGTGGGAAAAATAAATAAAGGGAATTGATAAAGACACTCCACGTATCTTTCAAATTAATTACGATGATTATAATGTCTCTCAATATATCATATAGAATTCTTATTAATATTAAAAGGTTAACCAAATAATCTCTTCTAAATAAAGTTTAAACAATATTTTTAAATTTTTTTTTGTGAAAATTATAACCAAATAAAATCGCATTTTTTTCTCAACCAGATTTTTCAGAAATAAATTCTAAAAAACCTACTTATCATCAGTGCAATAAGAGTAATTATCTTGACATAGATATTCAAACCCCAATAGGATTTTATCGAACTCGTTAAACAGGATGTGTTGCTCATTTGCTCCTTGGAAAATATCAGAATTTTATTTTTGAATATTAAAAATTAATATGATATCGAAGGCCTAAAAACTAAAAAAAAAAAAAAAAAGTAAAACTAATTGCCAAATCATATTACATTGAGTTCGTATTTTATAGTAACAGTCCACTTATAATAATAGCTAATTTTAGTTTTTATTAAACTTACAGTAAAAATAATTAACAATTTTATCCAAAATGAAATGACACTTATCCTTATTTAGTTCGAAACAAATAAGTAAAAGTTTTAATTATATCTATGAACATTTTCTTTATTTATTATTTACGGTAATTATATGTGACTTTTAAATTTAAAATTTTTGAACTATCAAATTTTGAATACTTATTTTACATTTAGTTAGAAAAGTAGTATAAAACTAGTTTGTCAAAGAAATTGCAAAGAATTATTTTAAAAGACAAAAGGGCATTTTGGTCTATGTAATGAAATTTAAATAAAAAGTGGAGTACCTTTAACAAAATGTGGAGTGCCTTCCTCCACCTCCCAAAATCAAATTAGACTCGTTTGAACTTCTATTGAACTTGAAAAAATTATGTTCGAGCATGGTGTTATTGTTAAAATAATTGAGCTCGTGCAAACTTTGATCGGCGCAAATGATTGTTAAAAGAATCGAACTCAAAAAATCTTCAACTGAAATGAATGTCAAATCGAACTCAATTTTAATCTTTGTCACACATCTTATTATCTTTCAACTAATCAAGCTGAGCTTTGAATGTTATCAGACAAATAAAATATGTTCAAGATCAATTTATCAAGTTGAACGAACTGAAAACAGGCAAAGATCGATCTCGGATTGAGTTGTTTTTCACCCCTACTCTTGGAACATTTCTCGCAAGAGTATGTATTACCAATGCTTCTCATAACGAACTCATGTATGTCCAACATGAACAATTTGAGTAACTTTGGATCACTATGTAAATAGGTTAAATCGACTACTCTCCCGAGCCATTCACGAGAAAGAACGCAAAGTTCTTAACAGCAGAGCCTATTATTTTTGGAGTCTTGCTTGCGGGGTCCACCCCTTAAACGGAAGGCTTGACAAGAAGAGCCCATATCGCTAAATGAAACTGTGAAGTCGTCCTCAAAACAAATCATGGCATCTAAGGAACCAACTTCACTTGCTGAACTTGATTTTTACATGCTATATATACATACAAATAAGATGTTTATACGAATACACGAGACAAATCTACCAAGTTGAGCAACGGTTACAAGTAACGACGATCTAATTAAGTCAGCTACGAGCTATCAAAGCATTACTTGGAAAAGAATGAAATCTTTGTAATTTCCACAAAATATAAGCCCAAAAATAAGCCGGATTAACTTCTTTTCGAATATGTTTCTGGCTTTCCTGCACCATAATATAAGATTTAATTAAAAGCCTGATTTGATGAAAATCTGTTGTTCTACATGGATGTAGTCTCTTGTTTTAAAGACCTGGGGTTTACACAAAAAGATTAGTAAATCAACTACGAAAAAGTAGAAATCAAGAAGACAAGTTTTAATAAAACCAATATCCAAGAAAAGTTTTAATAAAAACAATATCCAACGATCATACAAATTCATCGATGAAATAAACAAGAAAAGAAAAATAATGTGCTTTATTGTGTGTAGGAAAAGAAAAAAAAGAAAAGTTTATTTTTTTACACTCAATGAGTTAGTTTTGATTTCTTTTAATTTGTTAATGTAATAATCTTACTTATAAAAACATAGCAATCAGGAACCACGAATAAATCATGCAGGACAAGTTGTTTTACTTTCTTAAAATCTTTATTTTAAAAAATGCAATGTCATTTAAACAAAAACAAAATGTAACCAGTAAATTCATTTATTTGTTTATTTATTGCAAGGGTCAGTTTGAAAAAAGGATAAAAAACGCTTTGTTTGGTTCTAAGATGTCGTTTCCTCCCAAAATTGCTATCTCAATTTCTATACCCTTTTCCAAAAATACCCCATTTCCTACTTCAATCATCACATAAAATAAATATCATATATTTATATTTTCCAATCGTTAATTTTTAAATAACAACTTGATTTGACATCATTATGATAATATATATACATATATATATATATATATCAATCATTATCTTAAATAAAAAATATATCTTTCAATTATTATTTTAATTTAATAACAAAACATAATATATAACAACTTGATGTGACACCACTACTCAAACAAAATATCACACAATTTGTCATCTACAGTAAAAGTCCTCTTGTAAAATTGAAACCAACCATATTTTCATTCTTCTCACATGTCCCCAATACCATTTCCCAAAATTTATTTCCCCAGAATGCTTGGAAATAAAACCAAACAAAGCGTAAAATTTTTTCTTATCTATCTATATCTATATCAATTCTAAGATATAAATAATATGGGATAATTTAGATGATTTACATTTCGACTTCTTTGTTAAGACTGAAATAACCCCATATTAATTACCCTTTGATAATGAAAAATAATTACTAAAGAAAGGTGCATGGACATGAATTGAATAATTCAAAGTAAGTTCAATGTATCAATTTGATTCCCAAAGGCTTTTGGTATGGCTTCTAAGGCAATATTCTTTTGAATAAAAGCCACTTCGAATTATGCATCTGCTTGTGTAAGTTTCTTTTCCAAATCCTTTCACTACTCTATTCAAGAACTCATATAATTAATTAAAATGAAACATGGTATATTAGTTTGTCTTCAATGTTAAATATATTTTATATTTGTATATCTTTTTGTATCTCCTTCCTTTTATCTAGCATAGGGTTTTCTTTCTCTCCAAGACTCTTGTATTTATATATATGTCTTGTGTAATACAAAATTCCCTACGAGATTTTCTCTAATCTAACATGGTATCAGCCAACTAGGGTTTTTCTCCTCCCTACACGATCCTACGCTTCTGCCATAACCCCCACCCTCTAGACGCCGAGACCCTGCGGCGCACCATCTCCACTCATATACAGCCTCCTCTCCTAGCTTGCCACGTTCACCGGTTTTTGTTCCCACCGGTCATTATCTCACGGTAAGATCAAGACTAATTATTTCTATCTTGTTTCTCCTTTATCAATTCATTATCATTATGGCCGACAACAATCCTACCCCTGCCACTTCTAATTCCTCTCATCCGGCTTTTTCCGTTAATACCGTTTACCACCTATTTAACTTCAAACTTTGTGAAGAAGACCCCCGTTTTAAATTGTGGAAAACCATCTTCTCTGATATATGTCGTAGTTATAGGGTTCTTGGTCACATTAATGGTTCTTCCTTACCAAAATCTAAAGATGATGAGGATTGGCATTCTCTTGACTAAAAAATAAAAACTTGGATTTACAACTCTGTCGATGCCAGCCTTTTAGATAGTGTTAGTACTGATGGCAACACTGCAAAACAAATCTGGGATAGTCTTGAGTCTTTCTTTACAAATAATAAACCTTCTCGTTGTCTTCAACTCCAAGATAAATTCCGTAATTTCAAAAAGGGAAATTTGTCTATCTCTGAATTTTGTCGTGACATGAAACGTATAGCCGATAATTTAAAAGATGTCGATAACCTTATTTCTCTCCAAGAAGTCGTCCTTCAAATTCTCAATAATCTCCCTGACTCCTACAATAGCATCATTGACGTCATCACAAACAAATCCCCTTTTCCTAATTTCTCTCAAGCTCGTAATAGTCTCATTCTTCACGAATCTCGTGAATCTCAAAACCCGCCTCCCTCAAATTCTTCCGACTCATCCGTCCTTCTTTTCTCCCAATCCAACCCCCGTTTTGATAATGGAAAAATTAGAGGTAGAGGTCGAGGTCGAAATAATGGTCGTGGTTTCTATCGTGGTGGCAATTTGGGCAGCCATGCCACTTACGGCAACAACCATGCAAATTATGGCAATGGCAACAGCCATGCAAATTATGGCAATAGCCATACACGTAATGGAAATAACCATGCAACTTATCGCAATATTCATGCCAATTATGGAAATCCCATTACAGGCGGCCATGCAACTTTTGGTAATCAAAATCAGGCCCACTTCAGGGGCGTTTCTTTTAGCCCTCAACATACAGGCTACACTTCATCACCTCAGCAGGCCCACTTCAACGGCCCAGTTTCTTTCCATGGTCAAGGGATTTTGGGTCCACCCCCTACTGCCCAGTCATTTAATTCAGCCCCCTCTGGGCCTCCACCTTATGCTCATTCTGGCCCATCTTCGCAGCTGCATCCCTCCTCAACTCAGGCCCAGCAAACCGACCTTGCCTCCCTTTTTTCAACTATGCAGATTCAACCTCCGGACAACAATTGGTGCATGGACTCTGGGGCAAGTGCACATATGACTACGAATCAAGGTAACCTTCAATTTTCCGTACCTTGTGAATTATCTAAAAATATAATGGTTGGTAATGGTGTTGTATTTTCTGTCTCTCATACTGATCATACTTTTCTTCCCTCTAATTCTTCCCCTTTACATCTTAATAATATCTTAGTATCTCCGTCTATTGTTAAGAATCTTGTCTCCGTTCGTCAATTTACATGTGATAATAATTGTTCTGTTGAATTTGATCCATTTAGCTTTTCTGTGAAGGATCTTCATACAGGCAATTGCCTCCTTCGCAGTGAGAGTCGTGGTGACCTCTACCCAGTCATCTCTTCCGATCTCAACCTCTCTTCCACCGCCATCTGTCTCGCTACTCTCTCGCCCCTCATCTGGCATCGCCGGCTCAGCCATCCTGGAGATTTTGTCTTTAAGTTTTTAGCTTCTAGGAATTTTATTAAGTGTCAAAATAACATTACGTCAATTTGTCATGCTTGTCAATTAGGCAAGCACCGTCGTCTTTCTTTTACACACTCTATTACTCGTACTTCTTATGTTTTTGAGCTTATTCATTCCGATTTATGGACATCTCCTGTAGTTAGTTCTAATGGTTTTTGTTATTATCTTATTTTTTTAGACGATTTTTCTCATTTTTTATGGGTGTTTCCTATTCGGCATAAATCTGAGGTGTTTAATATTTTCACTAACTTTCACATTTACATCAAAAATCAATTTAATTCTAATATTCAAGCTTTTCAATGTGATCATGGTCGTGAATTTGATAATAATAATTTTCACAATTTTTTTAATAAAAATGGAATCCAATTTCGTTTCTCTTGTCCTCACACCTCTCAACAAAATGGTAAATCCGAACGCACTCTTCGCACTATTAATAATATTATTCGGACTCTTCTCTTCCAAGCTCACCTCCCCTCGTCTTTTTGGGTCGAAGCCTTACACATGGCTTCTCATCTTCTTAACCTTCTTCCCACTACTACACTATCTTATCGTACACCGTTCGAACTCCTTTACAACACTTTTCCAACCTACTCCCATCTTCGTGTGTTCGGATGTCTCTGCTACCCAAATTTATCCGCCACTTCTCCCCACAAACTTGCCACTCGTTCCTCTGCCTGCATCTTCTTAGGGTACCCTCACAACCATCGTGGTTATCGTTGCCTCGATTTGTCGTCAAATAAAATAATTCTCTTTCGTCATGTTATCTTTGATGAATCAATTTTCCCATACACATCCTTCCATGAATCTCCTCCTCCTTCTGATTATTCTTCCTTATTTCCCAAAGATGATTCTCCAACTCTTATACCACATACACTTACTCTCGGGCCATCTGCTTCTCATCCTGAACTGGAAGTGATTTTGCTTGAACCCGTTGCACATCCTTCCGCCTCACCTGAACCAGTCACCCCCCAACCCACCATTACTCAACACCACATGATCACTCGATCCACAACAGGAATATTTCGTCCTCGCCAAATCCTCAACCTCTCGGTTTCTCCCTCTATCTCTCCCATTCCTCGTTCTCATGCTCAAGCTCTCCAATGTCCGTTTTGGAAATCTGCTATGGACACTGGGCTCTCCGAGCTTCACACTAATGGCACTTGGGATCTCGTTCCTTGTCCGCTGTTGGTTCCAAATGGATTTTTCGTCATAAATTTCGCTTCGACGGTACTCTCGAGCGTTATAAGGCTCGTCTAGTGGCTCAAGGTTTTTCTCAGCAACCTGGTCTTAACTACGACGAAACCTTTAGTCCAGTCGTTAAACTTGCAACCATCCGCACTGTCCTTACTCTAGCTCTCTCTCGCTCTTGGCCTATTCATCAACTCGATGTGAAAAATACTTTTTTCCACGACACCCTCAATGAAGTAATTTTCATGAAACAACCCCTGGTTATGTTAATTCTTCTTTTCCCACCCATGTCTGTCGTCTCAAGAAAGCTCTCTATGGTCTCAAACAAGCCCCCCGCGCTTGGTATCACCGTTTTGCCTCCTATCTCTTCTCTCTAGGTTTCGTCAGTAGTAAAGCAGACACTTCCCTCTTTATTTTAAATCATGGTTCTAATACTGCTTATCTTCTTCTATACGTCGATGATATCATCCTCACTGCTTCCTCCACCTCCCTTCTCCAAAATCTTACTCGTCTGCTTTCTTCCGAATTCGCCATGACTGACTTAGGTTCTTTGCATTACTTTCTAGGTATCTCTGTCTCTCGTTCTCCTTCCGATCTCATCCTTTCTCAGTCCAAATTTGCTAGTGAAATTCTTGATCGTGCTAATATGTCTTCTTACAATCCATGCATGACTCCTGTCGATACTCGTTCCAAACTCTCCTCCTCTGGCTCACCCGTTCCCGACGTCACCTTGTATCGCAGCCTAGCTGGTGCTTTACAATATCTAACTATCACTCGTCCTGACATTGCTTATGTTGTTCAACAAATTTGACTTTTTATGCATGATCCTCGTGAACCTCATATGCATGCTCTCAAACGCATTCTTCGCTATATTATGGGAACTCTCACTCATGGCCTTCATCTTCGTGTAGTCACTGCTATTTTTATAGCCGCTACCCATTCATCAATTAATTTCTCGATGTTTCTGAAGTCGATAACATCCAAATTAAGGATAATACCATATGGGTGCAAGGGCTGTAACATTGTCCTTGCCCACGGTGTATTTTCTGGTACCCTGTTTGGATTTCTTACTGGATTTGCTCTAAACATTGTACCCCCAAGAGCTGGGCCAACGTTAGTATGTAAATCCCCACTTTCACGCATCGTTTCATCCGGTGGTGGATTATGTGATGTGGAACTTCCTTCTGGTGGTGGTAATGCTAGAGTTGATTCATTGGTTTTGATATTAACCAAATCCACAACTGCTAGTTAAGAAAAGGACTCAGCTAGTTCTTGAAGATCAGATAGATCTACTCTTGATATATCCATATTAATTTTTACTTTTAAGTATATCATTACTTTGATCTTCCTGAGTTTTAGGTTTTGGAATTTCCGTAACCTTACCTTTTTGGTGTAGAAGAGGTACCTTTCCAAGGGCATCGCCGATCCTTTCTTTGTTGGATTTGGATGTCCCTGCTTGTTTTCCTTTTAGATCTGCTATGTCTTTCTTCAGATCTGTCATTATTTTACCCAAATCTGGTAGGATCTGTAGTGTTTTGTCGATTTTTTGGTTCAAACTTTCTATTTTCACAGGTATATGAATTAACCTGTGGCCATAGTCTTGAACCGTCTTTTGGATTTCTCTAAGGTCCTTAGAGAACTTAGAAGTATCCACTTCAATTTCCTTCCATGTAATGAAGGATACCTGTTTTGCATGACTACTCGAACAATAGTTCGGTTCCATACTTGTTTGAATCTCCTCCGTTAGGGATAGAATAACCATATGTAATAATAAATAATTATTTCATCAATAAAACCTAAAGTTCTGATACCATTTTGTCCGCCCCACACCATAAAGGCATTTCCCAACAAATGGCACCTATCAGTTTGCCAACCCAGAGGACTTAACCTCATTCTACCCTTGAGGGAAGTACGGGTCACCCCCTACGGAGAGCTGCGCTTCGGGCCCATATGTCACGCAGTATAGGCTCGGGGTCTTTTATAGGCTCTGATACCATTTTTGAGCGTGGAAACATTTTTGCTGATATGCTTGGTTAATAGGACTAAAATAGCCAATTCAGAAGTTAAAGGACTAAAATTGCCAGAATTTTAGAAGTTAAAGGACTAAATTTGCCAGTCGTCAAAGTTAAGGGACTAAAATTGCTACCCCTGATAGATACATGATCGATTTTGCAGTTTTCCCAACTAATAAAAGCCAAAAAGATCTTGGAGAATTGAGTCCTGCAGATAAGCTAATAGGAAAAATTATTTAATTCCTTAATAGCTTTGCACAATCGGGATTTTAATCAATTTACTTGTATTATGTTTTCATGACTATGCACACCAAATTACAATCCGAGTCAATAAACATAAAATATTGTGGGGTCCCAAATCCCTCATACTTCCTGAACATAAAAACATCATGGGATTGAAAAATTGTTCGGATATTGGCATTCAACAAATAGGATCATTGAGTTTTTCTCCGTTAAATAATTGATGATTATATTATTTATGTCAAGAAAAACTAGAGAAAATGATGGAATGGAAATGCAATTGATCCTGTCGTAACACTCAATTACTCCATTAAAGATTACAAGTTACTTTTGGTAGTTTTGTCGCTTGATATGGAAGTACACGAAAATAAAATCATCTGCAGTCGTTTACAAATTTTCCATAAAAAAGTTCAAAAAACAATTATTCAATGTGAAAGATATATTAACAATAAAATTTTAAATAGTGCCGAAAAAATATTGAAGAAGAAATCAACATTCTTTGGAAAGAAAAAACATAAAAAGTCATATAAATAAGATTTTGTGATAGAACTGTTATTTTAGTAATTTATGAAGCTTAACAATTCTTCCAACTTCTTAATCCCTGAAAGCTAATTTTCCCAAAAAACAATTTAAATTAGCATGATGTGTATATATATATATATATATATAGAGTGAGAGAGAAAGAGAGAGAGAGAGAGAGAAAACTTGTCTAACTTCTTATATAAGGTATACTTTTATTGATTCGTCTGGAAGTTTTCTCAACCATAGCAGTCGAAAAAACTACTGAATGTCAAAGAAAGACGAATAGTAAAACTTTAAGTAGTGGTGAACAAATATGGAAGATGAACTTGCCATTCGTTATAAAAGAAAAGGGATAGAAGTAAAATAAATGATTTTTGATAAAATTGTTGTTTTCGTAATTTGTAAAGCTTAGCAATCCATTCTCCTTAATTAGTTATTGTGTCTTTATTAAATTTGAAACTTCCAACACCCCTAATTTTAATTTTTCCAATATTTGTGATTGTATCATACATTTCATAACTAAACTGATACCGAAGCCTATATACCTCGCCAAACTCTACAAACTAATCAACTGATGATCATTAAAAAAAAGTGATAAAATGGAAAAACTTGGAATGAGTTGTGAGAAATTGAGAAACGAAAAAAAAGAATATAATCTGTACAAGTTAGAATAAAAACTGAGTTCAATTCTCAAACAAAACTCTGAAAATTGGCAGAAAATATGTTTGTTTATCTTTGTGGAATAATATTATTGGCTAGATTCGTATGGAATTTTTATGCAATAAGGTATCATTCTCTAAATAGCTATATGTCACAATAAATTCAATCACGATTAGATTCTCTATATTAGGTAACCACTATAACTTTGCTCGAATAAACTTTTTATTCATTAAAAAACTCAATAATATAGAGAAAATATAGAGAGTACATTTTAAGTTACTTCATGTAAATTTATATGACTATTACATTATAATTTTGAAAAAATTTGGAAAAATTGTTAATTTGTGCTTTCTCATTCTTGTTGGCCCTTCCATAAAAATAGATATTTAATTTTTTTTATTTAAAAAAGAATATAAACAGAAGCATTAATCGATACTCATTAACATAAAAAAAGTTATGCTCATTATTATGTACATGTTATATAATAAAAAAGACATTTAATTTAAAAGGTTTTCACTTTATCTTAATGAGAAATATATATAATACTTAAAAGATAAATAATTAATTTTATTAAAAGGTATTATTCTAATATTGAATAATTGAATTATCGATAGTTATTTAAGTTATTCAAAGTATTAGCAAAAGATTGATATTTGAAAGAAATAATCTATTAATAATGACCATAAACAGTAATGCCAGTCTATTTAAAGTTTAGTTTATCTTTTTTATAATATCACAATCATAGTTTACTGTTTATGTCATTGAATATTAATTTTTTTAATTTAATTTAGAATTAAGTCAATTTTGGGATCAAACTATACAGAGGTTTAATTGTAAGGGGGTGTTTAATGCATTTTCTATATTACAAGGGGCCAAAAAGAATTTTACACTTATCAAATTTTTAAGTTTATTTAACTGTTAATTATTTTTTCATTCTAAATCTTTATCTATATAAAGTAATTTTAATGAGCTTCAAATAAAAATTTCATAGTAGAATTAGAGAAGATATTATGTTAAAAATGTTTATTAACATATAACTATTACGTTTAGTTAAAAAAAAAAAGGAACTTTAATAGAAATAAAAGAAGAAAATTGTCATTAAAGATTACTCATAAGTTAAGAGAGTGAATCATAACTCATATAATCTTATATTTGAAATATGGTTTTACCAATCTTGCGTTATACTTTTGCCAAATAGTTTAAATATATAGTTTATATCACTACAAAAAAAATGATTATTGCCTATGTCAATATGCCACGGTGAAAAGTCTATTTGCCATAGTTAAAATCAATTGACCACAGCTTTGCTACGGCTTTAGCCGTAGTATTTGCAAGCATGGCCAAAACATTTAACATGGCTTATAGCCATGGTCAATATTATGTTCATTGTAAAGACCATAACTTTTAGCCATGGTAAAAGTGATAGGTTAACATTTCTTCCACCATGGCTAGTTAGTGCTTAAAATAGTTAGCATTCTTTTTCACCATGGCTAACTTTAGTGTGACTATATGAAACATCTACCACGGCCAAATTAACCATGAGCTTAAACCATTATAGACCACGGTTTTAAGTCATAGCATATATTTTCATTGTCAATACTCAATTTTCTTGTAGTGTATATAACTAAATTTTATAATTTAAGAGATATTCATATTTTTATAGAATTCATGATTATTTTCCTTAACAAAATAGTATTTTCTGACTTACAAATTTTGATGGTGTTCACTTTGCAGCAAGGATTTCTAGAGATGATAATTATTAATTATAAAAAATTGAGATAATTGATAAATTATGTACACTTATTTTCTTTTACCTATTTTTTCCAGGTGAATCGCAAATGCAAACAACAACACCACCACCAATACTACGAACAAATCTAGATGTTAAAGAGATTGAAGAAATGCAAAAGTAGTACTCCATATATTTTCAATACCTTATAATAATACTGTTAAGTTTTTTCTTCTACTTTCAATAAAATAGATATTATGTACAAATAATGATCCATTCAAAACAAGTTAATGATAAATGAAGCTAGAATTCAAAGCGCAAAGAAAGTAACACTAAAAGAAATCATCCATATCGACATGAACTATATATTTGAGGTACATTAAGAACAAAAAATCTTGGTCAAAATATTTATATACTAACAAAACCAAGCTCACTCCAACTATATTTTTTTTTACAGGATACATAGGATACATATTATTGTTTCAGGGAATAATTGATAGGGTTGACAATAAATCATCCTTGGGGTATGGTTTATGCAAACGATCCGCTACTTCAATTTCAAAGACTACAGAACGAGCAATTCGCACGAAATATAATGAGGAAGAGATAGAACCAAAACCAAGGCAATCATACTAATACTATAAGTATCATTTACAAATAATATATGGTAAATTTATCATTTAATTTTTAAGGGGCGTTAGCCATCCGAACTTTGCGGGTTTTTACACTTTTTCAAACAAACTTCTTTTTTTTACACTCTTTTATCTCAACTTCACGGGTTTAAAACTTTTCTATTTATTAGCATATTCAGGCGGAATATTCCACTGGAATTTCCTTTACAATGAAGAAACGTTGAGCAACTTGATAAAGAGATATAGAAATAAAAACGTGAAGTCAAGTAAGAAGAAAGTTGCAAGGGTCATCAAGATGAAAGAAGAAAGTAATTAATTACACTTTCAAATTGTATTAAACCTTATCTATTTATATTTCATGTTATTTACTTTTTCAACTTTTTCATTTGTAGAACGTTTAAATCTTTTAATGAAGTATCATCTAGAATTTCAATATTTAGCTTCAAGATTGAATTTATGTTCAACATCAGACCTTCAAAATTAAGACATGTCTCACTTTAAATAAAAATAGTCAAATAATGTAGGATACCTGGAGAAAAATATGGTTTTGTATCATCCTTCTCAACTGATTGCATGAACAATCAAATTACCTTTGAAGATAATTTTGAACTTATTTATATGAAATATTTCGATATAGAATTTTTATTAAAAATGCAAGGTCTTTTATTCAGATTTATTATGCATATTAATATTCATTTTCATTTGAGTTAGGCTATTTTTTAAATAATTTCAAATGAATCGCAGGTGTTCTTTATTAGTTTATATAAAGGTTAGACATATAAATTAATTCTGCAAGATCCTTTCAATAAGTTGATTTTCATAGTCCAAAAGTAGTGATTTAATATGATTGAAAAACAATCGGTCGAATTATAAGGTAGCCAAAACAATTATGATCTATCCAAAGTTACTATATTTCCATCAATCACACTCCTCAAGGTTGGTATGGCAGGCCATCGGTCATCGGTAGTTAGGAAAATTCTGCGTTAGACCAAGTATAATAGTCCTATTATCTATCTCTTTCACACAATAAAATATATTATGTGTAATCCCCACACGCAATTGTATGAAAGAGAAAGATCTTAAACTATTGGACTACCATAGAATTATCCGGTCTGATTAAGAAGGCGTTGGAATTGAAAAACACTTATTATATTACGTGTGGTCCCCACACATCCATTGCCTTGCTCTTCTTTTCCCAGCCAAAACTCATTTTGTCACTCTTGGTCTTTTTAAGTCTGACTCCCTATTGATCCAGTCAAAGAACACCTGCCTCAGACATAGAATGCAATAAGAGTTTAAATATTATATTATAAGCGGCTGGACAAGATTAAACAATTTATATATTTTAGAATAAATGATATATATTGTTGAACAATAACCATTAAGTTTGAATTAAGCATGATTTTTACTTGAAAATTCTAACTAGTAATAAATTATGTCAAGTTTGTCCAAAAGTTACTTACACTGTACACAACAAACAAACATATCAAGTATGTTTTGTTTACAACTTTATTCAATAATCAGCATTTTATCAGGAGAGAATGAACCAAAAAGTCTCCAGGACCTATTATTAAGAATAATGAATTAGTATTTTCATTAATAGCATTTAACTAACCGGGCAACCAGATGCTTCGACCCGCATTGAATGCCGGGCCAAATCTGACTTGAGGTATCAGTACCAATCAATCAAATACCAATCAAGAATACAAATGCAAGCAACCAAATGAACTTGAGATATATAATTATAGTTTATTGAATATATTAATTTTTTTTTTTTGGCTAATTGAATATACTTAGTTAAATTATGCTCAGATTTTGGATAATTCAATAATTTCTAACCTTTATATACTTTATTCAACCATTCATGTTCATCTTTTTTCCTCATTTCATTGCATTTGAATGTTTCAAACTTTTACTCAACCCAATATAAATCTGCATTAATTTTGGCATGGGAGTATATTTTACCAATCATATTTATTAAAAGTAAACCATTACTAGTACTAAAAGAACATTTACTTAGAATTTAATTAACTAGAGTTTTGTATCAAATAAGATATCATCTTCTAACCTTGTTAGAAGCAGAGGCTACAACTTTGTATGTTTCCCCTCCCGCAGACCGATCCACAATACGAACTTGAAGGGAATCATTTCCGAAACTTTCTTGTTCCTCTTTTATGCGTTGGGCCGATTCTGCAAGGGATTTCTCACATCTACGCACCGCAATAAGCACAAGTGTTGGAATTTCCCCGATAACATCTGGAATCTCACGTAGACCAAGGCACCAAAAAAGCATTAGGCGCTCGAGACTTGAGAAATGGCTACTTTCAGTTATCCAGCACTGTAGATTTGTACTATTAATTTGCAGAAATTTCAGTTGAGGAAATTCTCCTTCAATTGTTTCCCATTTGCCACCCTCAAAAAAACAGTCTCTCAGTTTCAACACTTGAAGATTTGGCAATGAACCAACAATCGCCATATCTTGCGAGCTAAAACAACAACCTCTCAGTTTTAATGTTCTCAACATCATCGGAAAAGCAAGCTTCCCAGACAAAGGAACAGGAGCAAACCTGTGGTGCTCTACATCGATATTCAAGTTTTCAAGGTGATGCAGATGGACAAGATTGTCGAGGTGATAAATTGGCCAATTTATTTCGTACCCATTGTAAACAACTTTCAATTTCCTCAACTTTGGAATCATTTGTAAGATACTTTCAGTACATTTGAAATTTATTACGACAGCAAGTGTTTGAAGGTTTTCTAGAGGAAATGAACCGGGAGGAGGACAAGGTAAGGGGTATGCCCCGACCAAGATGAGATGTCTTAATTTCGTCATCATACAAATTTTTAAAGGAAGAAGTACTCTACTTTTTAAATGCCCGGTTTTCGTCGTCATCTTTGAGAAAATGATTAAGGTTTGAAGATTTTCAAGTTTTAATATACGAGAAGGAACATCAAAGTTCCATTTATGATCGGGAATGGAGAAAGCGAGATATCTTAAAAGGAATAGCTCAAGTATTTGATCCGGAAACTTACCTAATGTCAGTTCCACGGCATCTAATACCCTGAGGGCTTTACAATCTTTGAAAGAACTTAACATTCTTTGCAAAGGTGATAAGAATGGAATAAAATCAGTACTTGTGCGGCACTGATTCAGATGAAACTTCTCTTCCTGGGCTGTTTTTATGCACAAGTCCCGAACTAGATCATGGATGTTGCAAGCTTTGATTTTTTTGCCATTAGACTTCATCTTGGTGACCAAAATGAGACTTCTCTCGACAAGATCCTTCAAATACTCTCCCGCTTGCTCTTCATAGCTTTTAGATCCACTTGGTTCTAGAAATCCCTCAGCCACCCATAATTTGATGAGTTTCGACACTTTAATCTCATAATCTTCTGGAAAAACTCCCATGTATAAGAAACACGGTCTCAAGTGATGAGGCAAATGTGAGTAGCTCAAAGACAGTATATTTGAAAATTACTCATCGTTTGTAGTAACAGCTGAAGTTACATTTTTTGCAACATTCTTCCATGAAGCATGAGCCTGGCTGACCGTCGAGAGTATTCCTGCAATCACAACGATAGCAAGCGGGAGTCCTCTACAACTACTTGCAATAATCCTTCCAATGTCCTCCAATTCAAAAGGACAATGTTCTTGTTTAAGCACCTTCTGTCATTAATTTATTTCTATGATCACATTCTTCCTCATTTATTGCCGGAAATTGTTGTGGAACTCAGAGTCATATTCCACCAAATATAGAAATAGCGAGAGAAATATTGTACTAGAAAACCACACTAGATTTAATTCCCAGGAAAGATTGGAGGCGTCACAACGGTCGCGCTTAAAACCCAATCTCCTCGACAGAATTAACTAGACGTATTTAATAGCACAATATAACACTACAACTATAACTAACAATGGCTACTTGAAGAATAGCACAAAATAAAGAACACCAAAATATAACGAGGTTCGGCCAATTTAGCCTACGTCCTCGGACCCCACCAAAATATTTCACTAAACAAAAGAAAGGACCAAAAGTGAAATATACAAAACTATAGAGGAGAAAAGAAGAATAGCCAAAGATGAGAGGCTAAGGGATGTTTTCTAATGTAAATAGATGGTCTCTTTTTATAGTGTAAAGAGACCACTCTTTACAACCAATTTCCAATGTGGGATATTGCTCAACTTTGAAATGAGCCATTTTTCAACAAATCTCCACCTTGGCGAATTTCCAAAATCTTCAATCTCCTCGTCAAACGGGGTCACCAAAAATCAATCTTCAAACTTTGACAATGTTGATCAAGTCCAAACAAAATTTGAACTTGATTGCAGTCACAACTTTTGTCAACATATCAGCAGGGTTCTCAGTAGTATGGATCTTCTCGATTCTGACTCCACCTTCTTCAAGTATCTCTCTTATGAAGTGATACCGAACATCAATATGCTTCGTCCTTGCATGATAAACTTGGTTCTTTGCTAAATGGATAGCACTTTGACTATCACAATGTATTTTCACATACTTTTGTCCAATCCCCAGTTCACCAAGCAACCCTTGAAGCCAAATTGCTTCCTTTACAGCCTCTGAAATTGCCATATACTCTGCTTCCGTAGTAGACAGAGCAACCGTTGACTATAAGGTAGACTTCCAACTGACTGGTGCTTTAGCAAGAGTAAATACGTAGCCTGTAGTTGATCTACGCTTATCTAAATCACCAGCATAGTCTGAATCGCAATATCCGACTACATACTGACTATGTTCCCGCTCAAATATCAAACCAACATCAGTTGTGTCATGGATGTATCGCAAAATCCAATTCACAGCTTGCCAATGTTCCTTTCCAGGATCATGCATATACCTGCTCACAACCCCCACTGCTTGGAAAATATCAGGCCTCGTACACACCATAGCATACATCAAGCTACCAACAGCATTTGCATACGGTATTTTTGACATGTATTCCTGTTCTGCATCAGATTTCGGTGACAAAGCGGTGCTAAGCTTAAAATGAGGAGCAAGCGGAGTACTAACTGGTTTTGACTTTTCATCAATGCCAAAACGCCTCAACATCCTACTCAGATATTGTTTCTGAGTCAAACAAAGCCTCCTCAATTTTCTATCTCTGAAAATCTCCATGCCGAGAATCTTCTTCGCCTCACCTAGATCCTTCATCTCGAACTCCCTTTTCAAATGAGTCTTCAACTTCTCAATTTCTATTAGACTCGGGGAGGCAATCAATATATCATCAACATACAGAAGAAGATATATGAAGGATCCATCTTGTAGCTTGTGCAAATACACACAATGATCGTATTTGCTTCTTGTGTATCCAATTCCCATCATAAACTTGTCAAATCGCTTGTACCACTGCCTCGGAGATTGCTTCAATCCGTACAACGATTTTTGAAGTTTACAAACCAAATTTTCATTTTCAGCAACTTTGAATCCCTCTGGCTGAGTCATATAGATTTCCTCTTCCAAGTCTCCATGTAAAAATGCAGTTTTTACATCCAACTGAACTAGTTCAAAATCCAACTGTGCTACCAAAGCCAACAAAATTCTAATGGAGGAGTGTTTTACAACTGGAGAAAACACCTCATTATAATCAATGCCCTCCTTCTGAGCGTAACCTTTGGCCACCAATCTGGCTTTGTAGCGAACATCACCTTGGCTAGGAAATCCATCTTTCTTTGCAAATACCCATTTGCATCCAATTGCCTTCTTTCCCTTCGGGAGACTGGCCAGTTCCCATGTTTGATTCTTATGAAGGGACTGCATTTCTTCACTCATGGCAATCCTCCACTTATCTTTCTCTGGTCCTTTGACTGCTTCAATATAAGTGGTAGGAACATCATCAGCGGCAATTGCAGATGCACAAGCCACCATATCATCAAAGCGAGTAGGCTTTCTGATTGTCCTCTTTGGCTTAATAGTTGCAATTGATTCAAGTTGCTGTGGAAGTTCTTGGGGTTGAACCTCCTCTTCTTCAAAATCTCCTTCTACCGTAGGAGAATGATCAAGAGTTTCTTGATCTGCTGGGACAACAAACTTTTCAAACTCCACCTGTTTGGGAGTACCATCATGCTGTTCTGCATTCACCTTTTCCAACACGGTAGATTCATCAAAGGTGACATCCCTGCTAAAGATTATTTTCTTTGTTTCTGGACACCAAAGACGATAGCCTTTTATACCAGAGGTGATCCCCATGAACACAGCTTTCTTTGCTCTAGGATCCAACTTTGATTCCTTAACATGATAATATGCAGCGGAACCAAACACATGTAAGGAATCATAATCAGCAGCAGGCTTTCCAAACCATTTCTCCAATGGTGTTTTTCCATCAATAGCAGTAGATGGTAGACGATTAACGAGATGGCATGCATACGTCACAGCCTCAGCCCAAAATTCTTTACCCAACCCAGCATTGGATAACAAACACCGAACTTTCTCCAGCAAAGTCCGATTCATGCGTTCTGCCACTCCGTTCTGTTGTGGTGTATGTCTCACAGTGAAGTGTCTGACAATGCCTTCATCCTCACAAAATTTTTGAAATGGACTACTCCTAAATTCTCCACCATTGTCTGTACGGAGACGTTTGACCTTTTTATCAGTCTGAGTTTCCACCATCTTTTTCCAATTGAGAAATACCTCAAACACTTCATCCTTTGTCTTCATCGTATACACCCAAACTCTCCGGGAAAAATCATCAACAAAGGTTACAAAATAGTGCTTCCCTCCCAAAGAACTCGTTTTTTAGGGACCCCATACATCCGAATGAACATAATCCAAGATACCATTAGTATTATGGATTGCTGTTCCAAATTTAACCCTTGTCTGTTTCCCACGAACACAAAGTTCACAAAACTCCAATTTGGAGTATTTCACTCCTTTTGCTTTGTGAACGACCTCTGATGAACAAAACTTCTGCATCTCCGCCTGAACAAACTTGCTTGTCCTTCTCAGTTCATAACTGTATAGGGCAGCACAAACTTCGCTAAGAGATACAGCAGCAACCTTCCCGTGAAGTAGAGTGGTTTCAAGAAACTCAAACTCCTCAGGAAGGGATCCCAGCAACATCAGAGCCAAATCCTTCTCATCCAAATTTCCATTCTTTTTCCTCTATATTATTTGGTTTCTTTTCTTCAATAGCTAAGTATAGACCTTGTTGAAAGAGTGCGTCTACAACTTCGCTTTGCCACATACCAAAATGGTCTGTGCCATCAAAAGACTCCACTGCCAATCGCGTATTCGCCACAGTGGTTCTCGCCCAAATGGACGACGACGATGCTTTTGAGGTAACTTCCATTTTTAGTTACAAATTATTCTTCAATAGCCCTCCAAATGCGAAAGCCAAATAGCCCGGGAAAACTTTTCTGATGTGGAAGATCAGATTAAACTGCGACCACAGAGCATACTCAGAATACCCGAGCTCTGATACCACTTGTTGTGGAACTCAGAGTCATATTCCACCAAATATAGAAATAGCGAGAGAAATATTGTACTAGAAAACCACACTAGATTTAATTCCCAGGAAAGATTGGAGGCGTCACAACGGTCGCGCTTAAAACCCAATCTCCTCGACAGAATTAACTAGACGTATTTAATAGCACAATATAACACTACAACTATAACTAACAATGGCTACTTGAAGAATAGCACAAAATAAAGAACACCAAAATATAACGAGGTTCGGCCAATTTAGCCTACGTCCTCGGACCCCACCAAAATATTTCACTAAACAAAAGAAAGGACCAAAAGTGAAATATACAAAACTATAGAGGAGAAAAGAAGAATAGCCAAAGATGAGAGGCTAAGGGATGTTTTCTAATGTAAATAGATGGTCTCTTTTTATAGTGTAAAGAGACCACTCTTTACAACCAATTTCCAATGTGGGATATTGCTCAACTTTGAAATGAGCCATTTTTCAACAGAAATAGCCTCCGGACTTCATCCTGTGCCTTTAAACATTTGTACACTTGTTCCTCAATTATTTGTTTGAATGATTCTACAAGGCTTGAAAGTATTTGTTTTGCAGTATAATCATGTGATACTGTCACCCAAGCATGAATATGAAAATGCTCCTGAATTAGTCGATCTTTATAAGCATTGATGGCAAGAGTAGTCTTACCAATTCCTCCCATACCACATATTGGGATGACACGGAGTTTGGATGATTCTCCACAAAGTCGAGACTTTATCTTCATCAAGTCCTCGTCGAAACCAACCATGACATCTTTGCCAGTGGATGAACTAGCAACATACGAAGAATTAGAGATCAATCTTATGTCTCCGGTTCTAACGCTATTCTTGACCTCCATCACCTCCTTAGCTATTGATGAAACAATTTCATATGCTACTATTCAAATCAAATGAAATTGATTGCAAGAAAGAAGTATATTCACATTACACAAAGTTCTCACACTCAATCATCAACATGGTCGGTCAAAGTATAACGGCGAGGGGTGTGGATCGGAGGAGTAACGGCGAGTTCTCGGTGGAAGGGCCAAAATATTGGCTTGGAACAGTCAGATCGGGCGATTTCTCGGCCAAATCGGCCGGAGAAGATGAAATATGAAAGAGGCGACACAGAAAGGGTTAACAAAAGATAAAGAACAAAAAAACGAGAGAGGGAAGGGAAAGCTCCAAGTGTTCTGACAAAAGAGAGAAGGGAAAAAATATCTACTTTATTTTTAAATTTTATGGTATTAATAAATTGAAAACACTAATAGTAACTAATCGCGGTGACAACACTGTATGCGCGTTTCTTTAAAAATCATATATTAAATAATTAATTTATTTATTATTTTGTTATATGAAAACTTTTCAATATCATGTGTTCCCTAAAATAATGGAGACACAAATTTTATCAATGATTGTATGAATTGCCTTAAATTTCGCTCAATTCGTGTGCAAAAATATAAAAAATAATTAATAAATTTTTGATTTAATATTAATTACTTCAAATAAAATGTTAAAGAAAAGAGGAAAAATAAAAAAAAGAAATGGGATGTGAAATAAAATTAAGCTTGAATATTAGAATTCATGAATAAAATTTTGGTTTCATGAATCATAAGATTCTTATTATCAGGGACGGAGCTAGAATTCAGAGCTCGAGAAGGCGAATGTAAAAATTTGAAAAAATCTTAATATTTTTAGATTTTGGGTGGGATGAAATGTCAAAAATCAAAAAATTATAAGGGGCAAAATGTAAAAAGTAAAAATTTTGTAGGGAAAAAAAAATTCCTCAAAATTGAGGGAGGGGGGCCCGGGGGGCCCCACTAGCCCCTCCTCCCATCGTCTCTGGTTATTAAGCCATCTCATCGAAACATTTAAAGTAGTATCATAACTATGATATAGTTATATAGAGAAGATCTAGAGATAATTTTTCCATACTTAAATTTTAACCGAACAATGTAGCGTACCTCTTTAATTATTAATTTACTTTTCTTTTTCTTTTTGGTGTAAAGTTAGAACTTCATTATCAATAAGCAACTGTACAACGATGCAACACACAACATTACATATCACGACTTGCTCATGTGTGCCCACAAAGCTAATTACAACTCAAACTCAAAAAAAGAATCAATGTAAAAGATAGTCTATGTATATTCTATCCCTATTAGAAATGTTTTGTTGTTTGCACCCAACTATTCTGAAGTTTAGATCCTGTTTCAAGAGATCAGCTACACACCTACTTGACCGATCCTTATGAGTGAAAATTCTTCTATTTCTCTCCTCCCATGTTCTATATATAACACCCGTCACTGCAGTATTCACAATTTTCCTCTTTAAATCCCACTTTCTAAACGCATAAGCTAACCATCTTGTCCATCTCCCAAATAATACAGGGTACCCTGTTACCTGAACCCACTGCATAATAATCGCCATAACTTCTTGCACCCAACTACAGCAAAAATACAAATGTTCCACTGACTCTACACCCTGACCACACATAACACAACTGCAATCTTCTAAAGATTGATTTGGTATTCATTATAGGAAAAGGGGAGATAGGATATAAAAGGAGATAATACACTGTGCATGGTAGAGATGGAATTAATATATGACACGTTTGGTATACATTATAAAAAATGATGCCATATCTTGAAGAATGTTTGGTAATGATGATAATTCAGACAAAATCTCCTAAATCCCTAAAATACCCCTGCTTTTAAAAATCGTTGTTGGGCCTTCAGAAGTGTGTGTTGAATTTGTATCTTAAACAAACCAAAAAACCCAAATTATATTCCCATTCCTCATCGTAAACACAGAGGAAGAAATAGATACAAAGAAACCCTAACCAAAACTCTACAGTGGCCAATATCTAGAATCAACGGGCTCTGTTCACCCATCCCCGTCGATCAAGATACGCAAATAACGTAAGTCTAATTGCATAGTGTTTTTGTCCTCGATTATGTAGAATTAATACTTGAACATTCAAATTGTTAACACACTTTTGTCTAATTTTTTCAGATATTAAAATAAATTTGCGGTATTATCTGGGTAAGTGTTCTTAAATTATTTGATATCTTAGACAAGTTTGGTAGTTATATTTTAGTTATATCCATAGATATTACTTTTTTATTTACTTTTTTTATTGGTTCTATAGTTCCCTTTATAATGGAGTGATGTATTTTTTCGTGGTTGTTTAATTTATTTGAGTTGTGACTTTATGTGACTGTAAAACCCGGAATAGGTTGAATTTTACGATATAATATATGTTGTCTTAAAACTTGACTTGTTAATCTAGATTCCAAAGTCACTCAAATCGTACCGATATCATCACATATTTGTAAGCTCCTGAAAAGATGAATTCTTTTATTATGAACACGTTAAAATTACATTTGAGTTGTTTAGGGTCTTACAACTTTAGGCAATTAGAATCAATATCCTGAAAATGGTATATATCCCGATTTTGTTTGTTACACCCGTAAATTTGTTTGTTGTATATAATTGTAAGACATTTCTATTTTCATGTAGAATGACGAACAATAGTGTTTGGGGGTCACGTAGCAGGGGAAGTAGCAGCAGTTACTCATTGTATACTGGTGTCGGCTTTGATGATGACCCTAAGTACTGTGGTTGTGGGGTGTTGTTGCATACACAGACATCAAGGACCAAAAAAAACCCGGGCCGTCGTTTTAAGGCCTGTCCAATTAGAGGAGTACGTGTTTTGTGTGTTATCAATTTTGAAGTTGTGCAATGTAGATATTTTTTTTATATTAATTAAGTATCACAAATCTCGTAACTTTGAGATTAATTCAAAATTGTGTTTACAGGAACGCAACTGCCAACTGTTCAAGTGGCTCGATGACGATATTCCTCCTAATCATAAGAGAGTTAGAAGACCATTCCCGTGAATTGACGCATCAACTAAACACTTTGAAGCACAGGTATCAAACAATGGTTTGTGTGGCTACAATTAGTTTGATAATTCTATGTCTTGCAATAATTATCCCAAGCGTGAACATCCCGAACTGCGTGAACGTGCTGCCAATTGGCTATAGGATTTGACTATCCTAACTACGCCCATAATTCAACTTTCATTGCTGGAATTAAACTTTAATAAGTTTGGCCAGGCAATTGCTGTAGTTCCAACTCAACTAGTTGTCTTTTGCTTTTACTACCTTGCAATGTCATTGTATTTGTGGACGTATAATATGTTGCTACAATGAAAATCAGTCCTTAAATGTATTAGTGGTAATTAGAGTGTCCTATGTTGTATACGTGATGTTCTATGACGTATTTTACATTGTGTTTGTTTTTACCCTAATGGATTTGTAACCAAAACATTGGTTTATGAACGATTATATGATATATTTACTTATGTAACCATAATTTTTTTGCAATAAGCTATATGTTCTGAATGTTGTATGCTGGAGCCTCGAAAAACTTGTCACTTTATAAACGTGAACAACAGGCTATGAAATTGAAAATTAATAAGTGGCAAAAATATGAAAAAACAAATTCTAGAGCCTATAACTTGACATTTACATCACCTCATCAGCATTGGTTGTCATGGTTTGTTACAATAAGATGTGTAATAATTAAGCTTTATTTTTTGACTTGTAAACTATAAAATGGTTATATTATAAAAAGGTTATATTAAACATCTTTTAATGACCTAGTGTTTAAGACAAGTTATAAATCCTAATAACATCTACTGTTCCCCATTTATTTTACCAAATTGTTCCTTGACATTTTGGGTTAATTATTTACAACGGTGCTTTGAAATTCTTCATTTTTTAGTAGGATGTGTTTTGATGGATTTTTAAGTAAAATGGATGTATTATATGGATTTTTGGCTATAGTTACAAAGATACCCATTTTAACCCCTACTATTATTTTTGTAGAAATTATGTTTATTTTTTTTATTTTTTTTGGTCATATAAATTATGTTTATTTGAACATTGTTTTATATTTCAGCTATAAAAAGGGAGACCATAAAGTAACGTTGACCTCAGATTTTAATTTATGCTGATGTATAAAGAATTTGGCCATAATAACAACAAAAGAATGGTACTCTTTGGTGACCTGCCACTGTTGTTTTAAAATGGAACTTTTTTGTTGAATTCAAAGTTTAACTACTGTTTTCTTTGTGCTAATCAGATGTATTTATCTTTATCATTTTGAATATATACTACCTGTTTTTAATATAGAAATGCAGCCTATTTTTCAAAATCATACGAAAATTATATAGAAGGGGGCTTGGGTATAATTGCAAATGCGTCTCAAATGACGATTAATGTTTGTGATCTTAATTAGTGGCTACTATACACCATTTATTTCACATATCTTTTAGGACTAATTTTGCAGATTTGCTATGTAGTAGCATTAAATTGATATCCTACTTAGTAAATGCACATTTCCCTCCCTTGGATATATGTTACCATATTTCCTGAAATGGTGAATCATTTTATAGATAGAAGAGCTTTAAATTTTTGGACATTTGAATGATTGATAGCCCACTTATATTCTCTCACTTGTATTTAATGGACAAAAATCATAGATATTAATGTTTTAGATCTTAAAAAGTATGGTTGGTGATGTTAATTAATGTTTTTTATCCTATAAAGTGGGCAAAAAATATGATCTGCAGAATGTATCCAATCTCCCCCCTCATGTAGATTTGGTTAGTGATAACATTAATAGTTATAAATGCACACTCCCTTCATTAGTATATATGTCATATTTACAAGAATATATATATATATATATATGTATGTATAACATACTTAATTTAGTCCTTAAATTTATCTCCTGTGGTGAATCAATTTGTAAAATAAATTGCTTTAAATACTTGACATTTGAATGATTGACAGCCCACTTTTCTTCTCTCACGTGTATTTAATGTACTGGTATTTTTTATATTAATTTAAATGCATCTTAACAAATAAGGTTGGTGATGCTACTATTGCACAATAATTTAATGCAAATTGGGGTTATTCCTATATTTCCTGAAACAACATTTTTGGTATGAAGTTGCATTAAAAGCATCCATGTTAATTATTTGGTAAAGGCACAAAGTTAACAGTAGATTGTATGTTGAAGCAGACCTTACTATTTAGGTTCGGGCAGACCTTATTATTTTCCTTCCTTCATGACAGTATAACACACGTAAATGGCATATATATATATATATATATATATTTATTAATTGGTGTAGTAACTAATGTGCAGATATGGAAATCAACCTGAACATGAAAGCATGCAAAAATATGTATTTAATTTCAATGATTGACAGCCTACATTTATCTCTCAATTAATGTTTTTGATCCTACAAGTGGGAAAAAAATGTCATTTGCAGTATCATCTTTAATGCAGATTTGGTAAGTGGCTTCATTTAAAGGGTATCCATGTTAGTAAATGTGATGCAGATTTTGTATATATGTCATACATACATATATATATATATATATGTATATATGCATGTATTTATTAGGGGATTGTTATTATTTGTTTGGATATATATATATATATATATATGTATTGCTCTTATATTTTTGTATGTATATGTACCACAACTGAAAGCCTAATTACCATTATAAGTAGAATACATGTTATTTGCTGTTATATTACTATCAATTGCTGCTGTAAAAAATTCAAAACATACACAATTGAATTCTGCTTTTTTTTTTAATTAGGAACAACCTTTTGCATATGCCTACATGAGTGAAGGAGATCCTAAGTGGAGGGAGTTGCAAATAATTTTCATGGACATGACTGCACATGGGGAGCAAAAAATGTTGGAGCATGTCATTGATATTCCATCTAGTGATGAGGAGATGGACATGATCATGGCTGAAAATTATCAAAACAACCTACTACCTGTCATTGAAGGGATCCCGTTCTATGACCTATCTTCTGGTGATAATGATGAAGAAGTACTCAATGCTCAAGTGTTACCCGAGATACTTCTGATTGTGGTGTCAGATGATGATATTGGAAGCCCCGACACACAATTTTGGAAAGAAGTGTTTGAAGGCTATGCAAGTGACACCGGCTCTGAGGAATACGAGAACAACACCGGTCTCGTTTTCTTTCCTATGTATGAATAAATCGCAGCCAGGTCTAATTTCGATGAACAAGCACCAGTTTCACCCACAAGCCCCATCAACAATTCCCAACTTACATCAGCCCTAGCTCGTCGGCGTCCAACTCTCCAAGCTACGACTCTTGAATGGTGTGGTATCCTAAAATTTTCAATTGGCTTATATTGCATGCGTGTCTAGTGTATTAGGTGTGTCTGTTTCCTTCTCTATTTGTGTCCTAGTATGTGTGTTTGTATTATGATCTTTTGGAAGTATGTAAGGCTTACAAAACTGTTGTAGCCTCTATCAATATTATCTAGTAATCGTGTGTTAGTTTTCTAAAGGCCTTCATCACTAGTGCATAGTAAAGATGGAAGGTGGCCATTGTATGGATGTTAATGCATTTCTGTAAGCCTATGAATGAAATGCTTGTGTGTTGTTGTGTAATGTCTTTTTTTTTAATTTCCAACAATACTTTATAATTGAAATGAATGTTTATTGACATTAATCTGTTCTACCACTCGTGACTATAAAGCATTACAATTCATGCATTGTACTTCAATAGGCACAGTCAATAATGCAGTATCTTTGGTCTGCATTTCTACGAAATATTATTGTTTATTCTACAGGAATTCCAATATTCTCCACAAGTGGTTCCCTCATACACAAAACAAGAACAACTGTCACATGCATGCAGCCTATGCTGTTTTATTGTCCAGTTTTCTAAAAAAATTAAGTCAATTTTTGTAAAAGTTTGTAAAATCAATTCAAGACAGGTGTTGGGAAGCATTTCATTTCACTCCACTAACCAAGAAAGACAAAAGGCAATAGTAAAAACTTTGTTAATAATTTATTTTCAAAAAATCGAAGCCTAAAGGACACCCTCTTTTCTCCTTTTTAACTTTGACATACCCTTTGACAGAGGCAACAATCTCATTCCAACAAAGAGTTGTCTTCTACCTCTCACTTTCATCAAAGCACAAGTAAGATTTTTTCCTTATTAGTTTCTTTTGTTTTTTAGCCAATTATGTTTAATTATTCTGTATTTCTCTCTACTATGTGGGAGTACTTTAATAAGCACAACATTTAAACTTTGTTGTTAATTTATACTAACTTACCCGGACATAGATCTGAGTTTTTTGGTCTAATTGCATGTAGTTCTTTCTTCTATTTATGTGTTTTGTTTGAAACTAGGTAGGTTGATTTCCAATCTTTTCCAATTTTGGGTGGTGTTGTTCGTTACAAATATTGTCTTTGACCAAAATTGAGTTAGTAAATGTGTTCTGTTTTTGGTGGTCATGAAATTTTTTTGCTGTACTGCAAAATTCAGTTTACAATAATTTCTACACACACATTTTTTAATTATAATTTTTCAAATTCAGTTTAATGCATGTGTTCAGTTTACTTTATTGTGTTTTTGATCAAAAATATCTATTGGGAAAATATAGAATAAAAAATTACCCAGTTAGACTTCATATGTTACATGTTACCCGAGCACCTTTCATTTTTAGACTTTTGCCACTACATCAGGAACTGAATTTGAGTTTTAGACTTGTCATCATAAACAATTTTACACTTGTGATTTTTGAGTACCTATTAATCTGCTTAGTTGGCGAAATACTTATTTTGAGTCACCTTTAATTAAACTTTTACGATAATGCATTTTCATTTGACTAGGAAACTAATGGCTGGTCCTTCACAAGATGGTGAGAGTTTGGATTTTTACAAGATCGTGTTTGCACCAACTTCTTTCACTGACCTGGTTAGTACATTGTATTTTTTTACTACATAAACTTATAATTTGTGTAAAAACATAGTAGAATCAACATCTCTTTAAATTTTAAACTGTAAAATATGAATTTATTCTTCTTATTACATAGATGTTACCAGAGGAGTTTGTGAGGAGATCAAACATTGCACCTGGAGACGTAATGACAGTGGAAACTTACTTGGAAACATTTACGTTCACAATCGAGAAAGTGGACAGGCGTTTGATGCTACACAGCCGTACATGGGAGCATTGTGTGAGGCAACATGACATTGGGGATAAGTGGTTCCTACTTTTCACCCACAAAAGCAAATGCATTTCAAACTAAGTATGTTTGATCCAAGTGCTTGCAACATTGAAAACAAATTCGTTCACAGTGATAGTGAAGGTATGCAAAGCTACCTTTCCCATTATAAGTATGTTAGCTTTCCAACTTTATTGTTTATTATGAAGCTATTTATCTATTACTTATAACGAGAATTTTTGGTATTGTAGATATTCTAAGTGACACTGAAGAACTAAGTGAGGCACTTAGGGACAACTTACATGTTGATGACGCACGAAAGTTATTTAGTGTCAAAATACCTCATTCCAGTGCATATAATTATCACACGGCTCGCCTTGGTCGCTTGGTATATTCATTACATGTCAAACATTAAATTATAGAACAATTTGTTATTTATGTATTCCATGGAATTTATTTTTTCATAACTTGACTTGGCAGAGCATTCCCGCGGATGCATGGTCAAAATATAATTTGCTTCGCTTTAACAAAACTGAGTTGAGGGTGCCGCCCAATTCATCCGACAAATGGGATGTTGAATTGAAATGTGTAAGTAAATCGAGCGGTTCTAGCCAGGGAACTTTTGCATTGAAAGAGGGTTGGGTGAAATTCCCCAAAGACAACAAGATTAAGGCTCAAAACACGTGCCATTTTGAGATTATCGGGGAGGAAGGAAACACGGTGAAAATGAATGTGGGCATTAAGAAGAGTTAAAATATGATTAACATGATTATTATCTTTAGGTTAGGAATGAAGTTTATGAACAATTTATTGTGTCTTATTTAGGATTTAAGATATTTGTGTTTGTGGTGTGAAGAATGTAAGTGGATTTATGCTACTTTTGTTACTTCTAGTTTATCATTTCGTTGGGTTTGAAGGTGCCTTGTTAGTGTGTTCAAGGAGCCTTCATTTAGTTTGTTTTGCTGCTTGAATGATCAAACTATTTTGCTTTGTTGTTGTTTAAATATTTTGTTATGATATTATGTTTGGTCCAATTATCGATTTGCTAGATTTTGTTTTAGGTGGACGAACGTATTTCGTTTGTATGTATATATATGCATGTGCATTATGTACATAAATGGTCGCCAAATTTATAAACCCAATACCATGATATATATCACATTCAGAAGGAAAGCCACTGGATTGAATTTTTTATTGTGTATATAATGTTTTCTTTTTTGCCACAATATATAAATAAAGAGCATCCACTTGAAAAGAAAGACTTAAATAAACACCACACTTGTTACCCATTTCATAATACATAGCTTAATTCAACGTAAAACCAACGATTTTTCCAACATCATATATGCATACTAATAGAAAGCACATGCAACACCAACATCTAAAGGTTGCACAAATAACTGAAACACCAACATAAAAACAGACATAAATATGCAAGCATTTTTGCCGCCAAAACAAACAAGTACGAAAATGAAGCTTAAAACCACAAGGGAGTTTAGGTCGAAACTAACCAAATATTATAAAGACCATGATATAGCATACCTACACCTAAGCATGCAACCCATAAATTCCCTTAAGCAATAGTTTCCTTTCCAGGAAACTTGCCTTCCAAAATCATCTTCACCATAGTTTTTTCGTCCATTGTTCGAGAGACTGAAGAAGAGATCCATGTTCTTGGTATTATTGACAATAAGATGGGATACCATTATCATTGCTTCCATGTCAAGTGAACTAACCTCGCCAAGTGCTTCAAGAACAGCTTTCCTAGACATTGAAGCGTCATGTTCAAAACCAATACGTCTAGAGATGTCCCCGAGCCTATTATCAGTCTTGTCGCAAAATGAACTCATAAGGTCGATGAAACGATCATCGTTCTCATCAACCATTTTTCTCTTCCTCTTATCGCTCTTGCTACTACCACTTGTGTTAGCATTTGACACAGACATGCTTTGCACCTTGTCAAACTGAGAATTAGAGAAAACAGGAACATAGTCCCCCCCTCTTCAACATCATTTCCTTGTTCCTTATTAGCATCCTTGTTAAACAGTTCCTGAACCACGTCAACAAATCCTTCAGCACATTCCCCGGTAGCCCTATCCTTTCCAAATATCTCGACCCAATTGCCATACAATGGCCACGTTTTGAAGCGCATATTTCGAGCATTACTATTTGGTACGTGTCGAATGCACCAAAATATAATTACTGTTCTCACAAGAATTTGTAGTACTCGTAAGTCCAGGTCGAACCCTAGAGATTGGTTGATCAAAATAATATTCAATGGGGAGGTTTGTTTGATGAATTAATAATGACAGGAATTAAATAGGAAGTTCAATAAATGTAAAGCATCGATTCAAGGATAGTTCGTTCTTCAATTCAAGTTGATCATAGACACCTAAAATACTATCTATTCTTTGATTACTTAGCCAAGAACATAAATAACCAGCTATTTATATCCCTATTAACTTCCGTATATCATTAACCAAAGCCCAGCACCCGGTTAAATTCTTATTATCAACTGACTCGGTATTAAGCAATCCTAATCATGTTAATAATAGCATAACGAATTAGAAGCGACTAAGGATAAACAATAGTTTAAGCAAGCGCCAACTATTTAATTTACTCTAATGTTTCCCTTAGGTTATCAACGAAAATTGGGATCCTAATCATGAAAACCTAATTGCTACATGCACAAATCAAACATAACAATTACGGATTATGAAGATTTGTTAGCAATAGATTGTAATAGATAATCAACTAATGTGCACCTTAGATTATTATCTAAACAAGCATGAACATTAAGAATAAGAAACAAAAGATAATCAAACCGTAGATAGATAGATGAAGCTCCGTGTCTCACAACATGTGAATCAAAATGAACTCCCTTGAATCGAAAGAAAAACTTAGCTACTCATAATTGTAAGCATAAAACTTGAAAATACTATTTTTCTAACTCTCTTCTCTTTGTTTTCTTCTTGTTTTTGTTGTTCTTCTTCAACTCTTGCAGGACATATATATAGGCAATGAAAAGATGACATAATCATAGAGAGAATATATTCCCTCTTCCTTTATCAAGACATGGAGAATATATTCTTCCCTTTAACATCAAAGCATGGAGAATATATTCTTCCCTTTAACATCAAAGCATGGAGAATATATTCTTCTCTTTAACATCAAAGCATGGAGAATATATTCTTCCCTTTACATTCTGATTTGTCACCTCTAATTCATCAAATCTGACTTTGACTCCTTCTAGACATTTGTAGCTTTATGTGTTAGCTTTCATTTCCAACTGGCCTTGACTGAATCCAAGATACATAACTCTAGTTATGAATTTTTCACCAAAGCTGCGCATTCCAGTCCAGTCCAGAACAGAAATCTTCATTAAATTCTTCAACACTTTCGAGCCCTTTAACTTCCGAACTGGGTCTGGACTTCTTGATAAGAAATATAGGCCTTTGTCTTAGCTTTCCAACAAAATAAAATTCAATAGAAACTAATGTCTGCATCTCCAGATATATTAATATTTCCGAAACATCGCCAAATCTGTCATTTTGATTGAAATTGATATTTTGCACTTCAACTCTTGCCCAAATCACAAAATGAGATAAAATCAGTTCCAATGGCCATATAATCACAATAAAATGCTAAAGATAGAGGTAATAAAATATATAAATATTGCACTTATCAAATTCCCCCACACTTAGCTCTTGCACGTCCTCGGGCAAAGATAAAGAGAAACTAGAAAAAAAAAAAACTAAAACTAAAGCCAACCACTTTCGTAGGTAACACGGTTGCATTTAGCATATGCAACAAGCCTTTAAACCCCTAGGTTACCCCTAGTGGACGAGTTTAGTCTCGTGAGGGTTTGCAGAAGATATACCCACAAAATCAATCTCTCAATGTACAAACAAGCAAGTTCATGAAATTTTCTTTCCAAACATCATCGATTCATAACCAAAAATTAACAAAATTCGCTAGAAAGGTTAATCATGTGTCCACCATTACTCTTGCATTCACACAAACTTCTCAAGAATTCACTTCATTTTGTAACCGCAATACTATTAATGCAACATTTAACTCAACATCATCCCTTTATATTTCCTCAAGCATGAATTAAAACGAGCAATATATTATTATTAAGCACACACTTGTCTTTTGACGCGAATACAAACATTATTCATGAATGCACCCGGTTACTCAACAAGCGGATCATTTCATTCCGGACATACTTTGAATAGCCCTATTAGATTTCCAACACAGTAGCAGGTTTGGGCCGATAGATCCCAGACTAGATAGTCTTAGGTTATCAAGCTTGAAAACTCCTCAGGCTTAATCCCTTCAGTGTAGATAATCCCAGGCGCTATATTATATCTTCAACATTACATAGTTTACGCCTCAAGCTTTACACCGAGGAATTTCATCCGTTATTACTTTAAATCACTATCAACCAGATTAACCTTGAGGATTTTGAAGGAATTTCAGTGAGTCAAAAGTCACATACAAAGTTATGCTAAATTACGAATTTACACGAATTTCTCTAAAAGTCTGTACTTCAACAATTATAACAATTTTAACACTACTTAACTTCTCTATTGAATCTAGTCTATTTTTCAATCAACCACTGATGAAGGGAAATAATTTTTCACTACCTTACTTGGCTGCACAATAAAGAATTTTTTTTTTTAACTCATAAAACAAATAACTAACCATCTCCCCCACACTTAAAATCTACATTGTCCTCAATGCAACACAGAATGAAAATAAATAAATAAAAATAAAAAAAATGAACAAACGAAATTAAAAGAGATAGGGAAAAAGAAAGCAAATCTGATGATGGTCGTTCAGCCACTCTTGGGTTGCCTCCCAAGCAGCGCCTTTTTTTATAGTCGTTGGCTCGACTTTGCAGCCTTTTAATCCAAGTAAGTTGGATTGATCAATGAAACTTCTTCAATTGTATGCTCTTGAAAACCTTCATAGAAAGGTTTAAGTCTATGTCCATTTACCTTGAACAACTTGTTAGTTTCTAAGCTTTGAATCTCTACTGCACCATAAGAAAATACATTAATCACAACAAAAGGTCCAACCCAACAAGAACGTAACTTACCAGGCATTAATTTGAGTCTTGAGTTGTAAAGCAACACTTTTTGTCCAATCACAAATTCCTTCCTAGAGATCATCTTGTCATGAAACCCCTTGGTCTTCTCCTTGTAAATTCGGGAATTCTCATAAGCATCAAGGCGAATCTCCTCTAACTCTTGTAGTTGCAACTTCCTATGTATACCAGTTTGATCTCTATCTAAATTGCAACTCTTTATAGCCCAAAACGCTTTGTGTTCCAATTCCACCGGAAGATGACACGATTTACCAAAGACTAACCTATATGGAGACATCCCAATAGGTGTTTTATAGGCTGTCCGGTACGCCCATAATGCATCTTCAAGTCGAAGACTCCAATCTTTTCGATTAGGATTTACAATTTTTTCCAAGATGGACTTGACTTCTCGATTGGACACCTCGGCTTGCCCATTTGTCTGAGGGTGATAAGGTGTGGATGTCTTATGAAACACCCCATATTTTTTTAGCAAAGTGTCCACAACTCGGTTACAAAAATGGGACCCCTGATCACTTATCAACGCTTTTGGTATGCCAAACCTACTAAAAATGTTAGACTTGAGAAAACCTACAATAGCTTTAGAATCATCAGTTTGGGTGGTTTTAGCTTCCACCCACTTCGAAACATAATCAACCGCAAGTAAGATATAAACAAAACCAAAGGAGGAAGGAAAAGGTCCCATAAAATCAATACCCCATATATCAAAAACCTCACAAACAAGTATGGGCGTTTGAAGCATTTCATTCCTATGACTTAAATTCCCAGTCCTTTGACATTGTTCACAATTTTTACACATGACATAAGCATCACGGAATAAAGTAGGCCAATAGAAACCACTATCTAACACTTTTCTTGCAGTTCTCTTAGGTCCAAAATGACCACCACACGCATAAGCATGACAAAATTTCAAGACAGACTCTAATTCAGAATCAAGCACACATCTCCTAATAATTTGATCGGAACAAAACTTCCACAAGTATGGATCATCCCACACATAATATTTTGCCTCACTCTTAATTTTATCTTTCTTAGCTCTACTCAAATCATCAGGTAAAGTTCTAGAAACTAAATAATTCACTAAATCAGCATACCAAGGAACCATACCTTGCAGAGCAAACAATTGCTCATCCGGAAAGAATTCTTGTAGTGGCACTAGATTTTCTTTTCGAACTAATCGACTCAAATGATCTGCCACCAAATTTTCAGCCCCCTTTTTATCTTTAATCTCCAAATCAAATTCTTGAAGAAGAAGAATCCATCTCATTAACCTCGGTTTTGATTCTTTCTTCGCCAAAAGATGTCTTAAAGCTGCATGATCAGAAAATACAATCACTTTAGATCCAAGTAGATAAGAACGAAATTTATCTAAAGCAAAAACAATAGACAAAAGTTCTTTTTCAGTAGTTGAATAATTGCACTGAGCCGCGTTAAGGGTCCGGGAAGCATAATGGATCACATGAGGTTGTTTGCCAACTCCTTGTCCTAAAACTGCTCCCATTGCATAATTACTCGCATCACACATTATTTCGAATGGAAGAGACCAATCTGGTGGCTGCATCAAAGGTGCAGTGGTTAACGCTGATTTCAGTTTATCAAAAGCATCCTTGCAGTCTTGGGTGAATTCGAAAATCACATCTTGTTGTAGCAACTTGGATAGAGGCAATGCAATCTTCGAAAAATCCTTGATGAATCTACGATAAAAACCTGCATGGCCAAGGAAAGATCGCACATCCCTCACACATGTGGGGTAGGGTAAGTTCACAATTAAATCTACCTTAGCTTTATCTACCTCAATACCCCTACATGAAATAACATGTCCTAATACAATCCTTTGTTTTACCATAAAATGACATTTTTCAAAATTCAAAACAAGGTTTGTGTCAATGCAACGATCAAGCACACGAGATAAATTTTCAAGACAAGAATCAAATGAATCCCCATGCACAGTAAAATCGTCCATAAAAACTTCAATGTACTTTTCGATTAAATCGGAGAAAATACTTATCATGCAGCGCTGAAAAGTGGCTGGTGCATTGCAAAGTCCAAACGGCATCCTCCGATAAGCAAATGTTCCAAACGGACACGTGAATGTGGTTTTCTCTTGGTCTTCAGGAGCAATCACAATCTGGTTATAACCTGAGTAGCCATCAAGAAAACAATAATGAGATTTACCGGCTAATCGTTCAAGCATTTGATCAATAAAAGGTAAAGGAAAATGGTCCTTTCTCGTTGCTGCATTCAGCTTGCGGTAATCAATGCAAACACGCCACCCATTTTGAATCCTCGTAGGAACTAGCTCATTATTCTGGTTCTGCACTACCGTCACTCCAGATTTTTTTGGTACAACCTGAACAGGACTGACCCATTTGCTGTCTGAAATTGGGTAAATAACTCCTGCATCCAACAACTTCAGGATTTCTTTCTTTACTACATCCATCATCAATGGATTCAACCTCCTTTGAGCCTCTCTGCTTGGTTTTGAGTCATCCTCTAACAAAATCCGGTGCATGCACATGGAAGGACTAATTCCCTTGATGTCTGCTATAGTCCATCCAATTGATGTCTTATGATCTCGAAGTATTCTAACAAGTCTTTCCTCTTGCACCATAGTCAGATTCTTTGCAATTATTACTGGCAAGGTCTCAGTCTCCCCTAAGTACGCATACTTCAGATGGTCGAGTAAGGGCTTAAGTTCTAAATTCGGTGCCTGCAACACAGATGGCAGCAATTTTGTGTGATTAAATGATAATTCAATTTTTGACACATTATACCTGCTAGGAGCTGGTGGTAAGGACTGCAAAGCCATAATCATCTCTTCAACTTCATCACTAAAATTCAGATGTTCCCCGAATTGCCATAAACCATGACTGAGTACTACTTCCAATGCATCCACTTGATTTTTCTCAAAAACCTCCTGGGCTAACACATCAATAATATCAATAGAATAAACTGAATTCACATCAGGGGGATACCTCATGGATTCGAATATGCTAAATTTGACAATCTGCCCATCGAACTCCATTGACAAAGTGCCATCATGAGCATCAATCTTTGTTCTTGCTGTTTTGAGGAAGGGGCGTCCTAGGAGGATCGGGGCTGGATTTGGGGATCCATTATCTTCCATATTCAGAACGTAAAAATCAGCTGGAAAGATTAATTCATTCACCTGGACTAACACATCCTCAAGCACCCCCTCGGGGTATGCATTAGATCGATCCGCCAATTGTATAATAACACCAGTTTGTTTCAAGGGACCCAAATTAAGAGATGCATAAATTGAATAAGGCATGACGTTAATTGATGCACCTAAATCTAACATGGCACGTTCAAATCTATTATTACCAATCACACAAGGGATAGTAAACGTACCTGGATCCTTACACTTAGGTGGCAGTTTTCGCTGGATTATTGCAGACACATTTTCATCCACTTTAATCTTTTCGTCTCCTCGTAGCTTCCTCTTCGTGGTGCATAGCTCCTTAAGAAATTTCGCATATCTCGGAATCTGACTAATAGCATCAAGCAGTGGAATGTTTACTGCTACCTTCCTGAATGTCTCCAATATCTCCTTCTCTTCATTTTGTTTCTTGGATTTACTTAACCTGCTCGGAAAGGGGATGGAAACAGGAACAGTGTTAGTGGAATTATGCATGTTTGAAGGAAAACTAACCTTAGGAGCTTCGAGACTAATTTTAGCTTCTGTGGGTTTTTCTTCTTCCGGCACACTTTGAGTTGGGCTCTGAATTTCTTTTCCACTCCGCAAAGTTACTACACTGGCATTCTCTCTAGGATTTATGATTGTTTGGGAGGGTAATTTGCCCGAACCTTGAGCTTCCATCTTGCTCATCGAAGTTGCTAACTGACTTATCTGTTTCTCTAAATTTTGGATGCTGTTTCTTGTTTCCTGTTGAAACTGTTGGGTATTGTTAGCGAGAGCTTTAACAATTTCATCTAAAGCCATACCTGAATTTGAAGATTGATTCGTTTGATGTTGCTGTCGAGGCTGGAAAGAATTTTGATAACGATTTTGTCCAACTTGATTTCCATAACTGAGATTGGGGTGATCTCGCCAGCCTGGATTGTATGAATTGGAATAAGGATCGTACTTTCTTTATTGCTGACCTGGGAATCCTCCAATGGCATTGGCTTGCTGGTTCGTTTCTTCTTGCAATGTTGGACACGCATCAGTGAGGTGTCCTGTAACTGAACAAATACCACATACCTTCGCTACTTGCATATTTCCTACCGCCATCTGACGAACTAATGACGTTAACTCAGAAATTTGATGCTCAAGGTTAGATGTACTTACCTCATTAACTGCTTTAGGTGTGTGGTCCAACCTCATGCCAAATTGCTGTGAATTTGCCGCCATATTGGAAATCAAATTTCTGGCAGCTGTGGGGGTTTTATCTACTAACGCTCCTCCACTCGCTGCATCAATCATGTTCCTGTCCATATACAGTAAGCCTTCATAAAAATATTGAATTAACAATTGCTCACTTATTTGGTGGTGGGGGCAGCTTGCACACAACTTCTTAAAACGCTCCCAGTATTCGTATAATGACTCTTCATTGTACTGCCTTATGCCACAAATTTCTTTTCTTATGTTGGCAGCCCTTGAAGCTGGGAAGTACTTTTCCAAAAACAGCCTCTTCACTTCATTCCATGTTGTTATCGTCCCCGATGGTAAATAATAGAGCCAATCCTTTGCATCATCAGCTAAGGAGAATGGAAAAGCTCTCAATTTAATCTGCTCCTCGGACACTCCAGTTGGTCTCATGCTTGAACAAACAACATGGAACTCCTTCAGATGTTTATTTGGATCCTCTCCTGCAAGACCACGAAATTTAGGTAATAAGTGAATCAATCCAGATTTCAATTCAAAAGCAACATCTAAAGTAGCGTATTCAATGCATAAAGGTTGTTGATTAAAATTTGGAGCAGCCAACTCCTTTAGAGTCCTATTGTTGGTTGCCATGACTTCCTCTTCGTCTGAATCACTTGAAAACAGGTGCAGAGATTCGGTGCTTCCCTTTGGAGAAGGGATTGACTCTTTCGGTATTGAGTTTTGCTCTTCAATTGCCCGTTTAGCCTCTCTTCTTAATCTGTGGAACGTTCTTTCAATCTCTGGATCAATTTCCTGGCTCGTAGAGGTCATAAAACACAAAACTAACAAGGTAAAGTATAGAAATATCGAAAACAAATAAAAATAAAACTTAAAAACCGACTGAAAACACAAAAACGCAAAAAAACAACTAGTAAACGATGGAATTTGGGCCCGAGAGGCTGGTGCTCAGCATACCAAAGTATGCTGAGTTGTTTTTAAAACGACGTTTCCTTCAAAATTGATATAGAGTTCGTGGTCGAATTCGAAAAACAGTGTTTTTTTTTTGTTTTGTTTTTCAATGCACAAACTAGTCAATAAAACTTAAAACTAAGAAATATATAAATCTAACAGCCTATATATATTACAATAATAATTAGAATAAAATAAAATTTTGACCGAAAACCAATCCCCGGCAACGGCGCCAAATTTTGGTACGTGTCGAATGCACCAAAATATAATTACTGTTTTCACAAGAATTTGTAGTACTCGTAAGTCCAGGTCGAACCCTAGAGATTGGTTGATCAAAATAATATTCAATGGGGAGGTTTGTTTGATGAATTAATAATGACAGGAATTAAATAGGAAGTTCAATAAATGTAAAGCATCGATTCAAGGATAGTTCGTTCTTCAATTCAAGTTGATCATAGACACCTAAAATACTATCTATTCTTTGATTACTTAGCCAAGAACATAAATAATCAGCTATTTATATCCCTATTAACTTCCGTATATCATTAACCAAAGCCCAGCACCCGGTTAAATTCTTATTATCAACTGACTCGGTATTAAGCAATCCTAATCATGTTAATAATAGCATAACGAATTAGAAGCGACTAAGGATAAACAATAGTTTAAGCAAGCGCCAACTATTTAATTTACTCTAATGTTTCCCTTAGGTTATCAACGAAAATTGGGATCCTAATCATGAAAACCTAATTGCTACATGCACAAATCAAACATAACAATTACGGATTATGAAGATTTGTTAGCAATAGATTGTAATAGATAATCAACTAATGTGCACCTTAGATTATTATCTAAACAAGCATGAACATTAAGAATAAGAAACATAAGATAATCAAACCGTAGATAGATAGATGAAGCTCCGTGTCTCACAACATGTGAATCAAAATGAACTCCCTTGAATCGAAAGAAAAACTTAGCTACTCATAATTGTAAACATAAAACTTGAAAATACTATTTTTCTAACTCTCTTCTCTTTGTTTTCTTCTTGTTTTTGTTGTTCTTCTTCAACTCTTGCAAGACATATATATAGGCAATGAAAAGATGACATAATCATAGAGAGAATATATTCCCTCTTCCTTTATTAAGACATGGAGAATATATTCTTCCCTTTAACATCAAAACATGGAGAATATATTCTTCCCTTTAACATCAAAGCATGGAGAATATATTCTTCTCTTTAACATCAAAGCATGGAGAATATATTCTTCCCTTTACATTCTGATTTGTCACCTCTAATTCATCGAATCTGACTTTGACTCCTTCTAGACATTTGTAGCTTTATGTGTTAGCTTTCATTTCCAACTGGCCTTGACTGAATCCAAGACACATAACTCTAGTTATGAATTTTTCACCAAAGCTGCGCATTCCAGTCCAGTCCAGAACAGAAATCTTCATTAAATTCTTCAACACTTTCGAGGCCTTTAACTTCCGAACTGGGTCTGGACTTCTTCATAAGAAATATAGGCCTTTGTCTTAGCTTTCCAACTAGATAAAATTCAATAGAAACTAATGTCTGCATCTCCAGATATATTAATATTTCCGAAACATCGCCAAATCTGTCATTTTGATTGAAATTGATATTTTGCACTTCAACTCTTGTCCAAATCACAAAATGAGATAAAATCAGTTTCAATGGCCATATAATCACAATAAAATGCTAAAGATAGAGGTAATAAAATATATAAATATTGCACTTATCACTATTCATCTACATATTATTGAAAAATAAATGTTATAAATAATGAATTCATATTTACGAACTGCCATGTTTGGAATGTATCGTTCCTTATTCAAATTTCATTACCTTAATGTAGATGTCTCATACTTCTTGACTCTCAACAGTGATCATATTTGTGGTACTGTTGAAACCGAAACCACTCCTCGTGAGCATGGTTGATATGGATCCATAGTTTTTCCTCCAGACAGTTATACGTGAATTTATGTGAGGTTCAGCCTTAAGTGTAGTTCCAGGAAATGCTTGCATCATGGCTTGTTCAAGCAGATTTTGGTACCCACTTTTGAAACCGTTATCAGCCTTGTATACTCTTAACACAAGATCCTTCATAGCCTCTGCCAAAGCTTTTTCTTCATCCGCAGTCCAACATCTCTTGCAGTTTTTTGAGGCAGGCCCAGGCGCAATTCCTCCCCTCACCCTATTCATCCTGTCCATACATAAGTGATAAAAATATACTAACAACATAAAAGATATATATCACGCATAAATATGACAAATTATCCATATAAAGTTGGTCAATCACAATTTCTTTTAGAAAGGAAAATATCACATGACAGCTTAAATAATAATATTTAATTTCACAATCTTAGCAATGCATTTTGTAAAGTCAACACATCCAAATACTGCATGTTACAGAGCTCTAAACAATCATTTAGCAAATGTGAAAATACACTTAAAAAAAAGCCCACATCCGCAAAACAAAAACAAATAAGTCTAGCGGGGATGATTCCCCCTCCACTCATCAAACATATTTGTCGCCAAATTTTCTCTCCAATTACTCCACTGTTGAGACGGTTCAACTTGATCAATAAATGCAACATCATTGTCATCCGATATTTGATCATCTACCTCGGGGATCTCTGCTTCTAAAAGGTCATATGGCATCTCCGTGCGGATGAAATTATGTAGTAAACCACAACCCATGATAATACAATTTTGGACTTTTACGGGGTAAAAAGAATTACTCTGTAATATTGCCCATCTCCCTTTCAATAGGGCGAATGATCTTTCAATTACATTGCGTGCCTTAGCATGCACTTTATTGAATAATTCATGCGCATTTTGAGGGGGGGTTCTTTGTGAATTCCAATCTTGAATATGGTATCTAACACCACGGTACGGTGCTAGAAAACTTTGCCCATTTGTGTAACCCGAGTCACAAAGATAATAATGCCCTGTTCACAAATGATTGAACAAATTATATTCAAACTATAAATGCGTGAAATGAAAAAAAGTATGGTTGGTGATGTCTACGTCACAAGCCAAATAAAAGGTCACATAAATACCATCCGGAATTCTAAAACCGTTAGCTCTAGTGATAGCATCCTTTAACACCCTGCTGTCAGCAGCCGAACCCTCCCAACCACATAGCATATAAACATAATTCATGTTTATATCACACACAGCAAGAACATTTGTAGATATGTCCCCCTTTCTGTTTCTATAACGGCCCTTATCTTTTTGTGCAACTCGCAAAGGAATGTAAGTTCCATCTAAAGCACCTAAACAACCCTATCATATCAAACAAATCACAACACAAGTAATTCCATTAAACCACCAATTACTCATTATTCGGTTTATGAACGATATTAAATAAATACTTTAGTAAAAAAAGACCATTTTTACCTTAAACCATTTCCACCTATCGTTTGCGCAGTCTTCTTCAATAGGCACAGGTTTCACAAGAAACAATGTATGCAACTTAAGCAATACAGTTAGCACATTATTGAAATGTGCACTGATTGTGTAGCCCGATCTTTTAAAGTCATGTTTCACTACACAATTTTTCTTATGATGGGCTAAGATAGATAAGAAAATGGCGACTTGCTCAGTAACTTGAACATTTTTAGTGCTACATAGACCACCCATATTTTCAAGTAGGTAGCACAAGCGACCAAAAGCATTCCTAGACATTCTAAGGTTCTCTATACATGTTTCATCATTGAAAGAGATCAAATCATGCAAGTGCTCTATTTGTTTGTGAATTTTAGTTTTTATGGTATAGGTCGGCATACTCCTTGTGTCAGCATGATCACATAGTCGCTTACGGCCTCGATACTCACGATAAAAAGCTAGTAAAATGAAATTTATATCCGAAACAATCTCTTGCAATACCACAAATAGCGCTTGATGATCGGTAGAAACATCCATTTTCGTACAAGTAACTGTCATCACAGAAGTAATCGAGAGGAATAAGAATGCAAATTTAGGTTAATACGTATTATTACCCCCACAATATTTTTGGACTATCAAAAAAAGCAGCAATTAATAACCTTGAAAATAATTGGGTCAATCTTACAATAAACAACAATATAAATTTCTGAATGTTACCCACATCTAATAGAGACTTATTCCCGTACACATATAATAAACACCATAAACTCTATAAATTGAATTTGAAACAATATCATTTTATAGATTTTGAACAGAAATTCGGATTATTTGTATCAGAGGAGGATTTTTTTTGCAATAATGTATCTTCATATCTCTACTAAACCCTAAGCACAAATATATTTTGACAAAAATTAGATTAAACTTGAAATTACCTCAAATACTATCCTTCTATGAATGGAAGAACCCACGAAACCTGTAATTAATAAACATGAAATCAGATTTAACAAAATAAAAAAATTATCACGTTTTCGTAAATGCACACATATAAAATAGAGAAAAATTACCCAAATTATTTTGAACAATTGACAGATTTGTGGTTGGGTTAAAATATGGTAAGGAAGTTTCATTTATAGAGGAATAAATGGAGTCGCTGTAAATGTTTTCGAGCAGGAAAAGATTTGCGAATCTAATGTCTGAAAGAATTTATTAAAGATTATTAAATGTATCTTGTAATTAATTGGATATAAGAGGGCTCAATGGTCCAAAAATAATTTTACAAAAGGATAAATGGGTTATGCATATTTCAGCATTTAATGGGGCAGCCTAGAGATAAATTTATCGCACCCCCCCAGGGCAGATTACTTATCGGCTGTATTAGTGATAAAAAGTCGGGCCAATAATGGGCCTATTTTTTATATTGGGCTTCCATCTTTAATGCCAAATAAGTGAAAGGGGCTGACAAAATTGTAAATCTCCGCATTTCTTCCCTACCAAATGAGTCCTAACATGGTAAACTTACCAAGCCTTTCTCGTGTCAATAATCTCCTGTGTAGCACAAGCCAAGAAATAAAAGAATGTTTTGGAATGTTCATTCCATTCCAAGCAATTGAAGCCCCTCTGAATTTTTCCTTATTACCCTGAAGCCAATCATAAGCAGTTTTGATAATGTATTGCCCATGATTTGTTTGGGTCCATCTATTATGTATATATCCCTCCTTTAGCTTCAGCTTGACTGAATGGATCTTCCTCCAATTCCAACTACAATCCAGTGGGGGAACATGTTCCCAGAAATCTGCATCTTTTAAGTAAACTCCACTAATCCATTTGACCCAAAGACTATCTTTTTTCTGCGATAGGGCCCAAACATGCTTCCCTATGGCAGCAATGTTCCACATTTTGCAATTCTTTATGCCCAATCCTCCACACTTCTTTTTACCACACACAATGTCCCAACTAATAGGAGCCATTTTCCCCTGATTATCCTTTTTCCCCCAAAGGAAATCCCCGCATTTAGCTTCAATCTGTTTAATCACTGCTTGAGGGAGTATGAGTACCGAAGACCAGTACACATGAATCGACATTAACACTGAGTTGATCAACTGGGCGCTCCCCGCATATGATAAGTTTCTGGACGCCCAGCAGGAGAGCCTTTGAGCCATTTTGTCCACCAAACATTGACAATCCACCTTTGACCACCTAGTAGGGGAAAGAGGAACCCCCAAGTATTTGAATGGGAAATTACCCTCCTGAAATCCAGTCAAGTGGAGCAGATGTTGCTTCTTTTCTTGAGACACCCTTCTAATGTACATGTGTGATTTACCTGGATTGACATTAAGCCCCGTTGTAGCAGAAAATTTCTTGAATTGCTTCCACAGAATATCAACTGATTTTTCTGTAGCTTTACAAAATAGCATTAGATCGTCTGCAAAACATATATTAGTCAAAGCCAAGGATTTGCAGGTTGGATGGAATCTGAAATCCTTATGTGCAGCAGCAACCATGAAGTTTCGTGTTAAGAATTCCATCACAAGGACAAATAACAAGGGTGAAATGGGATCCCCCTGCCTTATCCCCCTTTTCCCCTGAAAATGTCCATGAATCTCACCATTTATAGCCAAGGAGAAGCTAACTGTGCAAACACATTCCATAACCCATCTAGTGTATTTCCTTGGAAATTTATGTCCTTCCAACATCTCCTCAATAAGAATCGTAAGCCTTTTTTAAACAACCTTCCTATTGTATAACCAGATGAGTTCTTGACTTATTAAGATATTGTCTAAGGCTATAATTTTTTCCTGAAGAGAGTTGGCAGCCTTTCATTCTTTTTGTTGTATCCCCTCATTCATTAAATCATTTTTCAGGTCATCTTGTATTTGCTGCAGCTTATCCCTGGTTGTAAACACATGTTTCTCAATATCTTGAAAATGAGATTTATTCAACTTTTTCAGATCACTCTTCAAATTCTTGAGTTTCAGTGTCACTTTAAACATAATCGTGCCTCCAATCTATTGACTCCACACACTTGCGACTATTTCTTTGAAATTAGGTGCATCCGCCCACATGTTAAAATATTTAAATGGGATAACTCTATGTTGTATCTGGCCTCTAAGTTTGATGATCATGGGGGTGTGACCTGACACTCCTACTGCCACAATCACCAAGGTTGATTAACGAAAACTCTATTTATCTTAGAGTAAATTCTCCCACCAGTCTCATGGCCATTGCTCCAGGTATACTCATGCCCTATCCACTTCATTTCTTCTAACTCACATATATCCATGCATTCTTAAAAGTCTACTGTTTCTTGTACAGTAACAGGAGCTCCTCCAATTCTGTCTTGTGATTTAAGTAATGTGTTAAAATCTCCCATTATTATCCATGGCATATCAATAGATACCTCCAGCCTTTGCAGATCCTCCCATAATCCCTTCCTTTCATGTTGGTGATTAAAACCATAAACAAAAGTAGCATAGAATTGTCTCTGGTCTAGTTTGTGCACTAGCCTACAGTGGATGATTTGTGCAGTAGATGTAATAACTGTAACATCAAACACTTCCTTCTTCCAGATAATCCAAATCCTTCATCTAAGGCTTTCTTGTATATTGGTACAACTCCCCCATCCTCTTGCTATATTATTATACACTCTTTCATAATTTGGTTGCTTAATTTTATGCTCTAATAAGCCAAGTATGCCAATATCATATTTATTGCAAAGGGCCTAGACTTCCCTTTGCCTCCCAGGGCTGTTTAGACCCCTAACATTCCATGCTCCAAATTCCAATTGTGGTCATGATTAGTAACCATCACAGTCACTAATCTAAGTTCCACCTGAATCTTCCTCAAATCTGCCCTTTGTGTGGCTGCATCACTAGTGCTAGCTCCTTGATCTTCTACCCTCTGTTTTTGCCCACTCCTTTGAACTCTATACCATTCATGCTGTTTACCTTCTCTGGCCCACTTGTCCCACTTGTTGAGCAGGTGCCATGTTCTGCTTCTCCCCTATTTCAGTTTGTTTAGCCCTATCTTTTTGCATCCACACCTGCTTACCCTTTCTCTTTTTACAATGCAGTTCATCATGTCCATAATTTTTGCAATATTCACACAGTTGAGGCTTCCATTCATAAGTGACTTTTTGTTCCACAATGTTTCCTTTTTCATTCTCAAAATATATTTCATCAGGCATTTTCCTTGTATCTACCTCTATAAGCAGCCTAGCAAATTGTATCCTCTCTTTTTCAATTGTCATTTTGTCAGCAACAATGGGGGTTCCTATTAGACTAGCAATCTTGCTTAAAGACTTCCCACTCCAATATTTCAAATCCAGATTTTCTAATCTCACCCAAACTGGTACTCTATCCACAACATGCCTATCATAAGAACAATTCTCCGTCCATGGAGCTGTAATCAGGGGTTTCCCATCAAAATGATTAACCTCAATTTGCAACACATTATCTCGATTTTCAACTTAATGAAATCGAACTAAATACATACCACTTTGTTTCAAAAGTTTTTTAGTTTATGCCATATTTACCCCATATTCTCCTCAGATAGCCACTGACCACTGGAAAAGGAGGATTTGCTCCAAGAATGTAGCAAACCAAAGCAGAACTCCAATACTCAATTTCCGGTTGTATATCTTCCTCACAGATTCGCCCAATTTGTTGTCCATTTTTAGCTTCTGGCACTTGATAGTTTACTTTGCATCCCGCTCCTCTCAATTTGGTGATATCAAACTCATTCCAGATACTTCCCCGCTGCTGCTCCGCTTGTGGTTCCAGTTCCAATATAGCTTCAGTGACCGATACCCCTGCTGATTTTTGGACTGTTTGTAAGCACTTCTCAATCTGTTCCGATTGAATCGCATGATTTCGGACCTCCTGAAGTAGCTTCTCCAGATCCCCCTCCCTGGATTGCCCCAATTCTTCACTGCTCACTGCCCTAATTTCAGTTCGGCCTTCTCGCGATCTCACGTTCTGCTGCGACATCTGAATCAGCTCCAGTGGATTAGCAATCGGTGAGTTGGAGGATGTCGGTCTCACGGTCTCGATCGGTGGTTTCGCCGGCCCTTTCTTCCGTTTGGCCATGACCAACAGCGCAAGTTAGCAAGTGCTCTCTTGCGCCGAGAGAAACGGGAGAGAAAGTTAGCTTTTGATATTAATTTACTTGTATACCCTTCTTTTTCAGTTAAAACGTAAACGTAAACAGAAATGTGATTTAGAAGAATCAATGAGCCCACGTCCCAATGTCAAAAGAATTATGAAATATGTTGGGCGCAGCGGAAGTTTTGGGCCCGAGATTTAACTTATTAAGATTCGGCAAGTCCCACCAACAAGTTAATGACAAAATAATACCCGAAGAATATAACTATAATGCACATAAGATTTACGTGGTTTGGCAAAATCCGCCTACGTCCACGAGAGCTTCCGTTCTTCCACTATGAGAGAAATTTACGTGTACAAAAAATACACACTTGATCAGTTTATAGGCAAACTCAAGAAAATCACTCTTGTACAACCACTCTCAAAGTTATATAGAACACTACTCTCAACCCCCCTTTGTATTGCCCCGAAAGAAAAACCCCACAAGTGTTTCCCGTGTAGTACAATTTGTATCTACCACAAATTGCTTTCCCTAGTATACACTACACTTTTCCTAGTATATACTACACTACACACACTTTGCTCTCTATGTTTTTCTCTCGGTTTGGGATGGATCAAATGAGCAATGGAAGGCTGCTATTTATAGCACAATTTCCACTTACCAAAACTCCTCCCATTGGTTGAAATTCCCACCTTTCAAAAGAAGTTGGTTGAAGAAATTCAACTTTGATGGTCACCTACCATTTTACTTTTGTATTTCAATTTTGATGGCCACCTACCATTTTTTTTGTTTATTTATTATTGTGGACAAATACCTAACAATCTCCACCTCCACAATAATAATTCCCCGCAAACCAAATTATGGAATTCCATTGGCCATTAATCAATTCTGCTGCACATGCCGAATCAATAAGGTCCTAACTCCACCTGATTCAAAACCGGCCAATGCACACATGCAGCCCAGTCAACACCACTAGTTGACTGCCGAGAGGGACGACCTCGACCCATCCTCTCGCCCAGCAGGGTTTCCTTCACACCCGTCTGTACCCTGGAAGTTTATCGGCGCGCTCCACTCCCAGTTATCCTTTGAGGTCACCAGACGATACAAGTTTTCATTCTTCTCTCCTTTCATTAGGACCTCCCTCCAAGTGTGACTTTCAGGACTCCACCTCCAGCTGAATACTCACAGCCCTCGGAGTCCAATTGGCTCATGGAAATTAGATTCCTTCGCATCTTTGGGACATATGCCACACCACCCAAAGTACGATCTACTCCATCAAACATTTTGATTTTCACCACTCCCGTACCCATGATTCTACGAGTAGAACCATCACCCAAGGACAAAGTACCTACCCTCTTTTCTTGGAGCAAATCAAAATAATCCTTTCTGGAGCATACATGCATTACACATCCAGAATCTAAAATCCATCCATCCCGAGACGAAGTATCCATATGAGTAGAGACTGTGAAGACATCTCCATCGTATGCCACTACAGCATCACCACCACCACCATTATGACTAACATTGTCCCTCGCTCTATTAGGACAATTCCTTTTATAATGGCCTTCCTCGTAGCAATGGTAGCATCTCCTGCCCTTCACCCTGGTCTTTGAATCTGACCTGCTGCTCGCAGATTCACCACCAGATGACCTCCCGTGCCGATTCATTCCCCGAGTAACCAGCACAGACTCATGTCCCACCTCCTGGTTTGCCTTCCTTTGTTTTTCGTGAGACAAAAGTGATGCACTCACATACTCCAAGTCTAGTGTATCTTTCCCGTATAGCAACGTCGTCACTAGACTATCATATGAATCCGGGAGCGAGGTAAGAAGTAAAAGGGCTTTATCTTCTTCCTCGACCTTAACCCCAACTTTTCGAAGTTGGTCCACCAGTCCGTTAAACTGGTTCATGTGATCCATCAGACTATCACCCTCCAGCATCTTCAGCCTATAGAGTTGCCGCTTCAGATGTAATTTTGTAGACAAAGACTTCCCGAGATACAAGTTCTCTAACTTTACCCACAACTTTGGTGCCGAATCTTCAGAATCATCATCCACAACATTATTAATAATGTTGTCCGCAATACAAAGTCGAATTGTGCTAACACAGCGCGACTCCAAATCTTCCACCGTGCATCTTCCATATCCTTCGGCTTCGCCTCCTCTCCCTTCAACACCAGTGCCAAGCCATGTTGAATTAGGAGGTCTTTCACCCTTCTCTGCCAAAGCGTGAAATTCCCTTTGCCATCAAATTGTTGCACCGTAAATGTATTTGGCCTCGACGTGCCCTCCATCTTAATAAATAAATCTCGATTTATCAACCCTTAACCAAATGGCTCTGATACCACTTGTTGGGCGCAGCGGAAGTTTTGGGCCCGAGATTTAACTTATTAAGATTCGGCAAGTCCCACCAACAAGTTAATGACAAAATAATACCCGAAGAATATAACTATAATGCACACAAGATTTACGTGGTTCTGCAAAATCCGCCTACGTCCACGAGAGTTTCCGTTCTTCCACTATGAGAGAAATTTACCTGTACAAAAAATACACACTTGAGTTTATAGGCAAACTCAAGAAAATCACTCTTGTACAACCACTCTCAAAGTTATATAGAACACTACTCTCAACCCCCCCTTTGTATTGCCCCGAAAGAAAAACCCCACAAGTGTTTCCCGTGTAGTACAATTGGTATCTACCACAAATTGTTTTCCCTAGTATACACTACACTTTTCCTAGTATATACTACACTACACACACTTTGCTCTCTATGTTTTTCTCTCGGTTTGGGATGGATCAAATGAGCAATGGAAGGCTGCTATTTATAGCACAATTTCCACCTACCAAAACTCCTCCCATTGGTTGAAATTCTCACCGTTCAAAAGAAGTTGGTTGAAAAAATTCAACTTTAATGGCCACCTACCATTTTACTTTTGTATTTCAACTTTGATGGCACCTACCATTTTTTTGTTTATTTATTATTGTGGACAAATACCTAACAAAATAGCCATTCAGCGACTTTTCGGTGCGAACAATGATGATGTCAGCATAAATATTTTGGAAATTCTCTATTTTATCCTTGGATAGTATTTACGATATTGTGCAGACAAAAATGTCATTGGATCTATATGCAGTGTTTTTAACTTTTAAGGGGTCAAATATTAATTTATTATAAAATCAATTTTTATCTTCTAACAGGGGAAAAACCATGCATTGGGCTATGCAAATGCATCCTCCTTATCCTTTGTTCTTTGCCTTGCTCCAAGGTTTTACGATTTATTAGCTGTGTTTTTTCTTCTCAATCGTTTATTGTTAACATGCAAATGCTTTAGTAATTTGGGTTGAATAATTGGTCTTTTCAGTTTTGCCATGTTTTATTTCACCTCAGTTGTTTGCCTAATGGATTAGTATTCTGCCGAAGCTATTGCCTATCACCTGTTCGATGAAATGCCTTAATGTGCATAATTATCTGAGGTATGTATTTTTACTTATTTCAAGATGCTAATTTTTAAGTTTAATTTTATTGTATTTTCATTTCTTCTTGGGTGTGGTGTGAAGCGTGTTTTTAGTACATAGAGTGTGATGCTGCGTGGTGACATTTCAATGGAAGTGGAAGTGGAAGTGTTATATTCACAAAATAACAAATAAAGAATCACACTTCTATTATTAAAAATGCGATTTTGACTGGAAGAAGACATTGATTATTGACCGAAGTTTTGACTGCAATTAGGGGTTTAATTGTAATTAGCCGAATTAGTGGGGTAAAAATGTAATTAGCTTGCCAGGTTAACTAACCTGACAGCTTGTAACAGAATTTTGATTTCTGCTTTGAGATTACGCATTGTATTGTATAAAAGGAAAACCCGGAAATGAAATGAAGATATGTTCTTGTTGGTGAAAATTGTGTTTCTTCCTTTCTGCAACTTCAATTTTAGAGTAAGTTTTTCAGAGTCAATTATTAGATTGATTCTCAGAATTTACTTCGTTATTTTCCTCCCATTAATTTGTGGTTTCATCAGGAAGGCCTGATAGGATTATGCATTTTGGCCTGATAGAACTATAGTTGTCAAAGTAAGTCGCGTAGCTAAAAGATCATCTTGACTTTGAAATTTTATTGGCATTTTTGTCCCTGAAATTTTAGTTAATGGAATACTAATATTGATAGTTAGATGCTATTATTTTTTATTTTCAATCAGATTTCCTTTTAGTTGTGGTTATACTTGAATTTTGTAAATCAAGCAAATGTTTTAATTGTTTTTTTTTTTTTTTTTTTTGGGACAAAAACATTGGAAAAGAACAAACCCAAGTTAAAGCACGAGTGGAGCATACTATAAATGCTCCTGCGGGTAACGGCCTCTCTTTACATGCTACTTTTACTTGATGTGTTTATTCTCGGTGCATCATCTAGAATATTTGAGAGTTGCTAAGTTATTTATGAAGCAATCGCTATATGACCTCTAGATACTATGCAATAGAAACAAATATTTTATGATATTTCTTGATTTCTTTGATGTTTTCCTTATTTATCTTCTTATCGTATGACCTTAATCATTTTTCAACCACCTCACTTTTGAGTTCTTTTCTTAAATTTATAAAGATGTGACCATTTTTTTTTTTTTTTTTAGTTTTCACCGACGACCGCAGTGACTAATCCCCTCGCTAATTGGAAGCACCTTGAAGGGTGGGATAGCTGGCCCAGAGTTTTCAATAGCTCTCCATACCCAAAGTCGAAGATCGAACTCTCGCCACTTGGTGAAGAGAAGAGGAATCCTTTCCCCTCCACCACACTCCATGGGTTAGATGCGACTTTGTTGATAGTGAAATTTTTCTTTATTCTTGATGCAGCATAATGTCATTTAGCTCGGGGGGTTCAAGATTTTTACCAAAATAGCTTGGGTACAAAGAAACCGTGGAGAAGATATGTCGAGCTTTTTGGCATATGGGAGTATCAATGGCCGCTAGGATCATACAATCAATTTGATCAACGACCACTAGGAGCATACAATTAATTTGATTTGATGGATTGGTGCAATAGTATAGTATTTCTAAAGTTGAATGCTAGATTAATAAAATTCACAAAATTATGTAAATCAAACATTTAAAAACGAAAGAATATTTAGTAGAAATTTGTATTTATGCGGCGTTGCCTAAAAAAACCACTTCCAAGAAATTTTTCTTCTTCAGCTTTTCTTATACTTTTCAATATTTAAAAAGTATAAAAAAATATTTATTAAATATTAAAAATATATTAAAATATATATGTAATTAATATAAAATATATTTAATTTGATTTCACCAAATAAGATTTTTGAATTTTAAAACTTTTAAAAATTTTGGAAAAAAAATGAAAAAGGTCAACGTGAAAAGCATCGTCTTCTCGCTGGCCGCTTCCCCATCATCGTGCCTCGCCACCCCAAACCCAAAGTCCAATCGATTCGAAAACATCCATCCTAACAGTGAAAAAGGTGAAGAAGATGAAAAAGACGGTAGTGGGAAGCGTTGGTGAAGATAAAGAAGACGAAGAACCTTTTCATTTTCATTTTTTTTTCTTTTCTATTTTCTATTTTCTTTTTTCGTTTCTCCTTTTTCCATTTTTTATATATATTCTGATTTTTTATTTCCTTTTTCATTTTATTTTTGATGGTTCAATCAAGGGTATGTTCGACTTTTCAACAATTCTGTTAGGATAAATTTCATCGTGTAAAATTTTGCAAACTATAGCGGGTGTGAGTAATAAAAAAAGGATGGGAGTTATATTTGTAATTAGGACTATCTGGAGTGGTTTGGATGTAATTTACCCTGTAAAAATATAATGTAATTATATAAATATAATATAATTATTTATATATAAATATGAAAATTTCGGTTTTTGGTTGACTGAAACCAAATCGAATATCAAAACCGAAACCTATCCGAAAAATTGAATTTTGTAAAACATAACTGAAATTTCAGTGTTCAATTCGGTTTGAGCAGTTATCCGAACCATGCACACCCCTTGTTTACGATCAATAATGTGACACAAAATACATTCATATTAAACTTGACAAATGTTATATTTGAATACAAAATCTGACTTACAAAATTTTGACACCAATAGAAGATAAGATGTCATATAATAGTACGAAAATTGTCATTTATTTGTACACATTCAACTACAAAAAGTTATTTTGTCAGGAAATGATATTTTAACTTTTAATAGTGATAATAGAGAAAATTACATTTTACATCCCATTACGTGTCCCATTTTAATTTTTGTCCCATTTGTTATAAATTTCTCAAATTAGTCCCACAATTTTCAAAATATCTCCCATTTAGTCTCAACCAAAATTTTCATCCAAAACTTAACGGTCAACTCCGTTAGTCAATATTTTGAACATTGTTGGGGAAATTTTGTGATTGAGTGACACATGATATTGAAAAGGAATATCGTGCGATTGTACATATAATTCGCTTGTGAGTGAAATCACGGAAGAATTTTCCCCAAAAAATCAGGTCAAAAAGTTGATTAACGGAATTGACTATTAAGTTTTGGATGAAAATTTTAATTGGGACTAAATGCGAGACATTTTGAAAGTTATGATATTAAATATGAAAAATCCATAATGAATTGACCAAAAATTAAAATGGAAAAATTATGGGGAAAAAATGCAATTTTCCCACTAATAATAATTATGGATTGTTACGTCTATTTGGTGTGAGGTAAGGTTTTACAAAAGACTATTCTTCCCCCTTTTTTTATCTGGGGTGGTGAGGTTTTGGGGAGGGGGGCGCTAAATTGTAAGAAACCGAAAAAAGGACCAAAATGAGACAGAAATTCGAAAAAGCGGAAGGGGCTAAATTGTAAGAAACCGAAAAAAGGACCACAACGAGATAGAAATTCAAAAAAGTGACCAAAGTGAGACAAGAAAATCTAATCTTACAATTTTACCCCTAAAAAATCGCTTGTATGTTGCCCACGCTAACACTTCTGGTCGAAACCTACTGGAAAGGATCAAACTGAGACGAAAATGTAACTTCATCGACAGTAGTATAACAAATTTTACTTTAAAAACATAAGAGAGACAAACTTGATACGTTGAACTATAAGTTACATTAACCTTTGTATATACTTCTAATTTTAAAACAAATATATGCGCATTAACGACTAAAATCTGTCGTTTGAGTTGATAATTATTGTAATTTACGTTTTTTTTTTTATTTAAGAGGATGGGGATACCCTACATAACTAGCCCGACAAACTCAGATTGATAGTTATAATCTTGAGTCATAAAGACTCTATCTAGCTCCAAAAAAGAGAAGAGAGCCACAAATTGTGGCAGTCTGAATTCGAATCCAGGACTTTTCACATAAAGTGAGAGGTGGATACCGCTAGACCAACATATCTTGGGTTATAGTAATCTACATTGAATTTCATCTTAATGCAGGCAGTCGGGTTTAACCCTTGTTTACTCTTTGTGCAGCCTACATAAATAGAGACACAATTATTTCAACTTGGCAGACTAGTTATATAGCATGTAACATTCAACTTCTTTAAAGTTCAATTTTAAACAGATTACTAAATAAGTCTTCCCCCATCAAATTAACCATAAAACAATCAATAGAGATAATCGGTAAACATTTTTGGTCTTTCTACGTTCTCGGCCCAAAATCAACAAGTACTAGAACATGTATCAGAAACTTTTAACCATTTTTGTTTTAAGCAATAAAACATCATGTAAGTGAAGCACAATAAACATATTACAGCTAGATACAATCTTACCTTATTACAAGCCGATCTGAAAGATCCAGTTTCGTATGTTCCCTGTCCCATGTACTACAAGTAGTTCTTCATGACACGAACTTGAAGGAAATCATTTTCGTAACTTTGTTGTTCCTCTTTTATCCGTTTGACCGAATCCACAAGAGATTTGTCGGCCCATCCATATAATTCAATCAACTCAAGTGTTGGAATGTCCCCGATATCATTTGGGATCTCTGTGAGAATCCAACAACAGCCAAGCCTTAGTCGCTCGAGGCAGGGGAAGTGGCCTCTTTCTATTATCCAGTGCTTGAGATTTGTATCAAATATTTGCATCTTTAGGGGCGGTAGCTAACAAATTTTAGTTTAGAGATATAAGTGAGACAAACATAATAGTCCCATTTTACATCCCATTACGTGTCCCATTTTTTAATTTTTGTCCCATTTGTTATAAATTTCTCAAATTAGTCCCACAATTTTTAAAATATCTCACATTTAGTTTCAACCAAAATTTTCATCCAAAACTTAACGGTCAACTCCGTTAGTCAACATTTTGACCATTGTTTGGGGAAATTTTGTTATTGAGTGACACATGATATTGAAGAAAAACATCGTGCAATTGTACATATAATTCGCTTGTGAGTGCAATCACGCAAAAAATTTCCCCAAAAATCGGGTCAAAAAGCTGACTAACAGAGTTTGTTAGTTGACTAATAAGTTTTAGATGAAAATTTTAATTGGGACCAAATGCGAGACATTTGAAAACCAATATGAGATAGAAATTCGAAAAAGTGGAGGGGGGCTAAATTGTAAGAAACCGAAAAAAGGACCAAAACGAGATAGAAATTCGAAAAAGTGACCAAAGTGAGACAAGAAAATCTAATCTTACAATTTTACCCCCTGAAAAATCGCTTGAAAGGATCAAATTGAGACGAAAATGTAACTTCGTCGACAGTATAACAAATTTTACTTTAGAAACACAAGAGAGACAAACTTGATACGTTGGGAACTATAAATGACATTAACCCTTGTATATACTTCTAATTTTAAAACAAATATCTGCGCATTAACAATAAAATCTGTCGTTTGAGTTGATAATTATGGTAATTTACCTTTTTTTTTAATTTAAGAGGAGGATACCCTACATATCTAACCCGACAAACCCGGGTTGATAGTTATAATTTTGAGCTATAAAGACACTATCTAACTCTATAAAGGAAAGGAGCGCCTCAACTTGGGGCAACCTGGATTCGAACCCTTGTTTTGGGTTACGGTAAGTTACATTGAATTTCATCTTAATGCAGGCAGTCATGTTTAACCCTTGTTTACTCCTTGTGCATGCTAATAGAGACAATTATTTCAACTTGGCAGACTAGTTATATAGCATGTAACATTGAACTTCTTTAAAGTTCAATTTTAAACAGATTACTAAATATGTCTTCCCCCATCAAATTAACCATAAAACAATTCAATAGAGATAATCGGTAAACATTTTTGATCTTTCTACGTTCTCGGCCCAAAATCAACAAGTACTAGAATATGTATCAGAAACTTTTAACCATTTTTGTTTTAAGCAATAAAACATCATGTAAGTGAAGTAAAATAAACATATTACAACTAGATACAATCTTACCTTATTACAAGCCGATCTGAAAGATCCAGTTTCGTATGTTTCCTGTCCCATGTACTACAAGTAGTTCTTCATGACACGAACTTGAAGGAAATCATTTTCGTAACTTTGTTGTTCCTCTTTTATCCATTTGACCGAATCCACAAGAGATTTGTCGGCCCATCCATACAATTCAATCAACTCGAGTGTTGGAATGTCCCCGATATCATTTGGGATCTCTCTGAGAATCCAACAACAGCCAAGCCTTAGTCGCTCGAGGCAGGGGAAGTGGCCTCTTTCTATTATCCAGTGCTTGAGATTTATATCAAATATTTGCATCTTTAGGGGCGGTAGCTAACAAATTTTAGTTTAGAGATATAAGTAAGACAAACATAATAGTTTAGGGACTATAAATGACATTTGTTCATGAAATAACAAGAGAAAAAACATATTGTGGTTTAAATAATATTCAGGTGACTACCTTAAATAATATTGAAATATCAATTATGTCCTGCAATTCGCACTTAACGACTTAGATTTAATCTCTTTTGTTAATGTAATAATCTTACTAATGAACAGAAACCTAGCAATCAGGATTTGAATCATGCCTACATCACATAAGACAAGTTCTTTTACATTCTTAAATTCTTTCTTCATTCTATTAATAAACATCTGATTTTATTTAAACAGAAATACAATCTAAAGGATGAATTCATTTTTCATTTTCCGTAAGGGTACCTGTGGAAGAATACAAAAGGCTTAATATTTTTTCTCACTTCCTACTGAAAGTCCTTCAGAGGACTAATGGAGTAGTAAACAACCAAGCAAAGAAAAGAAAAGGAAAAAAAACAATGAATTTCATTCTTCTTCTATTTATGAAAAATAAAGACACAATAACATCTGGAATCTCACCTATATTCCTGCAGTTACAAAGCATTAGGCGCTTGAGACATGGGAAGTGGCTGCTTTCTGTTATCCATTGCTGGAGATTTGTATCAGTTATTTGCAGAAACTTCAATCGAGGAAATTCTCCTTCATTTGTTTCCCACTTGCAATCTTCAACAGAGCAATTTCTCAGTTTCAAGGCCTCAAGATTAGGCAACGAACCAACGATCACCATATCATGGGAATGTAATAGGACACCTCTCAATTTCAACCTTTTCAGCATCTTAGGAAAAGCAAGCTTTTCCCACAAACGAAAACGTTCCATACCTTCTAGATAGATATTCAATGTTTCAAGTTGATGCAAGTGGACAAGATTTTCAAAGTGATACTCTGACCATTCTGTTCCATATCTATTGTAAATGATTCCTAATTTTTTTAAATTTGGAATTGTTTGCAACTTCCCTTCCGTAAATTTGAAATTCCTTACTTGCACAAGTGTTTGCAGGTTTTCTAGAGCAGGATATATTGGACAAGGATAGAATGTGCATAATATAACTTATAGCTCTATTACAGTCTATCTCCTCTTTGGCATATATCGAGCCATAAACCTCTGATTTAACTTGTTGGTTTCTCTTGCTTTTCGGACCTGGAGATTACAGAAAAAGATTAGTAAATAAACAACGAAAAAGGACTAGTCAAGAAGACAAGTTTTAATAAAAACAATATCCTACAAATGGACTTATTAATTGAAAAGTGGATGCAAACAAATCCTTAATGAAGTTCTCTAAAATAGCAGCGTTAAATTCCTTAGATATTTCACTCAAATCAAAGAGGAAAAAAAACTAATTTGACAGCATCATAATCTTTCCTATGAATCACCATATAGACTTATGATCCGACTTCGATATTCTTATCATCGGGAACTAACCTCTTTACGTCATCCCAGGCATTTATACTCTAAATATCATTCATTGCGATGAAATATTTCCTACCTTTTAAACATTTCTACTCTGGTTCCGCCATTAATTCATTGCTCTGGTGTTAAAGATAATATCAAACACATAAAAGATAGGATTTAAGTAGTTTGTCGATGAATTACGTAGCTGCACAAGATATCTTATGATTTTAAATTTATAGATTATAAGAGACATGTCCTTTTATATATAATCGAAATTTGAAACTGTAAAATGACCAAAATACTCTACTTTATATCAGAGTCCTTTCTTTTAAGGTACTTCTTTGTATTAGACCCAACATATTCACAGTTTTGTAGGTTTAAAATAGAAGAAAAAAAGTAGTACAAGCATTTTTTTGGGTGATGAACTTCTGATCAACAGAAAGATGAAAAGGAAAAATGGTATGTCGTGGAATAAAAGTTGCCAACTGAAATATGCAACTGTGACATCTTAACAACAACCAAATTGTTATTAGAAATACCTTCTTTTATTTTGTGAATACATATGGAACTCGTTAATTAAAAGAATCGAGAACTGTATACGCAGCTCAACAAGAAGAACAAGACTTGTAAGAACCATTCAACCTTTAATATACGCGCAATGGGATATTGTTCTGCTGTGTATACGGGTCCCGATTCTTTTAGACGGTTTTTAATCTTTTAAAATTGTCGGCACATGAAGCAAGATAACAGATTACGACTGGATTGAAACATTCAACATTTTAAATTGAATTAGATATATTATTCTTACCCACTCTATTGGGAACCTGAAGGTGTTGAAGAAATTTACGATACGAACTTGAAGGGAATCATTTCCAAGACTATGTTGTTCCTTTTTTATCCGTTTGGCCGACTCCACAAGAGATTTGTCCCATTTATTCACCTCAATCAATTCAAGAGTTGGAATTTCCCCAAAATCATTCGGAATCTCATCTAGATTCCTACAACAAAGCATTAGGCGTTGGAGCCTTGGGAAGTGGCTGGTTTCTGTTACCCATAGCTGCAGATTTGTCTCTATGATTTGCAGAAACTTCAGCCGAGGAAATTCTTCTTCCTTTGTTTCCCACTTGCAATCTTCAAAAGAGCAGCATTTCAGTTTCAACACTTCAAGATGTGGCAACGAACCAACGACCATCATATCTTGGGGACATAGTACGAAACCTTTCAATTTTAACTTTCTCAGCTTCATAGGAAAAGCAAGATTTCCCCACAAAGCAAGAGGGTTCGTAAGGCTATCCAATACACGGATACTCAGTTTTTCAAGTTGATGCAAGTGGACAAGATTGTTAAGGTTATACTCACACCATTCTATTCCATATCTTTGGTAAACGATTCCTAATTTTTTCAAATTAGGAATCATTTGTAATATCTCTTTCGTACATTTGAAATTACTTACTCGAACAAGTGTTTGCAGGTTTTCTAGAGCAGAATATCTTGGACACGGATCGGGTAAGGTGTCTAATGAAAGCAAGACGAGATGCCTTAATTGTTTCATCCTCCAAATTTCTAAGGGTAAACGTACTCTAATTCCTATTCTCTCGTAATAATTTGTGTATGGACATATGACTAAGGTCTCAAGATTCCGAAGTCTCGATATGGAAGCAGGAATTTCAAATTCGGTTTCACACATGAAGGAGAAAGCAAGATACCTTAAGAAAAATAGCTCGAGGAATTCAGTTGGGAACTTCTTGGATATTAGTTTAACATCCACAACATCTAATACCCTTAGGAGTCTAAACCCCTTCAAACAATTCAGCGTCTTTTCACAGAGTGGAAACCTTATAATAGTGCGGATGGTAGAGTCATAATATCCCAATTTTGAAAACAGAACCGGATTATGAATACTTACACGGCGTTGATCATATGTAGGAGTTTCGTTAACATGCCTAAACAAACCACTTTCAAGAAACTTCTCTTCTTGAGCTTTTCTTATGCACAAGTCCCGTACCAGATCATGCATTTTGCAGCTTTTTTATTTTGCCATTAGATTTCCTCTTGGTGACCAAAATAAGACTTCTCTTGACAAGATCCTCCAAATACTCTTCGGCACTCTCTTCATAGCTTTTAGAACCACTTGGTTTTATAAAACATTCAGCCGTCCATAACTTGATGAGTTTTGAGATATGGATCTCATAATCTTCTGGAAAACCTCCCATGTATAGAAAACACGATCTCAAATAATGAGGCAAGTGAATGTAACTTAAAGATAGTAAATTTGCAAATTGTTCCTCATTTGTAGCGATAGCTAAAGTTACGTTTTCTGCAACATTCTCCCATGAAGCTCGAGTCTGGCTAACCTTTGAGAGGACTCCTGCAATCACGACAATAGCAAGTGGGAGACCTCTGCAGCTTCTTGCAATCATCCTTCCAATGTCCTCCAATTCAGGAGGAAAATGTTCATCTTCAAACACCTTCTGTCGAAGCAATCTCCAACTTTGATAAATATCCATGAAGCGCATCTCGTGAAGAGGGCTTGAACAGTCGGCATAAACAGCCACATCTGATAGCCTTGTGGTTAACATAATCCGACTTCCGTTATTATCATCAGGAAATACCCTCCTCACGTCATCCCATACAATTGTACTCCACATATCATCCATTACAATGACATACCTCATACCCTTTAAACTTTTGTACACCCTTGTTTCCATTGTTTCAATGCTCTTGTCAAATCGTTCTTCATTGAGAGTTTCCATGGTAACTAGAAGCTCAGAAAGAATTCGTTTGACACTATGATCTTGTGATACTGTTGCCCAAGCACGTACGTGAAAGTGCTCCATAGTTAATGGATCATCATAAGCATTTCTGGCAAGAGTAGTCTTGCCAATGCCACCCATACCGAAGATTGGGATGACTTGGAGTTTTGATGACTCTCCACAAAGCCGAGCCTTTATCGCGATCAAATCTTTGTCAAAACCAACCATGGTTTCTTTGTTAGTGGGTGCACATACTTGTCTTGATAATGAACTAGCAGTGGGAGAATCACTTATCAAATTTACATCTCCAGTTCTCAAGCTATACTTGATCGTTGTTACCTCACCCACTATCGAATCAAGTTCATGTGTTACTTTTTGCAACTTTTTATAAAGTTTCTTAATATCATATTGATAGTATGGATTCTGAACATTTCCAAGCCCTGCTCTTCTTCGACGGGAATAAAATGACCAAACTTGTTCAGATATGAAGCTGAAACATTTGATATTCCCAAGTCCTTTAATTCTTCGATGGCAATAAAATGACCGAATTTGATTCAATATGAGAGATTCGATAATGTCTTCAGCTTCATTCGTTATATCTCTGATCCGTCCTTCTAAATTGTCAGCTAATTTCTCGGTAAATTCTTCAAGAAACGACTGCAAGAAAACAACGTGATCGTGGAGAGATCTAATCTGTTGTTTTTCACTAAGAAAGATGGAAGATTCATCATCATGTTGGAGGATCCGTTCTATGGTTTGTGCAAGTGAAACAAGAGCAGCATAAGCCATGTGGCTCTTGATCTACACAAATTTCGGCAAGATCTCAAAGTGTGAAAATTGCTCAACTTTGTGTCTACGGTAGGACAAAAATCATATCATGATAGAATGAAAAGAAAGAAGAAAAAGTGTGGTGAGAAATAAAAGCTGCCAATGGAAGATAATGTTATTGTTACACCATATGATATGAATCACCCAAATATCTATATTCTATAACTATTATAAAAGTGTGAATGTTAGGAGGTGGTTTACATTTCTTATTTTTTTTGTATGGACTAAAATATCGCTATGTGAATATAATGCTAAGAAAAAAAAAGGTTAATTAAGTAAATAAATTAATTGTATTTATAGTTAATCTAGTCTACCCTTTTAATTGATGTTGTTCATTGTATGCAATACTATAATAAATGAGTCATGTTGTTCATTGTATTTACTTATAAGGAATTTTTATGTCTCATTTTTCAATTAAACATTATTTAATATTTTTGTGAAAATAATTGATATATATACACACACATAATGTTATGTGATCCACCAACTTTTTGTTTAGACCAAGTAATTTTTTTGATCTAATGAGAAACATAAGATTTTTAACTCGATTTTAAATAAATTATTCCTTTTGTCCCAAGAAGAATGTTCCATTTGAATTGCCCAAATCAAAAATAAGGGGTGATGATCATGAATCGGGGCAGAGAAGGAAATTCAAATTCGCCGAAGAATGTGTTGTCAAGAGGTACATGAGATTGGTTGAACCATTTTTAAGTTTTGTGAGGAATAAGAGAATAGATTTTGGATTCCAACACGATTATTTGTTTTCGAGGAACTTGAAACTGAAAATTAAGCATCATGAATTCATCTCAACTCCAACTTCAATGAGTGTTTCTCACACAAATAGTTGGCTTTTGCTTGCAAGTGGAAATATTACTCCTGCTACAAAGAAATGATAGCACAAAGGAATAACTGCAGGCTACAATAATTCAATCTGCTAATGCTTATTGCAGAGGTTCATTGCCAAAGTTGATAAAATCAAGCTTTCATAACTTTATATTAAATTTTTTTATATATGGTTCGAAATTCTACTCAAAATTTTAATTTTTCCATTAATGTAAATATTACATAAGATGCAAATATGTGTTTAGTTGATTAGCAGGGAAGTTCAGGGCATATTCTAATAGCAAATAAAGTTGTGGTTCTTAAGAGGTCTGGGAATTAAGAATGCGGAACAATATTCATAATACATTAATATATAGTGGGCTCTAACAAATTTTGTAACATTTACGACTGTGATTACTGTAGAGTCAACTTATTTTGTTAATATCATTTTATTTAACTTTGGATTTTATTCAACTTATTGGAATTTGATTTGTGAACACTATAATACCAAGCTCAATTTTTTGAAAATTTATCATACATCATTACTATTTTGTGCATACTTATGATTTAAGTGGCTCTTGAGCATTTATAAACTTCTATTATCATGTGAAGGAATAGATATAAGGTTTGAGAGATATCGTATGCATATTGTGCACACGAGTCACCACTTTTTTTTTTAATGTATAGATCTAAAATTTATAGGATATTGATCTATTTGAGTTACTTTCCTTTCTTCATGTTTTTATTTTATCTAATCAATAGTTATTATGAAAATATGAATGCTAGGAGATGATTTATATTTCATAATATTTTTTGTTGAGATTAAAATAATTTTATATGGATATTATGTTAGGAAACAAAAACAAGATTAACTAAGTAAATATATTGATCGTATTTATTATTGATTCAAACTAGCCTCTTAAAGACATAAATGTTGTTAATTATATGCACTACTATAATAAATGAGTCATGTTATTTACTGTGTTTACTCATAAGGCCGCTGGGGAAGCATTCGCAGGAGGGATCACTTGAGGCTGCACTCCAGCTAGAGGACCGCCTGCTGGGGGAGGGGGTAATGTGGAAGGATCCCCTGCAGCAGCCCTCCTCCAGCGACGCTTAGCCTCAGCAAGGCGAGCTACTTCTATGATCTCAACTGTGAAACAGTAATAAAAACAAACAATTAATAAACATATTTAGCATAGTAATTTAGCAAAGAGAAAATTCATAGATAAAGACAAGACTACCTATGGATTCACCCCGCATATCAACAGCCAGGGGACTCAGACCAAAATCATACTTAACTTGCCAGTGTTATATTCATCCCAATTCAAAAACTCAACTATTTGATTGAAATGAAAAGGCTTGGCATGGATAGGAAAAATATTGTGGCCCTCGTGCCTTTCTAGATGGTCACAAGGAAAATCCCACGCTACACCAGCAGGAGGGGCGATGAAGAAAAAGTTTTTCTTCCAATCCTTCTCAGAGAGAGGATAGGAAGTCAAAAACCTTTTGCACCCCTAGAGGTCAGATAGAAAACACCCGAATCACTACCTGACATTCGCGGGAGAAACAGGGCATAAAAAAGGTCAACCGTGGGAGGATAGTCAAAACTATTCAACAAAACCAAAAAGCTCACAATAATACGCATTGCATTGGGGGCAAGCTGATTTAAGGGGAGCCTAAAAAGCTAGCTATTTGAATATATAATGGAAGGATAGGGAAGCGAAGACCTGCCCTAAGATGGACGACATAAAAAGTATAAAATCCCTCAGGAGGGAGGTGAGCCCGGTCCTGGGCAGAAGGCACCTGGATGCGATAATCAGCAGGGATACCATAATTTGCCCTGATTATGCTCTCCTAAAGATGGGTAAAGCGTGACCTATAAACGGTCCAAAAACGAGCTCCTGGAACAACCAGTTGGATCCTCTCTTGGGGATCTAAGGCCACCTCTTCTATCTCATTTAAAGCATCCAGATCTGGCTGATCCAGGTCCTCATGTTTTGAGGATGCACCAGCCATATTTGCCCCCAAACTAACCGAGAATGGGGAAGAAGTAAACCCTGACATATGAGTACTATGACAAGGGGAATGGGAAAAAGAAGCAATATCTACAATATCTACGGGCTAATTTGCACTGTAAGACTCGCCCACTGAAAGTGGAGGCAAGGGAGGATTAACAGCAGCGGCTGCCGGTGGCGCCGCCATCTCCATGAGATCAGGAGGGAGGAGGTCTATGGGATCATCGGAAGAAACGACAAGAGGGTCAGACACGTTAGACATCTTCACAAAACAAAACAACAACATATATGAAAAAGTAGCACAGAAGTGAAGAAGATAAATACCTAGTGAAGTTGATGGACTTCGGACGTGGGTTGGAGGAGTAGTAACTGCTCTTCCAAGACCTTCAGAATTTTTGAGAAATAAAAGACACAAGAGAAGGGTTTGTAACAAGGGAGGCGAAAGGAAGAAAAAGGAAGGTAAATCCTTTAAAAGGAAAGTAAATATGTCAAGAAAATAAATAGAAGAAAAAATTCAAAAATAAAAAAGAAGAGAAAAAGGGCGGGCTTGAAAAACCACCCCTCACACGTGGCAAGCAACCAAGAGCACCTGGAGCAGTTATGGTGCCTTCAAGCCATAACCACAATGATGGCATGCGAAACCCCAGGAGCACGTCTGTTGTTGCCAAGGACGTGGGGAAGAGAAGAGAAACATCTCCAATCCATCTTTTCAGATTACGTCATCACTTAGAGCTCCTAGGTGACTCTTCGAGAACGCGGACTCGTCCAGGGAGGAAAAGGGGGCCGAATTTTTCCTTGGGCCTCACTATCACAATAGACCCAGTCCAAGAAGTTTCCTCAATCCTAAAATGAGTGGACAAGGTCAGCGAAAACCCACAAACCAATAAAGGAAGTGACCAGCTTGGCCCGCATATAATTCTTAAACTCTTACAACTTGACAAAATGTCAAACTTTAGAGTTGAGGGGACTATTGATGTAGGTGGAGTTTACTTAAATTGGACCAAGCTGATGAAGCCCAAATACAAGTAAGAAAAGGTTGATTTTTCTATATAAATGGGCTCAGGCCCAAGTAGCTGATCCGCCTTGCTGGATTATGGAAAGACTTTGACCAAAAGCTAAAAACAAACCAAGATCAATTAAGAGGAAGACATGGCCCAATAATCAAGCCCTTACCATAATAAGCCTCCTTCAATCAAGTCAATCTGGGCTCAATCCTCGCTAGATCCGTTGCAAGCCGCGTTCCCTGATTTTCAACTACCCTGATTGGCTACTTTACCATTTTTGAATAAGGAAAGCAGCAAGTTTCGCTCCATCTGCCATAGCTAACCTAGACCATCAAGATTGTGTAAATATTCCCATTGAAGATGAATAAAAAGGGAATTTTATGCTTTTATATTGTTATTCCGTCAAAATATATATATTACTTCATATATGTACTCAATTATCCTACATAAAATAATATAAATAATGTTGATGTAAATGGGACACGCATGAGAAGGCCTGATAGGATTATGCATGTAGGTACGTGAAGAAATTATATTCAAGGTTTTCCGAATTTCATTTTATACAAAAGATTGTTGTACACCTGAATATAGGATTTGTACTTCATAGGAATGACAAAAACTAGAATAAAACCAAGGATTTTAAAGAGGGCATTTTCTTTTATTTCCTACATCTTCTCACCACTCCTTTCTTTCACAAAGCAAATACATCTTCTAACTGTTCCAAAAAATTATAGTTTGCTCTTCTGTCATATTTTTGCTTTATATATTTTTAATAACTAGAAAAGATCACGTGCGATGCACGTGGCTGGATGCATGTGGTTTTCCAATGATTAATTAAATTAACGTAGATGATTATGAAACTTATCATTATTTATGTCAAATCTCTTTATGAATATTTAAGTTATTAACAAATAAATCTTACTAATAGTTCATTTAAATTAAGTACATTATATTCTCTCTTATTATCTTTGTTTCGTTTTCAAGTACATTTTTATATTTGTTATTAATTCAAATAACTTCAAATACATAACGAACTTCTAGATATTAGACGATAATTCATTTGTCCAACCATATTGTAGTTTAACTTAATGTATCCTAATATATATATATATATATATATATCAAAAGGGTTTAATAAATAATTCTAAGTAAGAAAAAAATCCTAACGGTTCATTATATTTTTAGAAAATACATCTATGTTTTTAACATCAAAAATAATGTTCATCGTATCTCATCTACTATTTTTTTTCTTTGTTTGGGATGTGCCATGATAGGATTATGTTCCTTAAAATGAATCTATAGTTCTATATTCTTACTTAAATTTCCGTAACACTTCATATCTACAAAAAGACTATGGGTCATGTTTGTTTATGTTTTCAATGTTTTTAGTTCATTTTTTGAATCACAATTTTTTGAAAATTTCAACTACAATACATTTTCAACCAAAATTACTTCTCTTTTTTTTTCCTTTATCAACTTCTTTTAGTTTTTTTTTTATAACTACCTATCAATCAACACACTGTCATCACTTCACATTATCTCATATCATATTATACTTTTTTTTATGGTTACATATTATACTATCTCTCAACACTTAATACATTCTCCAAGGGCCAGTATGTTTGTGTTTTCAAATTACTTTTTTCATTTTCATTTTTGTCTGAAAATAAAAATACACACTTTACACTTTTTTAACTAAAAATATTCTCATTTTCATTCTTGTTTTTATGTTCCCAATAAATTGCAATCATTTCTTTAAAATTACATTTCACATCACTCATCTCACAATCTCTTTTTATCACTTTTCTCTCCCATCTCCTTTCAATTCTTTAAACTCTCTTTTAAGTTTTTAAATTCAACACTATTCATCTAATCATTACTTTTTAATCATTTCACACATTACAATCACCAATTTTAACCATTTTTAAAAACACAACCTAGCACACCTACTCACTTTTCTCACATAAAAATAAAAAAATTCATTTCCCCATTCATTTTAAAAAATGACAGTTGAATATGAAATGAAAACACATCCAAACAAACCCAGGAGGTGTGGTGGAGTGGAAAGGACTCCTCCTCCCTTAACCAAGTGGCGAGGGTTCGATCCTCAACCTTGGGTGGAGAGCTATTGAAAACTCTGGGCCAGCTGTCCCACCCTTCGAGGTGCCTCCAATCAGCGAGGGGATTAGTCACTACGGTCGGCAGTGAAAACTCTGGTGAAAACCAAAAAAAAAAAAAAAATCACATCCAATCAGAGCCTAACTATTTTGCTTTTCTTTTCTCTTTCTTACTTGATTATTTTTTAATTACATATTCATTACAAAATAACTAAACGTTTTACACATCATTCATCAACAAATCAAACTTGATTTTGAGACATTCCATTAATCCTAATCATTTTCTTAAAACATAACAGACACAACCAATATCACATCATTTTTTACACGAATCCTGTAATACACATTTTTCAAATAATTTACTAACCCAAAAACATTAACAAATATATTAAGAATTCTATCATACATATATTTTATTACATATTTTTTTAGTATACAAAAAGTTTTTTAAGCACATTAATTATCTAGATCGTATGGACAATGTTGGAATCTACATATTTCTTTTATTTTACTAAATAATCTCCTATGGTTAAAAGTTTCTTTCTTCTTGTAATCTGCCGCTATTATGTTATACTCAAGATGTATTTAAGAATATTTGGTTTTATCTATCTTCTTAAAAAACTAATTTTATCTACTTGAATGAAAAATAATTTTTTGACACAAATTATTAGTATTCTTTTCTAGCGTCTTTGTGCATACGATCATTAATTTATGTATCTTTTGTAAATCTGTCACTGACGTCGTCTTCCTTCTTTGTGATCCTCACAAGTATAATTACTTTTTTCCTATCACTTGTTCTAATAGTGTTCAAAATATAGTATCAAGTTCCATATGTAAAGTAATACCAGAGACCATATTCTTTATTGTGACATTTTGAAGATAAAATAACTATAAAAAATGCACCATATCACATGAGAATACTCGTTTTTATGAATCTTTTTCTAATTGAACATAAATACATCATATTTTTATTAAATTGCTTATAAAACTTTATTTTCAAGCACATTCTTCTTTTATTTGTTATTCATTCTAATAAATTCAAGCACATATGTACCTATAATTATATGTACATATATGTGTGTGTCTCTTTCTATATGTACTATATATATATATATATATATATATATACATGACAATCTATTTGTACAAGCATGTTATGGTATTTTTACTTCTTTCTTTTTGGGATGTGCCAAAATAAGGTTCAATTTTTTTAACTTGAACCTTTTTTTTTTCCCAAACTCCTCACTTAAAATAATAATGTAATACTAATAACAGTTAATTAAAATGAAATACTAACTATTTTTATATTTCAAATCTCATGTAAAACTTATGATTGGGTAAAAGTAAATCTATAGAATTGGAACAAAAGGAGAGTTATCTTATATGGTGATCTAGTTATTATTGATTTTTCTCCCAACTTATATCTACCGCCTCATATTTAAAAAAAAAAATAGCATAATTTTACAAACTCTATAAATTATTACACTTCACATACATAATTAAGTCTTGAAGCATGTTGCTCAAGTAGTATTAGATAATAAAGAAATTTAAATATGTATTATCTATTTTTCTCCTACAAAATTGTTTTACGCTACTACTTTTTTTTTTAAAATTCTAAATGAATTCTCTTTCTTGTATTAATCAATAACTACTTTTTTCTTTTGTGAAGTAAAGAAAACGCGTAGTATGTTTATGTGAATATTATAATAGATAGATAGGATTTTAGGATTAAATATTATATGCCAAGTAACATTAATGATTTCTCTTAATGTAATTGGACTCCTACTATTAAATGGTTTCCTACTATTCAATGGATTCTTGTACTTTTATTAATTATTAGTTATTAATTATTATTAATAATAAGGGTGGGTATAAAAGTCTTTTCACAATAGAACAAACAAATGAGTTATTCACACATTTATATAGGGGTTAGATAGATAGATAGATTTTCATACTAATTTTAATACAAATAGTTGTATAGGTACAAAGTCTGTATCCGTAGTTCCTGAACCTTAGCGTTGCTCTCGGGTATATTCGAATATTTTTCCGATTTTTCTTTAGAACTATAGTTATCAAAGTAAGTCACGTAGGTAAAAGATCATCTGGAGTTTGAAATTATTGGAATTTTTGTCCCTGAAATTTTAGTTAATGGAATACTAATATTGATAGTTAGATGCTATTATTTATTATTTTCAAGCAAATTTCCTTCTAGTTGTGGTTAACTGGTTATACCTGAATTTTGTAAATCAAGCAAATGTTTTAATTTCTTTTTTATGGGACAGAAACATTGGAAAAGAACAAATCCAAGTTAAAGCACGAGTGGAGCATATATACTATAAATGCTCTTGCTGATAATGGCCTCTCGTACTCTCTTTACATGCTACTTCTACTTGATGTGTTTATTCTCGGTGCATCATCTAGAAGATTTGTGAGTTGCTAAGTTATTTCTGAAGCAATCGTCGGTATTTGACCTCTAGATACTATGCAATAGATCAATAAAATAATATCTGAAAATATATTATAAATATAAAATATATTTGATTTGATTTTCACCAAATAAAATTTTTGAAATTTAAAATTTTTTAAAATTCTGAAAAAAAATGAAAAAGCTCAAAGTGAAAAGCATAGTCTTCTCGCCGGCCATCGGGCACTTCCCCGTCACCGCGCCTCGCCACCCCAAACCCAAAGTCGAATCGAATCGATTTCGATCGATTCTAAAACATCCACCCTAACGGTGAAGAAGATGATGAAGATGAAGAAGATGGTGGTGGCGGGACCGGTGAAGACGAAGAACCAGGTGAGTTTTTCATTTTAATTTTTTTTTCTTTTCTATTTCCTTTTTCTTTTCTCCTTTTTCCATTTTTTATATACTCTGATTTTTTATTTTCTTTTACATTTTATTTTTGCAGGCTTAATCAAGGGTATTTTTGACTTTTCAACGATTATGTTAGGGTAAACTTCATCGTGTAAGGTTTGCAAAGTACAGGGTGTGTGAGTAATAAAAAAAAAAAGATGGAGTGTATATTTATAAATAGGTTATCTGTATGAGTCTGAATGTAATTTACCCTGTAAATATATATTGTAATGATATACAATATAATATAAATATTTATATATAAATATGAAAATTTCAGTTTTTGGTTGACCAAAACCAAATCGAAACCTATCCGAAAAATCGAATTTTGTAAAATATAACCAAAATTTTGGCGTTCAATTCGGTTAGAGCAGTTAATCAAACCATACACACCCCTTGTTTACAATCAATAATGTGACACAACTACGTTCATATTAAACTAGACAAATGTTATATTTGAATACAAAATCTGACTTACAAAATTTTGACACCAATAGAAGAAAAGAATGATGGTGATAAGATGTCTAAAAATAGTACGAAAATTGTCATTTATTGTACACATTCACCTACAAAAAGTTATTTTGTCAGAAAATGATATTTTAACTTTTAATAGTGATAATAGGAAAAATTACATTTTACATCCCATTACTTGTCCCATTTTAATTTTGGTCCCATTTATTATAAATTTCTCAAATTAGTCCCACAATTTTCAAAATATCTCACGTTTCGTTCTAACCAAAATTTTCATCCAAAACTTAACGGTCAACTCCGTTAGTCGACATTTTGACCATTGTTTGGGGTGATTTTCTGCTTGACTGTCACGTGATATTGAAGAGAAATATCGTAAAATTGAATATATAATTCGTTTGTGAGTGCATTCACGCAAGAATTCTTCCAAAATATTCGGGTCAAAAAGCCGATTAACAAGTTGACTGTTAAGTTTTGAATGAAAATTTTGGTTGGGACTAAATGCGAGATATTTTAAAAGTTATGAGACTAAATATGATAAATTCATAACGGAATGACCAAAAATAAAAATGGGCCAAAATTATAGGATAAAAAAATGCAATTTCCCCACTAAACATAATTATGGATTGTTACGCCTATTTGGTGTGAGGTAAGATTTTACAAAAGACTATTCTTCCCATTTTTTATTTATTTATTTACTTTTTTTTTTTTTTTGGGGTGGGGGGCTAAATCTTACAATTTTACCCTTGAAAAATCACTTGTATGTTGCCCACACTGACACTTCAAGTCGAAACCTATGAAAAGAACCAAATTGAGACGAAAATGTAACTTTAGTATAATAAATTTTACTTTAGAAGACAAACTTGATACATTTGAGTTGATAATTAGTGCAATTTACATTGAATTTCATCTTAATCGGGTTTAACCCTTGTTTACTGTTTGTGCAGGCTACATAAATAGAGACACCATGGGGCCCGATTGGATGGACGTCTATTTCCAATTTCTCATTTTTCATAGATAAAGTAAGAGAAATTATTTTTAAGGAAATAGAAATATGAAAGATGAAGTGTGTTTGGATGAGTTTTTTTGATAGAAAAAATGTAATGATTAAGTGTGATGTGATATATTTTTTTTGTAAGAAAAAATCTTTTTTTGTGGGAAATTGGTATGGATGAGTTTTGTTTTTGTAAGAATATTTAACATATTTAAGCTAAACTCAAAGATTTAGGCATCCAAAAATATGCAAAATGGATCTTATTTCGTAGCTTACATCATTTCAAATAAAGATATGTGATTATTTTGATGATTATATCAAGATATTAGCGCATAAAATTCTTTTAATTTTTGGGTGAATTGTCTAATCATGAATAGTAAAATTCTGATTTTTTGAGAAAAATTTGAGAGAAAAATCAACTAAATCCATTTCTCTAAGAAATTTGAGATTTTTTCCTAAGAAATTGTGTGTAGTATTTCTTTGGGATATTTTTGGGAGATGTCAAACATATGCATTTTTTATGAAAAAAATCTCTGAGAAATCGAGAAATGGGAAATAGCATGCCTTCCAATCGGGGCCCATTATTTCAACTTGGCAGACTAGTTATATAGCATGTAACATTGAACTTCTTTAAAGTTCAATTTTAAACAGATTACTAAATAAGTCTTCCCCCATCAAATTAACCATAAAACAATTCAATAGAGATAATCGGTAAACATTTTTGATCTTTCTACGTTCTCGGCCCAAAATCAACAAGTACTAGAATATGTATCAGAAACTTTTAACCATTTTTGTTTTAAGCAATAAAACATCATGTAAGTGAATTGAAGCAAAATAAACATATTACAACTAGATACAATCTTATTTTAAATATTTTAAAAGTATTTAAAAAATACTTTTAAATATTTTAAAAGTATAAAAAAATATTTATTAAATATTAAAAAAATAGTAAAATATATGTAATAAATATAAAATATATTTAATTTGATTTCACCAAATAAATTTTTTGAATTTTAAAATTTTTAAAAATTCTGAAGAAAACAAAATTGAAAAAGGTCAACGTGAAAAGCATCGTCTTCTCGCTGGCCACTTCCCGTCATCATGCCTCACCACCCCAAACCCAAAGTCGAATCGAATCAATTCGATTGAAATCGATTTCAATCGATTCGAAAACATCCATCCTAACGATGAAGATGGTGAAGAAGATGATGAAGATGAAGAAGACGGTGGTGGGAAGCATTGGTGAAGATGAAGAAGACGAAGAACCTTTTCATTTTAATTTTTTTTCTTTTCTATTTTCCTTTTCTTTTCTCCTTTTTCCATTTTTTTATATATATTCTGATGTTTTATTTTATTTTTCATTTTATTTTTGATGATTCAATCAGGGGTATGTTCGACTTTTCAACCATTTTGTTACGGCAAATTTCATCGTGTAAAATTCTGTAAATTATAGGGGGTTTGAGTAATAAAAAAAAGATGGGAGGTATATTTGTAATTAGGCCTATCTGGAGTGGTCTGGATGTCATTTACCCTGTAAATATATAATGTAATTATATAAATATAATATAAATATTTATATATAAATATGAAAATTTCGGTTTTTGGTTGACCGAAACCAAATCGAATATCAAAACCAAAACCTATCCGAAAAATTGAATTTTTTAAAACATAACCGAAATTTCAGTGTTCGATTCGGTTTGAGCAGTTAACCGAACCATGCACACCCCTTGTTTACAATCAATAATGTGACACAAAATACATTCATGTTAAACTAGACAAATGTAATATTTGAATACAAAATCTGACTTGCAAAATTTTGACACCAATAGAAGAAAAGAATAATGGTGATAGATGTCATATAATAGTACGAAAATTGTCATTTATTGGGAAAATTCTATGCCACACCGGTATCAATGGTCCCGGTGTGGCATAGACCATTGGATGGGGGTATTTTAGTAAATACCCCCCTATTTGAGGGATCCAATGGTCTATGTCACACCGAGACCATTAGTACCGATGTGGCATAGAATTGCCCCATTTATCGTACACATTCAACTACAAAAAGCTACAAAAAGTTATTTTGTCAGGAAATGATATTTTAACTTTTATTAGTGATATTTCATCAAAACAAAAAAATAGAGAAAATTACATTTTACATCCCATTACGTGTCCCATTTTTTAATTTTTGTCCCATTTGTTATAAATTTCTCAAATTAGTCCCACAATTTTTAAAATATCTCACATTTAGTTTCAACCAAAATTTTCATCCAAAACTTAACGGTCAACTCCGTTAGTCAACATTTTGACCATTGTTTGGGGAAATTTTGTTATTGAGTGACACATGATATTGAAGAAAAACATCGTGCAATTGTACATATAATTCGCTTGTGAGTGCAATCACGCAAAAAATTTCCCCAAAAATCGGGTCAAAAAGCTGACTAACAGAGTTGACTAATAAGTTTTAGATGAAAATTTTAATTGGGACCAAATGCGAGACATTTGAAAACCAATATGAGATAGAAATTCGAAAAAGTGGAGGGGGGCTAAATTGTAAGAAACCGAAGAAAGGACCAAAACGAGATAGAAATTCGAAAAAGTGACCAAAGTGAGACAAGAAAATCTAATCTTACAATTTTACCCCCTGAAAAATCGCTTGAAAGGATCAAACTGAGACGAAAATGTAACTTCGTCGACAGTATAACAAATTTTACTTTAGAAACACAAGAGAGACAAACTTGATACGTTGGGAACTATAAATGACATTAACCCTTGTATATACTTCTAATTTTAAAACAAATATCTGCGCATTAACAACTAAAATCTGTCGTTTGAGTTGATAATTATGGTAATTTACCTTTTCTTTAATTTAAGAGGAGGATACCCTACATATCTAGCCCGACAAACCCGGGTTGATAGTTATAATTTTGAGCCATAAAGACACTATCTAACTCTATAAAGAAAAGGAGCGCCTCAACTTGGGGCAACCTGGATTCGAACCCTTGTTTTGGGTTACGGTAAGTTACATTGAATTTCATCTTAATGCAGGCAGTCATGTTTAACCCTTGTTTACTCCTTGTGCAGGCTAATAGAGACAATTATTTCAACTTGGCAGACTAGTCATATAGCATGTAACATTGAACTTCTTTAAAGTTCAATTTTAAACAGATTACTAAATAAGTCTTCCCCCATCAAATTAACCATAAAACAATTCAATAGAGATAATCGGTAAACATTTTTGATCTTTCTACGTTCTCGGCCCAAAATCAACAAGTACTAGAATATGTATCAGAAACTTTTAACCATTTTTGTTTTAAGCAATAAAACATCATGTAAGTGAAGTAAAATAAACATATTACAACTAGATACAATCTTACCTTATTACAAGCCGATCTGAAAGATCCAGTTTCGTATGTTTCCTGTCCCATGTACTACAAGTAGTTCTTCATGACACGAACTTGAAGGAAATCATTTTCGTAACTTTGTTGTTCCTCTTTTATCCGTTTGACCGAATCCACAAGAGATTTGTCGGCCCATCCATATAATTCAATCAACTCAAGTGTTGGAATGTCCCCGATATCATTTGGGATCTCTCTGAGAATCCAACAACAGCCAAGCCTTAGTCGCTCGAGGCAGGGGAAGTGGCCTCTTTCTATTATCCAGTGCTTGAGATTTATATCAAATATTTGCATCTTTAGGGGCGGTAGCTAACAAATTTTAGTTTAGAGATATAAGTAAGACAAACATAATAGTTTAGGGACTATAAATGACATTTGTCTATGAAATAACAAGAGAAAAAACATATTGTGGTTTAAATAATATTCAGGTGACTACCTTAAATAATATTGAAATATCAATTATGTCCTGCAATTCGCACTTAACGACTTAGATTTAATCTCTTTTGTTAATGTAATAATCTTACTAATGAACAGAAACCTAGCAATCAGGATTTGAATCATGCCTACATCACATAAGACAAGTTCTTTTACATTCTTAAATTCTTTCTTCATTCTATTAATAAACATCAGATTTTATTTAAACAGAAATACAATCTAAAGGATGAATTCATTTTTCATTTTCCGTAAGGGTAATTGTGGAAGAATACAAAAGGCTTAATATTTTTTCTCACTTCCTACTGAAAGCCCTTCAGAGGACTAATGGAGTAGTAAACAACCAAGCAAAGAAAAGAAAAGGAAAAAAAAAACAATGAATTTCATTCTTCTTCTATTTATGAAAAATAAAGACACAATAAAATGGGGAAAATCGCACTTTTGGTCACACAACTTTGGCCTCTTTTTATCTTGGTCCTATTTATTACGAGATTATCACATTATATCCGATAACTTTCAATTTTTCTCACATTTGCTCCCGTTCAAGGATCCAATATTTAGTGGCCAAATATTGACTGAGTTTTTTGGGTAGAATTCGTGCGTAAATACACTCACACAGAGATTATATTCAATATCACGTGTCAATCATACACAAAATCTCCTCACGAATTTCATATCTGGTAGATATTTAATAAAAATTATCAAGAAAAGATTCAGATTGGTAGCAAATAAGAAAATAACTCACATCTCGATTAGTCATGTCAAATCCAGTAATTTTGTACGCTCCCCACCCGAACTTGAAGAGAATCATTTCCAAAACTTTGTTGTTCCTCTTCTATCCGTTTGGCCGACTCCACAAGAGATCTGTCCTGAATATACACCTCAATCAGCTCAAGTGTCGGAATTTCGCCAATAACATCTGGAATCTCACCTAGATTCCTGCAGTTACAAAGCATTAGGCGCTCGAGACATGGGAAGTGGCTGCTTTCTGTTATCCATTGCTGGAGATTTGAATCAGTTATTTGCAGAAACTTCAATCGAGGAAATTCTCCTTCATTTGTTTCCCACTTGCAATCTTCAACAGAGCAATTTCTCAGTTTCAAGGCCTCAAGATTAGGCAACGAACCAACGATCACCATATCATGGGAATGTAATAGGACACCTCTCAATTTCAACCTTTTCAGCATCTTAGGAAAAGCAAGCTTTTCCCACAAACGAAAACGTTCCATACCCTCTAGATAGATATTCAATGTTTCAAGTTGATGCAAGTGGACAAGATTTTCAAAGTGATACTCCGACCATTCTGTTCCATATCTATTGTAAATGATTCCTAATTTTTTTAAATTTGGAATTGTTTGCAAGATCCCTTCCGTACATTTGAAATTCCTTACTTGCGCAAGTGTTTGCAGGTTTTCTAGAGCAGGATATATTGGACAAGGATCGGGTAAGATTTCTAAAGCGAGCACGAGAAGATGTCTTAATTGTGTCATCTTCCAAATTTCTAATGGCAAATGAGTAAGGTCTGAAGATTGCGAAGTCTTGATATGGAAGCAGGAATGTCAATTACTTCGCCATTTGTATTATAACCGAAAGAGAAAGCAAGGTACCTTAAGAAAATTAGTTCGAGGACTTCAGTTGGGAACTTCGCGGATTTTCGTTCAACATACAGAGAATCTAATACCCGGAGGAGTTTGAACTCCTTCATGCTATACAGCGTCCCTTGATAATGTGGAAAGCATAAAATAGTACGGATTGCAGAGTCATACTTATTAAATTTTGAAAGGAGAACCCGACTATGAATACTAACGCGCCGTTGATTACTTGTAGGGGTTCTGTTAACATCCCTAACCAAGAGATTTAAAAGAAACTTCTCTTCTTGGGCTTTCCTTATGCACAAGTCTCGTACCAGATCATGGACGTTGCAGCTTTTGATTTTGCCATTAAACTTCCTCTTGGTGACCAAAATAAGACTTCTCTTGACAAGATCCTCTAAATACTCTTCAGCACTCTCTTCGTAGCTTTTAGATCCACTTGGTTTTATAAAACCTTCAGCTGTCCATAACTTGATGAGTTTCGAGACATGGATCTCGTAATCTTTTGGAAAACCTCCCATGTATAGAAAACACGATCTCAAATGATGAGGCAAGTGCGTATAACTTAAAGATAGTATGTTTGAAAATTGTTCCTCATTCGTAGAGACGGCTAAAGTTACATTTTTGGCAACATTCTCCCATGAAGCTCGAGTCTGGTTGACCATTGAGAGGATTCCTGCAATCACGACGATAGCAAGTGGCAGTCCTCTGCAGCTTCTAGCAATAGTCCTCCCAATTTCCTCCAATTCATGAAGACAATGTTCATCTTTGAACACCTTCCATCGAAGCAGATTCCAACTTTGATCCACATCCATGAACTGCATCTCGTGAAGAGGGCTTGAACAGTTAGCATAAGCAGCCACATCCCATAACCTTGTTGTTAATATGATCCGACTTCCATTGTTGTCATCAGGAAATAGCCTCCTCGCGTCATCCAAAACATTTGTACTCCATTACAATGAGGTATCTCCTACCCTTTAAACTTTTGTACACCCTTGCGTCCATTGTTTCATTGCTCTTGCCAAACCGTTCTTCATTGAGAGCTTTCAAGGAAACTAGAAGCTCATAAAGAGTTCTTTGGATACTATAATCTTGTGATACTGTCACCCAAGCACGAACGTGAAAGTGCTCCATTGTTAATGGATCGTCATAAGCATTTTTGGCAAGAGTAGTCTTGCCAATGCCTCCCATACCGAAGATTGGGATTACTTGGAGTTTTGATGATTCCCCACAAAGTCGAGTCTTTATTGCCATCAACTCTTTATCAAAGCCAATCATGGAATCTTTGACAATGGGTGCGACCACTGGTCCCGATGATGAACTTGTTGTGGAACTCAGAGTCATATTCCACCAAATATAGAAATAGCGAGAGAAATATTGTACTAGAAAACCACACTAGATTTAATTCCCAGGAAAGATTGGAGGCGTCACAACGGTCGCGCTTAAAACCCAACCTCCTAGCCAGAATTAACTAGACGAATTTAATAGCACAATATAACACTACAACTATAACTAACAATGGCTACTTGAAGAATAGCACAAAATAAAGAACACCAAATTTAACGAGGTTCGGCTAATTTAGCCTACGTCCTCGGACCCCACCAAAATATTTCACTAAAGGACTAAAGTGAAACTATTACAAACTATAGAGGAAGAAAGAAGAAATTGCTAAAAGACTTAGGCAATTTGGGATGTTTTTCAAAGTGAAGAGGTGGGCTCCTTTTATACAACAAATGAGCCCATCACTTCTAATGTTTTCCTATGTGGGATTCTTTGCTCTTCTTTTGAAAGAGCCATTCTTCAACAAATCTCCACCTTGGCGAATTTCAAAATCTTCAATCTCCTCGTCAAACGGGGTCACCAAAACCAATCTTCAAACTTTGACAATGTTGATCAAGTCCAAACAAAATTTGAACTTGATTGCAGTCACAACTTTTGTCAACATATCAGCAGGATTCTCAGTAGTATGGATCTTCTCGATTCTGACTCCACCTTCTTCGAGTATCTCTCTTATGAAATGATACCGAACATCAATGTGCTTCGTCCTTGCATGATAAACTTGGTTCTTTGCTAAATGGATAGCACTTTGACTATCACAATGAATTTTGACATACTTTTGTCCATTCCCTAGTTCACCAAGCAACCCTTGAAGCCAAATTGCTTCCTTTACAGCCTCTGAAATTGCCATATACTCTGCTTCCGTAGTAGACAGAGCAACCGTTGACTGTAAGGTAGACTTCCAACTGACTGGTGCTTTAGCAAGAGTAAATACGTAGCCTGTAGTTGATCTACGCTTATCTAAATCACCAGCATAGTCTGAATCGCAATATCCGACTACACACTGACTATGTTCCCGCTCAAATATCAAACCAACATCAGCTGTGTCATGGATGTATCGCAAAATCCATTTCACAGCTTGCCAATGTTCCTTTCCAGGATCATGCATATACCTGCTCACAACCCCCACTGCTTGGGAAATATCAGGCCTCGTACACACCATAGCATACATCAAGCTACCAACAGCATTTGCATACGGTACTTTTGACATGTATTCCCGTTCTGCATCAGATTTCGGTGACAAAGCGGCGCTAAGCTTAAAATGAGGAGCAAGCGGAGTACTAACTGGTTTTGACTTTTCATCAATGCCAAAACGCCTCAACATCCTACTCAGATATTGTTTCTGAGTCAAACAAAGCCTCCTCAATTTTCTATCTCTGAAAATCTCCATGCCGAGAATCTTCTTCGCCTCACCTAGATCCTTCATCTCGAACTCCCTTTTCAAATGAGTCTTCAACTTCTCAATTTCTATTAGACTCGGGGAGGCAATCAACATATCATCAACATACAGAAGAAGATATATGAAGGATCCATCTTGTAACTTGTGCAAATACACACAATGATCGTATTTGCTTCTTGTGTACCCAATTCCCATCATAAACTTGTCAAATCGCTTGTACCACTGCCTCGGAGATTGCTTCAATCCGTACAACGATTTTTGAAGTTTACAAACCAAATTTTCATTTTCAGCAACTTTGAATCCCTCTGGCTGAGTCATATAGATTTCCTCTTCCAAGTCTCCATGTAAAAATGCAGTTTTTACATCCAACTGAACTAGTTCAAAATCCAACTGTGCTACCAAAGCCAACAAAATTCTAATGGAGGAGTGTTTTACAACTGGAGAAAACACCTCATTATAATCAATGCCCTCCTTCTGAGCGTAACCTTTGGCCACCAATCTGGCTTTGTAGCGAACATCACCTTGGCTAGGAAATCCATCTTTCTTTGCAAATACCCATTTGCATCCAATTGCCTCCTTTCCCTTCGGGAGACTGGCCAGTTCCCATGTTTGATTCTTATGAAGGGACTGCATTTCTTCACTCATGGCAATCCTCCACTTATCTTTCTCTGGTCCTTTGACTGCTTCAATATAAGTGGTAGGAACATCATCAGCGGCAATTGCAGATGCACAAGCCACCATATCATCAAAGCGAGCAGGCTTTCTGATTATCCTCTTTGGCTTGCTAGTTGCAATTGATTCAAGTTGCTGTGGAAGTTCTTGGGGTTGAACTTCCTCTTCTTCAAAATCTCCTTCTACCGTAGGAGAATGATCAAGAGTTTCTTGATCTGCTGGGACAACAAACTTTTCAAACTCCACCTGTTTGGGAGTACCATCCCGCTGTTCTGCATTCACCTTTTCCAACACGGTAGATTCATCAAAGGTGACATCCCTGCTAAAGATTATTTTCTTTGTCTCTGGACACCAAAGGCGATAGCCTTTTATACCAGAGGTGATCCCCATGAACACTGCTTTCTTTGCTCTAGGATCCAACTTTGATTCCTTAACATGATAATATGCAGCGGAACCAAACACATGTAAGGAATCATAATCAGCAGCAGGCTTTCCAAACCATTTCTCAAATGGTGTTTTTCCATCAATAGCAGTAGATGGTAGACGATTAACGAGATGACACGCATATGTCACAGCCTCAGCCCAAAATTCTTTACCCAACCCAGCATTGGATAACAAACACCGAACTTTCTCCAGCAAAGTCCGGTTCATGCGTTCTGCCACTCCGTTCTGTTGTGGTGTATGTCTAACAGTGAAGTGTCTGACAATGCCTTCATCCTCACAAAGTTTTTGAAATGGACCACTCCTAAATTCTCCACCATTGTCTGTACGGAGACGTTTGACCTTTTTATCAGTCTGAGTTTCCACCATCTTTTTCCATTTGAGGAATACCTCAAACACTTCATCCTTCGTCTTCATCGTATACACCCAAACTCTCCGGGAAAAATCATCAACAAAGGTTACAAAATAGTGTTTCCCTCCCAAAGAACTCGTTTTTGAGGGACCCCATACATCCGAATGAACATAATCCAAGATACCCTCAGTATTATGGATTGCTGTTCCAAATTTAACCCTTGTTTGTTTCCCACGAACACAATGTTCACAAAACTCCAATTTGGAGTATTTCACTCCTTTCAACAATCCTTGATTTATGAGGAGATTCAAGGATTTTCCACCTGCATGTCCCAAGCGCATATGCCATAGCCTAACTGCTTCTGAATTCCGATCATCAACAGTAACTGCTGCTACTGCACCCACAACTGTACCACCCATGTAGTGATAAGTATTGTTGTTCTTCCGAATTCCCTTCATTACCACGAGTGCACCAGAGATGATCTTCATCACCCCATCCTTAGCTCTTACTTCAAAACCTTTCGATTCTAAAGTTCCAACGGAAATAAGGTTTTTCCTCACTTCTGGTGCATACCGAACACCCTTTAGGGTTATGATTGATCCATCGTGATTCTTCAAGCGAACTGAACCAATCCCAAGTGTAGTAAGAGGAGCTTCATTTGCTGTGAAGACAACGTCATTTTGTTCTTTGAAATCAAAGAACCAATCCAAATGTGGTGTCATATGATGACTACATGCTGAATCCAGCATCCATACTTCAGAAGCACCGCTGGATGATGTCGCCAATGAGAAGTCCGATTCGGCATCATCACACGCGGTTACATTTGATTCCGCCACGGCCTTAGAATTGCCCTTAGTTGTCAGCTTTGGGCAATCTCTCTTCCAGTGTCCTATTTCTCGACAGTAGGCACACTCGTCTTTGCTTAGTTTATGCCTAGACTTGGATCTCCCTTTCTTTCCTTTGTTTTTGTTTTGTGAACGACCTCTGACGAACAAAACCTCTGCATCTCCGCCTGAACTAACTTGCTTGTCCTTCTTTCTCAGTTCATAACTGTACAGGGCAGCACAAACTTCGCTAAGAGATACAGCAGCCTTCCCGTGAAGTAGAGTTGTTTCAAGAAACTCAAACTCCTCAGGAAGGGATCCCAGCAACATCAGAGCCAAATCCTCGTCTTTAAAAGTCTCATCCAAATTGATCAAATCGGTAACCAGTTGATTAAAACTGGTAATGTGACTATTCATAGTGGAACCCGAAACAAATGTGAAGCGAAAGAGCCGCTTCTTCAAATGGAGCTTATTCTGACAGCTTTTCTTCAGAAATTTCTCCTCCAGTGCCATCCACAATTTATATGCCGAGTTTTCTTTCGAAAACGCATATCTCTGCTCTCTGGATAGACACGAACGAATTGTTCCACATGCCAACCGATTCATCATACTCCAATCTTTTTCCTCTATATCATTTGGTTTCTTCTCTTCAATAGCTAAGTATAGACCTTGTTGAAAGAGTGCGTCTACAACTTCGCTTTGCCACATACCAAAATGGCCTGTGCCATCAAAAGACTCCACTGCCAATCGCGTATTCGCCACAGTGGTTCTCGCCCAAATGGACGACGACGATGCTTTTGAGGTGTCTTCCATTTTTGGTTTACAAATTATTCTTCAATAGCCCTCCAAATGCGAAAGCCAAATAGCCCGGGAAAACTTTTCTGATGTGGAAGATCAGATTAAACTGCGACCACAGAGCATACTCAGAATACCCGAGCTCTGATACCACTTGTTGTGGAACTCAGAGTCATATTCCACCAAATATAGAAATAGCGAGAGAAATATTGTACTAGAAAACCACACTAGATTTAATTCCCAGGAAAGATTGGAGGCGTCACAACGGTCGCGCTTAAAACCCAACCTCCTAGCCAGAATTAACTAGACGAATTTAATAGCACAATATAACACTACAACTATAACTAACAATGGCTACTTGAAGAATAGCACAAAATAAAGAACACCAAATTTAACGAGGTTCGGCTAATTTAGCCTACGTCCTCGGACCCCACCAAAATATTTCACTAAAGGACTAAAGTGAAACTATTACAAACTATAGAGGAAGAAAGAAGAAATTGCTAAAAGACTTAGGCAATTTGGGATGTTTTTCAAAGTGAAGAGGTGGGCTCCTTTTATACAACAAATGAGCCCATCACTTCTAATGTTTTCCTATGTGGGATTCTTTGCTCTTCTTTTGAAAGAGCCATTCTTCAACAGAACTAGCAGTGTGAAAATCAGTAATCAACTCTACGTCGTCTTTGGTTCCCATGAGATTCTTGATCTCCATCACTTCTCCCACTATTGAATCAATTTCCTCTGTTACTTTTTGCAACTCTTCGTATAGTTTCTTAATATCATATCGTTGGTGTGAGTGCTTAACATTTCCAAGCCCTGCTTTACTTCGATTGAAATGAAATGACTGAATTTGATCCGACATGAAATATTCGACAATGCCTTCAGCTTCATTCGCTGTATCCCTGATCCGTCTTTCTAAATTGTCAGCTAATTTCATTGTAAATTCTTCAAGAAACGACTGCAAGAAAACAACATGGTCGTGGAGGGATCTGATCCGTTGTGTTTCCCGGGGAAGAAATCTAACCCGGTGTTTTTCACAAAGAAAGACGGAAAATTGTGCACAATGGCGAAGGATCTGTTCTATGGTTTTTGCAAGTGAAACAAGAGCCGCATAAGCCATATCTGATTTACACAAGCTTTTGCAAGATTTTCAAAACAAATCAAGGAAGGGGGGCTTAAAGAAATTTTGAGAGAGAGAGAGAGGGAGAGATCGATTGATATCTCCACTCAACGCAAATATACTTCTATTGAAGAAAAGACTTTTTGTCTTGTCATCAAGTATTAAATGTCGGTATCGGTGTAGATATTTGGGTAGTAAATTTACAAAAATTTCTACGGAAATTTTGGAGATATTCAAAATTTCGATTTCGATTTTAAAGAAATCATGAAAATTTATAGAAATATTTGGAAATTTACAATGAAATTTTGTGTAACTTTAAATATCATAATTATACATCTTTTACATAAATAATATTTGTATATATAATGAATGTCTAGTGAATTTTGTCAAGTAGTATGACTAAAATTTGTGGCAAAAAATATAAAATAAATATGATTTGAGAGTAAAGTAATAACCAAATTTCCTAAAAATTTTATTAAAACAAAATACCTCAATCATTTATAGACAATCACAATAATTTTGACTCATTCTTGCTTACAAAAATTATTATTTATTATTATTTTAAGTTTCGGAATATTTTGGGTCTGGTCAAAATTTTGGGAAATTTCGGTAGATATTTAATAAAGTAATTTTATTAAAAATTCGAGATTTTGGGAAATATCAAAAATATCGGGAAATATCAAAAATATCGGGAAATTTCGATAGATATTCTACAAATTTGGATTGAAGATGAGATTTCACTTCGAGACCCCCGAAAATCCAAAATTTCGGTCGAAATTTTGAAGTTTCGGAGAATATTTAAGACCATGCTTATCATTTACACCAAGTTAGTCTTTCTTAATTGTCTAAACTCATTGTGACTCGGACAAAAGTAAGAGCTAGTTTGACAAAGTGACACTATTACAAGAGAAATTATTAGATTAGAGAAAATTCCGTAAGAAACTTATATTATTGAGTAATATATATATAGTGTTACATAGACTTGGTAAACAAGTAAATCCTAAGCTATATACAAGAAAAGATAAATACAAGGAAACATATCCTAACCTATAAAAATAAATACAAATAAATGTAAGATCAGAAAAGATCATATACTAATCTAGAAGATATATTCTAATACCTTCCCGCAGTCGAAATGAGAGTTTACCGAACGTTGAGACTGGAGCAAAAATCTCGGAAGAGCTGAGACAACAACATTCGAGAGTTGGAATCACAACGTTTGGATGTCTGGGGCAAAAAAAAAAGGTTGGTGTTCATCCGTGCATCGCCGTTCGAACATGGTGTCTTAAACGTTCGAGCGTCTAGGGCCTAGAGAGGCGGAGACGGTTGCGCGGCTCCAAGTCCTTGTCTGTTAAGGATGAGCGGCGGTGATGTAACATAAAAAGGCGGCGGCTCCAAATTCTCATTTTCTAAGGGTGAGCGGCGGCGGCATAAAATAAAAAAGGTGGCGAAGACAGTAAAAGAGAAAAAAAAAACAATTAAACTAGATAAGGGGCGCCAGATGGGGACAGCGACTTGATGATGGCGGAAGCGAGAGATCGAGATACTATGGCTCGAAGCCATAACTCTAATACCATGTTAAGTTAGAGAAAACTCAGTAAAAAATTTGTATTACTGAGTAACATATATAGTGTTACATAGACTTGGAACAAGTAAACCCTAAGCTATATACAAGGAATGATATTCTAAGCTATAAAAATAAATACAAGGAAATATAAGATAAGGAAAGATCTTATACTAATCTTGAAGATATATTCAAATAGTTAAAAAGGAAGAAATTTGATAAATAAGAACCAGAAATCAACTCAAATTATGTAACAAATCCTAAACTCGTTCAGCCGGGCATTTCGTGCCATAGCGCCACTTTGGCCGAATGTTAGGTGACAGTCCATTTGGCACAAACGGTTAGTTCGATGTCACCAACTTGGTTGGCACCCAAGTCCACTCAAAATCTGACACATAGCTGTGTCAGATTTTTTCTTTTCCTTTTTCTTATAGCTTGATTCGGTAAAATAAAAATTGCTCTTCCATCACTTAATCGGTCAAAAGTCAACCATAGTTTAGACAAAATTTTGAGTGGACTTGGGTGCCAACCAGTTTGGTGACATCGAACGACCCGGCACTTTGGATTCTCTATTTCGATTTGTGTGTCAACTTTCTAGATGCACAATAAATGTATATTTTTATAAACTATGTGATTTGAAATATATGATAAAATATCAAATTAGAGTGTGGACGCAACCATAGGTAGCCGCTTTTATTTTTTTTTTGTTATTAGAGTATCTTGGTTTCAAAGGTCCAAGACAATTACCAACAAGGTCCAGCACAGTTGGTAGATAACTGGGTTTCTTAAACATTTGTACAGGGTTTGATTCCTGGCGGTGTGTATGGAAAAGGCTTTGTTGGAAGAGGCAAAAACCATTTCGGTGATCTCTACGCCTCGAAGGGAAATAGTCTCCAACGTCCTGTTGGGGGAAACCCTGGTATATACCAAAAAAAAAAAAAAAAAAAGGTGCAAGACAATTCTCTCCAAATATTGTTAGGGGCTTGCTATTGCGGGGACCTCTTGTAAAGATATTTTCTGCATACTGCACAAGAGTTCAAAGACATTTCCAATCACTATAAGCAGTCATTCACAGTTCACAATGGCAGGTTTAATTATTTGTTTTGGACTAAAGTACCAAATCACTATAAGCAGACATTTCCAATCACTATAAGCCTGTTTGTTCAGATTCTCCACAATACCAATGCAATTGTCTGCTGCTAATCTTCACGGGTTAAATAGATGGCATGTGCAGCATTCATTTTTCCGATGCAATTGTCTATAGTAAAGTAGGGATAATTACACTTGATACCATTGATGTATTGTTAAATTACAAAAGACATTCTCTGGTTCAATAAATTACATATAACATCTTCATGTATTGATGTATGATTAAACGGAAAATGTCAAAAGACGTAAATGCCTGTACGGAATATTTAACAAAAAAAGGAAAAACGTTTTTAAAAAAGCTGGATTACCATATTGCCCCTTTACATCTCTAGATTTACTTTTAAAACTAATTTTAAGATAAAAAATTAAACTTAAAAACACACACACAGATGCCTATGTGTGTGTGTTCTTTTTATCTTAGAAACTGCGCATGGACCATAATTTAGAGAGAAAATTCGTCCGAAAATGGGCGTAAAATTGCATGTGTGGGACGGTGTGTGTGTGAATGTGTGTGTGAGTGCATGTGTGTGTGTGTGTGTGCGTGCGAATATGTGTCCACATGTAATTGTGCGTGTAGTTGTGCGAGAGGGTGGGGTGGGGAAAAATTCTATGCTGGTCTCGGCCCAGCCAGGGCCGTTGGATTCCCCCACATGGGGGGGGGGGGTGTTAAATGGGATTTTGACCCCCTCCCCCCCCCTGTTGGGGGGATCCAACGGCTGAGCTGGGCCGAGACCATTGGTCTCGGCCCAACATAGAAACGCCCGTGGGGTGGGGATGGGGGAATGCTTGGAGAAGACAATTGTTCCCCCCCCCCCCCCCGTTTAATTTATAAAGTAATATATTGTTTAAGTAATTTAATTTAGAAATTAAGTTTATTAAAATACAACTTTTAAATTTATTTGTGAAATTTATAAATTAATTTAAAGTATATAATTTCAAAATTATATAAACTATTATGTATTAATTTAAATAAAGATTAAAATGATATTTTACATATATATATTTTTTTTGATTTTATAATTTTAATAATTTCTACTTTATTTTAATTTCTTGAGAATAATTTTTATTATAAATAATTGTATATATACTTTACATACACAACATCATATAACACCTATACTTTTATAAAACGTTACAAATAACACCTATACACAACATCATATAACACCTATACTTTTATAAAACGTTACAAATAACACCAAAAGGGTGTAATTGTTTTTCAGGTTAAAAAAAGTCAGGGGTATTTTCGAAAGTTCACCGAAAAATTTAATGACATCGTACTAAAATCCTAACAGAAGTAGCCAAATGTTAGATGGAATAAACGGTCCGGATGTTAAATGTAATTTATTGAATTAAGGGATATTTTATGTAATTTCACAATACCCCAAGGGTACCTAGTGTAATTATCACTAATAAAGTATATATTTGTGCTAAACACTAAAGAGTTGCAGCAGTCAATTGAGAAGAGTTTACAACCACTCTTTAGTGTTAGAACAAAGCAAGAAACAAACATAAGGATTTACGTACCTGGTTCGTCCAAATCAAATACAGGGATACGGAAGAATTTTATTATATTTTAAAGAAGTACAGAATTCAAGAGTGTGTTAGTTTTGGTAAGAGAATCGTCCCATATTTATATCGTACGCGAATTGGAGATGAACGAGCCTGAATTGGAGGCAAATACGCGAATTGGAGATGAGCGTAGAAACGGATACAGGGTAGAGATTGGAGTATCAAGGTTATTTTAGGTATTGAGTAAATATTGAATTTCTTTTTATTACTATTAGTATAAATAAAACTAAGGGTAAAATAGGTACATCACTTTCAATAAGTGGGAGAAGACTATGAGGGAGGCCTATTTGGAGAATGGAGCCTATGTGTTGAGGACATTTTGCAATTTAAGCCTATTTCCCTCATTTTCCCCGGTGTCTTTAGGTTTTCTTATTTTAAAAATAATAAAAATAACAAGACGGAATGAAGTCGTGTAGTTTTCCGCCCCCATAGTCTTAAAATATATATATTTCTAGCAAGATTAGTCTTAACTCTTACCGGTGCATCTCGTACCAAAACTCGTGTGATGTCCGACATGGACAATTTGAGTAACTTTAAACTAATATATGAAAATAGGGATTTTTCTATGGTGAACCTTTGAGTATTGCTCCCGGTCGTGAGGTGGTTTTCACAGGGTGGGTGAGTATTGAAAATCACCCCACCACATATGAATTTGTGGTGAATAGTGAACCGGGAGCATTGCTCTCGGTCCACCATAAATTTTCTCAATAGCTTTCCCATATAAATAAGTCAAACCGAGTCCTCTAACAACTTGTTAACCATTTACGAGAAAAAATGCAAAATACTTACTAGCAGAGCTTGTTATGTCAGTCTCTCGCTTGCGGGGCCCACCCCTTAAACCCGAGGCTTCACAAGAAGAGCTTGTATCGCGACAAAGTCATCCTCGAAACAAATCATGGCATCTAAGGAACCAACTACACTTGCTAAATGAAACTTAACTTTTGCATGCTATATATACATACAAATAAGATGCGTATACGATTACACAATGATATACCAAACTTGGGTCTTGGGTCGTTCATGTACGCGAACCCGTTGGTGACGCTGATTTACCTCACCAAAGCCCCCAGGTCGGTCATTAATACGAGGCTAGTGAGTAGTGAAAGTGGATACAAGTCCGACCTTCATCAAATACAAATTATGCTCTGGCATTAAGTTCGAAGGATCCGCGTGCTTCTAAATGGACCCGATAGGGTCGACCCGTAATCTTGAGTGAGACCCGGGATCAGAACCGTCTATTAATTGCATATGGTGTGATCTTAAGGCCCCAACTATCACCATCATATCCGTACGATACAACATCTATAAATATCACCTCAAAATAAGTATCAGGGGTTCACAATCTGATTTTCTACTATAAACTTGAGAGTAAGTTCCCTCTATACAAATTTGGGCTCTTCGTACGAAAATACGACTCTGAAAGCGTATCTCATACTTGAACTACGATAGACTTGATCCTCAAGTGGGTACGTAGGTAGCTTAGTATTATCTAAGTGCAGTCTATAATCTAACTCTCACCTCGTCTAGTTGTACGACTTGACCCAGACTGAGATAGGAAGGGTCCCGCGTATCTAACCTAAATCACACAAGATAAATCTACCAAGTCGAGCAACGGTTACAAGTTTTAATAATTTTATTGTGATATCGTTAAAGAATCAGGATTATGCTGTTCTACATGGATGTAGTCTCTTGCTTTTAGGACCTGGGGATTATTACCCAAAAAGATTAGATAATCAACGACCAGATAAGGAATCAAGGAAGACAAGTTTTAATAGGGAAAATTGCAATTTTCATACATGACAGGGTAATGATTGCCCTTTTGATACAATAAAAGGGATAAAATTATTTTTCATACAGAAAAGATTGATTTTTACAATTTTGGTACAAATCACGTCGGAAAATATATATTTCGCAGGAAAATTGACTTGAATTTGGGGATTTTCGCATTTGGATGGTGAATTATCCTTCAAGCTGGGGATTTTGCTTATTGAGAGAAAATTGACTTCTGATAAGGCATTTAACTCAAATACTTTCAATTTTTTTTCTTAACTTATTTAAATTATTTTTTTGAAAATTTTAATTCAACTATTTTCTTTTGTTTATTATAAAAAAACATTTCTATAATTAATATATAATTCCAATATAATTTAAATTAAAAAATTATAACATTATTTTCTAAATTTTACTAATTTTTTATTTTTCGAAAAAAAATTAATTTTTAATTTTGCTTTCTTTTTTCAGGTTTTTTTCTAAACTTTTTTTTCGATTTCTCTTTTTTTAATGATTTTTAAATTTTTCAAATTTTTAATATTTTCAATTTTTCTTATTATATTATGATTTTACATAATTTTTTCAAAAATAAATGTTTTTCAATTTTTTTTAATTTAATTACTTTTTTACATTTTTTTGAGTTTTTAATAAAATTAGTTTTGTCAGAAAATTGTCATTAAAAAATAATTTATGAGTTTAAGATAGAAGTTTTAATATTTTCTGATTGTTTAGATTTCTTTAAATTTTTTATTTTTTAGATAATTTTTTAATATGTTTTCAACTGTATTCGCATTTATCGAAATATTTAAGAAAAAGGTATTGCATTATATATCAATAAATTTAAACATAATGTTATTTTCGCGTTTAAATTTGTAATAGACAAATGTTTATTAATAAATATATCACAAGTTTCATACGGCCGATTATATTATTGCATCAGCAATATTATCCAATATTATCAGATCTATATATAAACTTGAATAATAATATATATCATTCCATATTAAAAGTTGATCTGAATACATGTTGATCGCTATTATTGGATACAACTAATACTTTGAACTATGGTTCTCATATATATAAGGAAGAAATTTGAAGAACAAAACCTTGAATCAGCTCAAATTAGGTAACAAATCCTAGACTCGTTCAGTTGACCATCTAGTGATGTGGTGCCGATCCAGCGTCACTTTGTCAGAATGTTAGGTGACCATACACTTGGCAATATGGCGCTCGCTTAGTGCTGCGATGGTAATCTTTCAGTAGCCATTTTTGTGATTGTCCTCTGCATTTTGGATTTTCCACTTTAATTCGTGTTCAACTTCACATATCTATGCTAAATATATGAAATCGACGAACCAAGTGAACATTTTCAGAAAGATTTTATACACTATTTGATATGAAATATATGATGAAGTACAAATTTCGAGTACAGACCCACCCTAAGTAGCCTTTTTTATTTTTCTTTTTTTCTTTTTACGTACCTGTAAGGTGATCTTGAGCTCCCAAAGATCCAAAACTAATCTCTTTAGGTATCGTAGGGATCTATTGTTGGAACCTCTGCTAAAGAGATTTTCTACATATACAAAGACTCAAATACAAGGCTTCTTATTTAAGTGATTAGAGCCCTTCTTTTTATCATTGATGGACAAAGCAAGGTACCTTAAAAAGATTAGCTCGCTTAATTCTGTTGGGAACTTTTCGGGCAAAATTTCAATTTTAGTCTCATAGGTTCTCGTCATTCTAGTTTTAGTCTCACATTTTATGGGATTCTAAAAAAGATCCCAATAATTTGAAAAGATTGTAATGTTAGTCATTTTTTTAAACAACATTAGTCCCATACTTTATTTTGTATTTTTAAAATTGCATTTTGCCCCCTGAACTATACAACATGTATTAAACACTCCCCCTAAACATATTTTTTTTCACTTACCCCCAAGACATATTTTTATTTCACTTAATTTTTCAGGGGGTAAATGCACATTAATATTTGTTTAGGGGTTTTTTTAATACATCTTGTATAGCTCATGGGGCAAAATACAATTTTAAATATACAAAATAAAGTATGGGACTAATGTTGTTTCAAAAAAGGACTAACATTACAACTTTTTCAAATTATTAAGACGATTTTTAGAATCCCGTAAAGCGTGGGACTAAAACTAACATGACGAGATCCGATGGGACTAAAATTAGAATTTTGCCGAACTTTTCGAATATTAGGTCAACATCCACAGCATCTAATCCCCTTAGGGAGTCTAAACATTTTCGAACAATACAACATCCCTTGATAATGTGGAAAGCATAAAATAGTACGAATTGAAGAGTCATAATTATTCAATATCGAACGGAAAACCCGATTATGGATAATTACACGGCGTTGATTACTAGTAGGAGATTCGTTAACATGCTCAACCAAAATGCTTACACGAAAGTCCCGTACAAGATCATGGACGTTGCAGCTTTTGATTTTGCCATTTGACTTCCTCTCAGTGACCAAAATAAGACTTCTCTTGACAAGATCCTCTAAATAATCTTCAGCACTCTCTTCATAGCTTTTAGATCTTGTTGGTTTTATAAAACCTTCAGCTGTCCATAACTTAATGAGCCTCGAGACATAGATCTCATAATCTTCTGGAAAACCTCCCATGTATAGAAAACACGATCTCAAATGATGAGGCAAGTGGGTGTAACTTAAAGATAGTATGTGTAAAGAAACTGATTATACAGAGAAAATAAAGGAAGAATTATTTTTGAATTGATTGAATGAGAGAAAAAGAAAAAAGTGTAATACAGAAAGGATAAATCTGAAGACTTAAGCTTAAATAATACAAAGAAGATATTTATCAATCTAGCTGCTGGAACTAACCTAAAAGCGCTAAAACATAAAAGGAAAGAAACGCTAAACAAAAAAAAGCTATTCTTAACACTTCCCTTCAAGCTTGTGCTTCAAACAAATTGAAGACACCAAGCTTGCCAAGTAGATACTCAAACTGTAATTTCCCTAAGGCCTTTGTCAACAAGTCAGCTGGTTGTTCTGATGTAGACACATAACGAGTCAAAATAAGGCCCTTTTGAATTTTTTCCCTTATGAAGTGACAATCCACTTCAATATGCTTTGATCTTTCATGATAAACCGGATTGGCAGCTAATTGAATTGCAGATTTGCTGTCCGTATAAACTGAAACTGGTAACTTCACTTCTACTTTCAAGTCCTTAAAAATTCCCATCATCCAAAGAACTTCACAGATTACTGTTCCTAAAGCCCTGTACTTTGCTTCAGCAAAACTCCTTGACACTGTATTTTGTTTTTTTACTTTCCAAGAGATCAAAGAATCTCCCATTTTCACAGCATAACCAGTCAAGGATCTTCTTGTCATAGGGCAAGAAGCCCAATCTGAATCACAATAGGCATGTAGATTAAAATCAGTATGTGAAGACATTAATAAGCCAAGCCCAGGTTTACCTTTCAAATACCTCAAGACCCTATACATTGCCTCAAGATGAGACTTTCTAGGTTCATGCATAAATTGACTAAGAACTTGTACTGCATAACCTATATCAGGCCTAGTAAGACAAAGATATATTAATTTTCCCACGGTTTTTGGTACTCTGTAACAGTGTGTATAACAGGATCATCATCATTTAAATTTTGATTAGAAAATTTCACATTTTGCTCAATAGGAATTCCCAGAGGCTTACAGCCTATCATACCTGCCTCTGCCAACAACTCCAAAGTATATTTTCTTTGGTTCATAAAAATTCCTTTATTAGATCTTGCAATTTCTATCCCAAGAAAATACTTAAGTTCTCCCAAATCTTTCATATGAAAGGTGTTATTCAAAAAAGCTTTACATTCACTAATCATAGAATTATCATTGCTTGTTATAAGAATATCATCCACATAAACTAAAAGAATCACCATACTACTTCCCCTTGATTTAATAAACAGGGAATAATCGTGTTTAGATTGAATAAAACCATGTTCACTTACTGCTACAATGAATTTATGATTCCACTGTCTTGAAGCCTGTTTCAACCCATACAAAGATTTCAATAGCTTACATACCTGTGGTTTACCTTTGTTACTTGAAATATTGAAACCTTGTGGAATATCCATGTACACTTCTTCATGCAAATCTCCTTGAAGAAAAGCATTTGTCACATGCATTTGCCAAAGGGGCCAACTATTCATAGCTGCAAGAGAAATAATTATTCTAACAGTAACATGTTTTGCTACTGGAGAAAAAGTTTCAGTGTAGTCGATGCCTTCCAACTGTGTATACCCCTTAGCTACTAACCTTGCCTTATATCTTTCCAAGGTTCCATCTGATTTGTATTTAATGTTGTAAACCCATCTACATCCTATTGGCCTTTTATTAGGTGGAAGATCAACTAATATCCAAGTCTTATTTAACTCTAAAGCATCAATTTCAGTTTGCATAGCCTTCTTCCAATTCTCATTATTTTGAGCCTCAAAGAAAGATTTTGGAATAGATTCATTTGATAAAGCACAAAGAAAAGCCCTATATTTAGAACAAATCTTATGATACTGCATGTATTTAGACAAAGGATGTTTGACAGTATTCACAAGATTGGCATTAATAGTAAAGGGTGAAACATAATCCTTAACCCAATAAGGGGCTTTTGAAACTCTACTAGATCTCCTAACATTAAGATCTTGCTCATGAAAAGTATTAGGATTACTATCAATATCATCATGCTCAATATTAGAAATACATGTATCAATAATAGGAGAAGAATTTTCATTCTGCCTATTACCATCAGAGGATCTGCTAGGAACATAAGGTAACACAAAATCATCATAATACATTTTCACATCATGAGCAGGAAATGATTGTCTGTTTGAATCATTACTGGAAATAGAAAAAGGAAAAATATTTTCGTGAAAGACAACATCTCTAGAAACAAATAACACTTTAGTATTCAAATCCAGAAGCGTATAACCCTTTTGAGTAGGTGAATAGTCCATAAACACACAAGGCTTAGATCTATGCTGAAATTTGTCAGGTTGAGGAATGATTTTTGCAAAGCATAAACATCCAAACACTTTTAGATGAGAAAAAATAGGTGGTCTGCCATTAAAAACACAGAAAGGAGTCTTACCTTGTAACATAGGAGTGGGTGTTCTATTAATTATATAAACAGCTGTTAAGATACACTCACCCCAATATTTCATAGGAACATGTGAATGAAACTTTAATGACCTAGCAACATCTAAAATATGCCCATGTTTTCTCTCTACTACTCCATTCTGCTGTGGAGTGTAAACACAGGTACTTTGGTGTAAAATGCCTAGGGATTCAAATAAATATTTGCACTCATTACTGAAAAATTCCCATGCATTGTCAGTTCTTACACTCTTAATTCTAACAGCATATTGTGTCTCAACATACACAAAGAATTTGTTCAAAAAAACCAAAACATCAGACTTGTATTTCATAAGAAAGGCCCAAGTGGCCCTAGAATATTCATCAACTATGGTCAAAAAGTATGATTCTTGGTTATAAGTTTGTTCCCTATAGGGTCCCCAGACATCAATATGCAACAATTCAAAAATGGAAGAAGTATTATCATTTCTTTTTGGAAACACATTTCTAGGCTGTTTAGCCAATGGACATATATCGCAGTACAAATTTTCCTTCTCAATTCTAATATCAAGCTCAGGGAGAAATCTAAATCTGCTAAAGGACATATGTCCAAACCTTCTATGCCATAAGTTGGCTTTATTGTTCATAACAGTACTATGAAGATTGTTACTGGAAACATTGTTACAAGCAAAATCAAAAACATCAAAGGAATTAACCTATGATGCACGGATACTCCTAAAATTCACGAAATGCAGTGTCGGACACTTGGGGGACACGGATACGCCTCGGACACGGCTCGGATACGTGTCCGACACGCCACCTGGGGTGTCTAACAAAAAAATTCAAAAAAATAGAAAGGACACGGTGTCGGACACGGCTGTAGCCGTGTCCGACACGTTTTGGACACGGCGTGCGCTTTTTACACTTTTTAAAGAATTGAGGGGCTGAAATTGCAAATTCTCACTAATTAAAATAAAAGGGGCAGCTGCTGTGCACTTTAATAAGAGGCAGAAACCAAAAAGAAGGAAAAGAAAGTAGCTCCTGCGTACTGGAAACAAACATTGAAGCAAGTAAGAACCCTATTTCCTTTATCCTACTTCTTCACACTTTAGATTCATTCTTTGCTTGATTACATCAATTGTTTTGTTGTAAGTGTACGGTATAATGTAAATTTAAACATTTTAAGAGCTTAGTGTAAAGATTTTGTGTGAAAGTCATAAATATGCGTTCTACTTCCAAGTGTTTGATAAAATGCCTAAGAGACATTTAGTTGCTCATATTGTTGATAATTACACCTTACATTTAGATTTAGATCATTTGACATGTATTAATTTATTATGTCATATTTAAAGGACTTGAATTTAGAGACTTAAACTAGGATATTGAGCGTTTAATTATTATGTTGTTTGAATTTTGCTTAAAAATTGAAGGTGTGCTAGTTTGTATTTGTTTCACTTTAGTGCATTATTAATGTTTAAATATTTATGTATGTATTATATAATAATATATGCATTATATGCATTATAATATATATTATTAATTATTATATATAGCCGTATCTCTGCCGTGTCGTATCCTAAAATTTTTGAAAATCCGTATCCCCGTGTCCCCGTATCCGTATCCGTGCAACCTAGGAATTAACTAAATGATCATTGGGGACTGGTTGTAGGTAGTAAAGACCATTCTTCAATCTACCAATCCCCTTGATCTTGCCATTCCAAGTGCCCTGTATAAGACAAAAATTTGGATAAAAACTCACAAACACATTATTATGATTGGTTAGTTTGGAAACAGATAACAGGTTGTGCTTAAAATCGGGCACAAAAAGAGTATCATTAAGAATTAAATCTGTTCCTAACTTAACCTTTCCCATATGAGTCACATGACTATAACCACCATTAGGTAATTTAACAGACTTAGAACGATCACAAACTTTAAAGTCATTATTTAGCAATTTTTGATTTGCTAACATGTGTTGGTTCGCCCCCGTATCAATTATCCAATTATCCATATCATTAATAGTAACCAACATAGAGGAATGAGTGGCAATACCTGAGCTAATACCTGCATTATTGGCTGATGCAGAAGTTGTGGCATTATCAATCCTAGTGTTACCAAGCAGCTGCAAAATTTGGTGATACTGCTGTGCAGTGAATGATGGAGATTGTGCCAAGTTTACACGGCTATTTGTCTCATCATTCTTCACTCCATTGGATGTAATATCTGCTGGAACAGTGACTGAATTAGCCTGATTGCTATTATAAAATCTGCCACCTGAATTGCCTCTTGAACCTCCCCTCCTACCTCCTCTTCTACCCCCTCCTCTGACCCAATTTGGGGGATATCCAATCAATTTAAAGCATTTTTCTTTGGTGTGTCCAGGGAGGTCGCAATGCTCATAAGTCACAGTGTTTTGATTTGAGTTTAAAAACCGTGCATTATATGACTGTGAGTTTGTCATGAAGGCCATGGTGTGTTCTCCAATAACACTTTGTGTGTTGATTCCTCTTTGTGCCTCCTCATTACTCACCACTGAGTATACTTGATTATGTGAGGGAAGAGGCGACATCATCAATATCTGTGATTTGATGTTGTTGTAGCATTCATTCAACCCCATCAAAAACTGCATCATCTTCAATTGAGTGCAGTAATCAACATATTCCTTTGAAACTTCAACTGATGGAGCAGGAATCAACGACTCATACTCATCCAAAAGATGACGAATCTTTGAGTAGTATTTAGTAACACTATGAGTTCCTTGAGTAATGGTGTTGATTTGCCGATATAAAGAATATAATCTTGCTCCATTCACGCGATCAAACTGTTCCTTTAGGTCATTCCAAATCATATAGGCTGACTCAGTGTATACCACTCCATGAATCAAATCTCTTGAAATCGATCTGTGAATCCAAGACTTCACCAACGCATTATAGCGCTTCCATTGAGGCAAAAGATGCGAATCTTCATCTGGTTGTTTACAAGATCCAGTAATGAAACCGATTTTTTTCTTCGCTTCTAATGCAACTAACATTTCACGACTCCAAATCTTATAATTTTCGGATCCTTTCAAAATTTCAGTAACAAGATCCATATTTGGTGTGTCCGATGGATGAATATGCATCGGATCTTGAAAATCAATTGTCGCCATAGACGCCGATCCTTTATCGGTCTTGGAAGATGAATCCACAGCAGTTTGAGTATCGAATCGATAATTGAGTTCGAGCGGAAGAAATCCCCAATTCAGGATCGAAAAAGAACAGGATGAAAACCTAATCAAGATCGATGAAATTACCGAATCAAATCGGTGTAAACCAGTGCTCTGATACCATGTAAAGAAACTGATTACACAGAGAAAATAAAGGAAGAATTATTCTTGAATTGATTGAATGAGAGAAAAAGAAAAAAGTGTAATACAGAGAGGATAAATCTGAAGACTTAAGCTTAAATAATACAAAGAAGATATTTATCAATCTAGCTGCTGGAACTAACCTAAAAGCGCTAAAACATAAAAGGAAAGAAACGCTAAACAAAAAAAATCTATTCTTAACAGTATGTTATGCAAATTGTTCCTCATTTGAAGAAACAGATAATGTTACGTTTTTCGCAACATTCTCCCAAGAAGCTTGAGTTTGGCTAACCATGGAGAGAATTCCTGCAATCACGATAATAGCAAGTGGAAGTCCTCTGCAACTTCTTCCAATAATCCTCCCAATGTCCTCCAATTCATGAGGACAATATTCATCTTTGAACACCCTCTGTCGAAGTAGATTCCAACTTTGATCCACATCCATGAAGTGCATCTCGTGAAGAAGGCTTGAACGGTCGGCATAAGCAGCCACGTCTGATAGCCTTGTGGTTAACATGATCCTACTTCCATTAGTATCATCAGGAAATAGACTCCTCACGTCATCCCAAACACTTGTACTCCACATATCATCCATTACAACGAGGTATCTCCTACCTTTTAAACTTTTGTACACCCTTACATCCATTGTTTCATTTCTCTGGTCAAATTGTCCTTCGTTGAGAGATTCCACGGAAAGTAGAAGCTCAGAAAGAATTCGTTTGACATTATAATCTTGTGATATTGTCACCCAAATACGAATGAGAAAGTGCTCCACAGTCAAAGGATCATTATAAGCATTTCTGGCAAGAGTAGTCTTACCAATGCCTCCCATACCGAAGATTGGGATGACTTGGAGTTTTGATGATTCTCCACAAAGTCGAGTCTTTATAACCATCAACTCTTCATCAAAACCGACCATGGGATCTTTGACGGTAGGTGCAAGTACAAGTCTCAAGGATGAACTAACAGCAGAAGAAGCAGAAGAATCACCGATCAATTTTACTCCTCCAGTTCCCACGCTATGCTTGATCTCCATCACCTCTCCCACTATTGAATCAATTTCAAATGTTACTTTTTGCAACTCTTCACATAGTTTCTTGATATCATATTGATGTTGTGGATTCTGAACATTTCCAAGCCCTGCTTTTCTTAGGTTCGACAATATCTTCAGCTTCGTTCGCTATATCCCGGATACGTCCTAACTTCTTAGCTAATTTCTCTGTATGTTCTTCAAGAAATGACTGCAAGAAAACAACGCGATCGTGAAGAGATCTAATCCGTTGTCTTCCACTAAAAAAGACGGAAGATTGATCACCATGCTGGAGAATATGTTGTATGGTTTGTGCAAGTGAAACAAGAGAAGCATAAGCCATCTCTTCTCTGCACAAACTTCTGCAAGATTTCAAATATGATGAAGGGAAAATAAGGAAGGGAATAAAGTTGTGAGATAAATGAGCAACTTTATGTCTATAGTAGGCCAAAAATAATATCATGATAGAACAAAAAGAAAGAAGAAAAGGCGTGGCGAGCAATTAAAGTTGCCCATTGGAGAATATGTTGTATATTGAATGTATCATGCTATGGCGACAACATCTTGATCAACCAAATATTGTTATATATTCTACAAGCTGCATGCTGAACCGATCAATCACTGTGGATTTGATCGTATTACTAACGAGTCTTTGCATTATAAACCACATTTTTACAAGAGCGTAAAGAAATTGAATCGAGCCAAATTTAATATATTCAGAACTTATTCAATTTTTCATCGAATTTAAAACATTATGTTTGAACTTAGCATGTTTGCTAATAAAATTGAGTTTGATCAAGTTTTAACCAAAATGAAGGAATCCTGCTCGAATTTAAATGCTCCAATACATATTTTCATTTTTTTACTAATCAATCCGAACCTCAATCGTCAACAAAAAAATAAATGTTTAAACATGATTTGTTATGTTCAACAAATCAAAATCAAATGAGAAAAAATTATGTTGGATTGAGTATCAAATAGTTTAATTCGTTTTTCTACATTTCCTGCACGTAACATTTTCCCTTGCAATACAAAGTACTTACCAACAAAGCCCATTATTCAAAGTCTCGTTTGTGGGGCTCATTCCTTAATCGTGCCCTTATCGCCATAAAATTGTCCTTAAGTCAATCATGATATCTTTCCTTGGGCACAATTATTGATGAACTAAGAGGGGAAGAAGAGACACCAATTTGCAGGTTCTAGAATTCTAAGGAACAAGGCTACACTTGCTAAATTAAACTTTTAACTTTTACATGCTATATATACATACAAATAAGATTGTGCATTCGAATACACGGAGACAAATCTACCAAGTCGAGCAACCGTTACAATTAATGATGATCTAATTTAGTCAAAGCTACGAGCGCTATCAAAGCATTACTTGGAAAGAAATGAAACCTTTGTAATTTCCACAAAATATACGCCAAAAATTAAGCCGGATTTAACTTCTTTTCAAATATGTTTCTGGCTTTCCTGCACCATAATATATAAAGATTTAAAAGTCGGATTTGATCAGCCTCGTTCGAGGTTTTATTGTGATGTCGTTAAAGGGTTTCTGCTGCTCTACATGGATGTAGTCTCTTGTTTTCAGGACCTGGAGATTACAGAAAAAGATCAGTAAACAAAAGACAAAAAAGGACCAATCAAGAAGACAAGCTTTAATAAAAACAATATCCAAGGATCATACAAATTCATCCATGAAATTAGTCAAAAAAAATAAAAAAAATCTTTTAGATGACTGTCCTACAGAATATTTAAATATCAATTGTGTCCTGTACTTCATAAAGGAGGAAGGAAGCAACCACAGAGGGGGGGAAACATTTCTTATTCTATTTCTTATTCTATTTATGAAAAATGAAGACACATTATACAATGATTGCGAAAATATATCAAGGAACAATAACACAAATTATTCAGAAAAGTACCAAAATACAACAAATAACTCGAACACTTCAATCTCGTTCGTAATCTCAGTCTCAGTCTTTTAAACAAAAGATTCATTTGTATGGTCCCTTTTTCATAACCACAATCTTTTAGGACGTTAATGATAATTTACGAGAAAAAAAACATATTTTGGCGCATCTAACCTTATCATTGATTCGTTTCTAAAATTTAAAACCACGGAGAATAAATTAAAGATGATTTGAGATTTAATGAGATAAAGATTTATTATTGATTGAAGAATTTGGAACATACCAATGTTTCAAAAAACATCCTCGACGCTTCCTTGCGTGATTTACCATTTAAGAGATTGTCCATGGAAAGAGACTTCCCGCCACACTCCGCCTCTTTAAAAAATGCCGTTTGTAGATACTTGGAAACAGCCCTGCAAAAGATAATGAAATTAGAGATTATGCGTATCACAAAAAGTCGTTAAGTATATGTCAATTGCATCAACAATTCTCATTTCAGATTTATTCTACTCCTTCCTGCAAAGGATATCCCTTTTGACTTTTTGTAGGAAATAAGAAAAGTTAAAAAATTGTAATTTTATTGTTTAATTACATAGACACCCCTGCGTGAGACCCTAATTACAAAAAACCACCCCGAGATTTGAGAAATTATTATAATTTACCCTGTCATACGATTCACCCCCTATATTTCAAGTTGTCGCTTCTGATAGGGGTGTCACGGTAATTTGCAAAAGCTAAGGGGTGTCTTGATAATTAGCACAATCTCAGGGGCTCGCGGTAATTACTCCATAAGTGAGGGGTGTGCATACAATTATCTCAAAATTTTTAATCTACTTGAACCGGAGGACATCGGGAGGATGACAAACAGTACAGGCCTCAGAAATTGCTTAATGTTTTTTTGTCATGAGAATATAATCAAATGCAATATAAAAATGTATAGCTATATTGTTATAACATTACCTTGTACGAGAAGACCACCCGCTGTTGTCAGTAAGTTTTTTATCTTCAGCATCAGGCATATCATCATCATCAGCTATTTCAGTTAACTCGTCGTCATCAACATTTAGAAAATCTGAAAGCTCAAAGACATACGAGTCAATCCCAGGTATTCCCCATAAGCACAATTCAGCAGCATACATTTCATAAAATATGAGCCAAATAGCTCAAAATGAACGACATGATTAAAAACGCAAGTTTTCAAAAAGAATGAAGATATGGTTTTGAACCTCTCGGTATTTGATTTTTATCAAAGCAAATATAAATATTAAGTTTGGTTTTCGAATTGTCTACAGGTCAGACAATCGTATCAAACACCGAGTAATTTAGTTCTACAATTATGGGATTTTAGTTGGTTCAAGGTTTAAGAGTTTAATACTCCTGTTTTGGTATACATCGGGATGTTACTTAACCTGTGTTGATTGAAACAAAGATCTATTTTCACAATTAACTGAAATTCAAATTTTTGAGGTTTGTCAATGTTGATATCTTTTGTGACTGAAAAAACAAATAATAGTAAATTGATTGCTGATTGTTACTTGCGCTAATAGAAATTCAAAAAATGCATGGCTCTGATTCATATTTGCATTTATTTTGAATACTCGAGTAAATCTCAGTAGATATTTTGCTTTATTATCATTATGAAACTTAATAAAGTAAAATAACCTAATATACCCAAGAATGTGATCAAGTAAGAACGTTAGAAAGCAAACCTGTATCATTCCCGGTGGCGAAATAATTTATTTCCTGCATTGAAGATGCACAAAGTAATTAGCAAAACTCATCAAAGTCCAGTAAAAAAAGAAACCGTTCTAGCACCAATTGCAATATAGAAAGGCTTAGATACATGCAGAATGCCCGTCAATAAGCTTATTTCTTAAATGCAACTAAGCAATAATAGTAATAATGCAACGTCACATCACTTTTTCCTTGGCCAATATTTACTTGACGGAAGATAAATAATAGGCTATCTTCAACAACAGTGCACTCCAATAACAAACTTCTCAAGAAACAATCATCTTAAAGAATTCTATGAATTTTAAGGGACAACCTCAACTAAGGTCTAAGCAAAGAGAATAATATAATTCAGCTCCAAAGTTCTATACATTTCCAGATGAAGTCTAAGAATTCTCCTCTGGTAATATATGGCCTGTTTCTACAACAACTATTTCAGGTTTACTGTTTTTTGTCTTTCTCGTGATTTGACTCTTGCAGTTTGTATGTAAGTTTAGGATTACGTTTTTTTTTTCCCCCCTTTGCGCGAAGATTAGGTTAACGTTTTTAAACACTGGCATACGACATGAGCAACTAGACAATGGAACAGCAGCCCCTTGTAACACCGAAAGAGTAAAAATGAAAATAAAAACTACATTTAATAAAAAAATCCACGTTTTCATCGAAATAAAGAAAAGATATAGATTGGTGCTAAAAAAAAGAAAATAACTTACATCTCGATCATTCATGTCGAAACCCGACGTTTCTTTTTCAATCATATCGGATTGGTAAGCTTCCTGAAGGTCGGGATTTTCACCATAATTCATCTGGCCATCCTCCAGCGCGCTTTCTAATGCTGGATATGCCCCAATTTGCTTTTCTTGAGATGTAACATTATAGATTTCACTCTGATCGTTATACTCCAACTCCCCATCCCGCGCCCCATCTAGCAGAATATAATCATCCCTTTTCCCAAATTCAGTTTCAACCTCCCCGCTAACATCCTTAACATAAGAATTTGCTTCACCATTCTCATTTAAAGAAGCTGTCTCCAATGGCTCAACCTCAGCAATAACAACATTATTTGCAGTATCAGCATTTACAAGACTAGTTTCTACTTCGAGTAGTGAATCATTGGGCCGTACATCATTAGAGGACTTGATTTCCTCTTGAATAACATTAACCTCTATACTTGCGTTATCAACTCCTTCCAGTCTATTTTCACTTAAGACAGGATTCTCACCGAGCTCAGCCACCTCATCTCTCACAATAAATAGCTCATTATTAACCCCCAGCCCACTTTGTTCAGCGACGTTTGTCTTTTCCAGCTCCTCATTATTTTCTACACCAGCTTCATTATTAAGGGAAGTCGTACGTAATTCAGCCACAGTTTCAAGAGAAGCACCATAGTTGTCATTATCGGAAGCTAACTTTGGTTCGACCGCAGTTTCAAGGGCAACTCGATTTTCGTCATTTTGGGAAAATAGTGTTGGTTCAGCCACAATTTCAAGAGAAGCATCATTTGCATCATTTTTGCAGACTTCAATTTGACTCAAATCATACATTTGACTGTGCAGAGATGCCAATTCAACTGACATGCCTGTAAAAGTAAATGAAATAATAAAGTGGTTAATTCGGATGGTGCCTTCAATTTTATTTTATTTTTCAAGAATATGATACACTCGAGTTGAATAGTATCATCAATAATCAACAAATGATTCAATAAATGGGCTCTCCAAAATGCAACTTCCCCAGGGCCAAAAATCAATTGGTGATTGAAGGAATTAAATAGGAAATTTAGAGCTTCAATGATCTCAATCTCAAATGTAACTAAAAAATCAATCATCTGCAAATAATATGATGTGGACCAGTGGCATACAAGCCAGACTGACAGGTACTGAAACATACCATGTAGCAAATAACATTAATTTATAAATAAACAAATGAAAAAAAGTTTTGGAATTCATTGGAAAATGTAATTCAAGATCACCAGGTAGAATGATATTAAAACTCACCAGGAAATATAGTTTCAAGAAAAATTTCATCTTCCAGGTGCTGTGTCTGAATCAGTGAGATCTCAGGGCGTGTGCAAGGAGCTTTCTTTCTAACGCGGCGTATGTCTTCTGTGCTAGTCAGCTGTTGGCGTATAGTACTATCAAGGAATAAATATAACACAAGTTTTAAGTTAAAAGAATAATGTTTACAATCAAGAAAATAACTATCTAACAGTTCAAAAAGTTGAAATTTATGATGAAACATAAATACACTGCATAGAGAGAGTTCATATGATATATCAGTTCCACAAGGAAGAAACATACTCGCCATGCAAAACCATTGCATCATCCATTAGCATTTTTCTTTTCGGTGCACCAGAACGAGGAGCAGAACGAGTACGTTTCACAGAAGTCACCTCATAAACAGGAGGCGTTGGCTTTACTTTCAAAACTGAAGATTTTCTACCAACTGACAATAAAATTTTCGCATCAAATCAGATACCACGCAATGGAAAAGTAAGTGAGGGTTACATGTAACTTGTTTTATTCTATGCTCCACCAGATGGACGACAGTGGTAGCACAGTATATGACACGTGACCATTATTTTGTTTTGCATTTTGATTTTTCCAAGAAAATAGGTTATAATGGAGAGAGAAGTATAATAATTGGACACGTGTCACACAGTGAGCCACCAGTGTTGTCCACTTGGGTGTTTCTATAGACCAAATCAATACCCCCTCGTTGTTAAAGCAAGTGCTAGAATTAAGAGATAGAAAATTCAATATACCCAAAATGGAAGACAACAAATCATCGTCATCTGGAAGTGATTCTACAGTTCTTTTAGCACGGACTAGCCTTGAAGATTCAACTGAATTCAGACTCTGCTCTGTAAGTGTACTTTCAGTAAAACTACGTTTTCTTACTGCGGCAGTTTTGCTCCCAGAATCACCTTCGTCAAGCCCCTCAAAATCGCGAGGAGTAACCTCTACCAGCACGTCTCTATGTATATCCACATTGTTTTCTGGTACGGAAAGCAATTTTTCAGGAGCAGGCAGCTCTGATTCTGCAGAAATTTTTAAACTCTCCACCAACTTGTCCCGTGAATTTGGATCATGTTCCCGATCAGCTGCTTGAATATCTTCGTCATATGCATGCTCCTCTACTTGATTTTCATTCAAATTTTGTTCTGGTATGCATTCCGCTTCACCTGATAAAATAGAAAGCCCTTCAAATCAATGATTATTTATTAGATATCAAATGAAATTCTGTTTTATCGCAAAGATCATGCATGTTATTCCCAAGGAGTCCTAAAATTCTACAAAAGGATTTTTTATTTCAAACTTAGCATGTATGTTTGATAGGCAAACCTAGATTTGCTGTCTCTTCCTTTGCAGAGGTTTCCAGGGCAACAATATCAGATTTTGTCACATCGAGTTGTTCAGGAATAGTACTACATGGCCTTAGGAACAAGGTTTCAGTAGATGCTTCTTTTTCTTGAGCATGATGGTTTAATGCACTAGAATCTGCAGTTTCCTGACAAGATTGAGTTCCTGAATTCTCTAGAAGAGATCCAACTTGGTTTTCAGAAGCTAATTGCGTTGCTGGTTCAGCACTTTGAATAACTCCAACTCCAAAGGGAGGCCTATGTTTTTCTGATACATCTTGAATAACTTCAACTCCAAAGGAAAGCATATTTTTTTCTGATATTTCTTCATGAACTTTCTGGAAAGAGCTGCTAGCCAACCCTGAAATTTCAGACGCATTTTTTTCCAAGCCAAATTCACCGAGGCCTTGATTGTGATCATGGGTTTCATCAAAATCAGTCTTGCCTTCGTTAACAGCTTCATTATGTGAATCATCCCTGAAGGGCACATCAGACGCCTGGATTACCTCATCAACTACTGAAGAATATTTCTTTGATGGAACAAATTCAACATTAGCTTCAATAGGAGATCCTTGTGGCTTTGGTTCTTTGATTTCCAATCCGGGTCCATTGGAAATTGTATCATCTCGAGGAGACGAATCCAGCTCTTGTTTATTCTCATAAGGGACATTTTTGGAATTTTCGGTTAAATTATATTCTGATTCCATATTGTCATCACATGCTGAAGCATCTTGGACATTTGATAAATTCGGCTCTTCCACAAGTCCAGGTGTACGAGGACCTTGTGCGTAGTCCATGAGATCAGCTTCCTCATCAGCACCATCAACCTCCACGAAATCATATTCATTAGATAAATCCTATAATATTTGCATGGATAGACATTTTAACTTGTGGTATTGTGAGCCAAACCAACAAAAAGGCAACGATAATTTTATTGTGCGAATGTACATTCAAACCAAGATCATAAACTCATAATATATATTCCGTCAGTGTCACAAAGGATGTCCACGTTTATCTTTTTATTTGTCACAAAAAAATTGTCCTAGAGTAAATTCAAGTATCATGGTCCACAAAACTCACTCTTATGCACATTGAAAGTAGAACACTTTCAAGATAATAGTCATCATAATATAGAAGGAAGCCAATTGAGTGATCATGAGTATATGATATTATTTGAAATGGTATTTTTTTCATTTCAATTGTCAACATAATTTTATTTTATTCCTCGGTTGTACGGTTTTAATAGATAAAGGGCAACTTTGGAGAAAAGTTGTCAAGTTTTGACTTTTCTTATTCCAAAAATATCAAAAACATCCTTTGTGCAATGTAGGTTTAGAGCTGCTACCATGATTTCTGAATTGGCAGCCCGATCATCAGGATGTTCATCTTGCTTGGGAGGGGACATTGATCCACCAGAGGCCTGAGGATTGGCGCTGAAATCAGACGAATGTGTGAGAGCCCCGAATTGTTAAAGTAATTTCAAGAACTGATAGAAATAATCAAACTAAGACATATACCATAATGAACATAGCTAATAGTTTGAGAGAGAATATTAAAATAGATAGATGAATGATGGTTTATGCGGCAATGCACGCTTAAGTACGAGCAAATCCCATCTCAGATACAGCAATAATAACATAAAAACCATGAAGATTAAAATGCAAAAAAAAAAGTAGATTTGCAAAAAAAAAAAAAAAAAAAAAGGAAACAGAAGTAAGTCTCTTTTCCTTCTTTATGTTTTAATAAGTGGCATATAAATTTCCTTGCTTATCCATAATGATTGGAATTAGACGGTCATAATCAAGCATAGTCAAACAAACAATTTAATGACTGGATATTGTGGAACACCTTGTTACGAAAGAACTAGATACTAGGGGTGGCAAATAGGAGCAATCGGATTGCCGCAGGTTTCAGATCCAAATAGATTGGGTCCAAATCTGATAAAAATGACATTTATTTACAAAAAGGAACAAATCTAAAATGGATCCAGATATGAATAAAAGAAAGAATGTCAATCGAACATCAAATTTTCAAAAAACACATTACATCAAAAACAGGGTTGATCAACTCTAGCTCAAAACAATTTTAAACAGATTCAAAAGGAAAATGAGAGCCACCAAACAATATGCATGTAAAATTTGATAAAGGATGATTATCCGCAACCACTAGACAAATTTGCCCTCCGGTTCCTCTATACAGCAGTGTAATTGAAGAGTTAGAACTGGTGACCGATATGGTTGGCAAAGTGTGAAAGGTTCGTGGAGGAAGAGAGAGGAATGGGGGTAAGGTGACTGGTAGGAGGTGGGGAAGAGGAGGGATTTTGATTTTTAGTAGAACATATAATAAATTAAGACATTTATGAGCTTATTTATTTCATCTTTTAATTTTCTAACCAACAAAATTGTAATTCAGGCATTTCTCGGAAAGTTGACTTTTTATAAAAAAGATTATGCATATATTTTGTTGGATCCATAATGGATTTATTATTGGATTCACACGACAAAATTGGATCCTAAAGAGGACCTACGTCTGAAAAATCACAATCCAATTCACTGGACCAAATAGCGAATGAGATCCAACACATGGACCGAATGTCACATTGTCGCCCTTACTAGAAATCTCATAAATTGCATAACAGTACCGTGTAAACCAAAACAACTATTGAATTCTATTTAAAATGCAGTTATTTTTCATTCATCCTCTCTTTAACTTCAGACCTCGTGAAGGAGTTTAATGCGAAATTCATTATATATAAGCTACTTTTAAGCTACTTTTAGGAACTAAAAGAAGTAAGAAAATAACAGTACAATATAGCTGCTGCATTATTAAATATCAAGGCAAATGAAAATCTAAACATCAATATCAAGTGCGGAAAAATAAGGAAGCAATTAGCTATGCCACAAAATATATAAAGTGAAACCAACCTCTCATCGACATGCCCTGCAGTGCCAATTTTGTCCAAGAGTAATTCCTGTATGCAAGCAAATATTTTGTAGGTTAACAATGTCCATTAACAAGAATGCTATTCTACAGAGGACAAGAGCTTACCTGGGCAGCATAAATTAATGATAAGAATATAGAGTGGATATTGTATAAAATTGATTTAAATAGTGAGTGAAGTTTCTCTTTGCCTAATTAGGAACAGTCTCCAATAACGTACACCCACGTCTCAATGGGAACATCTCACTAATAAATTATGGTATTTTATAATCTTAATACCTCAGTTCCTCGGACTTAGGAATGGCTATACATATGTCATGGTGGAACAATGTAAACATGTTCATTGTCTAAATTAGAAGTCTTTGGTTTGGTTAAAAGTTGACACAGAATTTAACTTTGGGTACTACTAGAACAAAAACCATGAATCCATAAACTACTACTGAGTAAAGTTCAATGAGTCGGCAAAAATTTGGTAAAGCATTTTTTTTTCGGTAGCAAAAATATTTTCAGATAATTTCTCTAGCACATTCAACAACAGTAAACTGATTTCATGTGTTAGAGCAATGATGAAATTTAATTTATATAAATTGCTATAGTATGCAAGGTAACAGTATACCATTGGACAGAGTTCTTTAAAGTACCAAAAACATGATAAAAGGAATAATCGTCAATAGTAGGGGTGCCCACAAGCCGAGCTCGAGCCGAGGCGAGCCTAGCCAAATTTCTAGGTTCGACGAGCTTGAGAAAAATGAGCTGGAGCTCGAGCTCGTTCGAACTCGAGCCCGGGTCGAGCCGAGCTCGAGCTCGAGCTCAGAAAAAAAAATTAATTGAGCTCGACGAGCTTGAGAAAAATGAGCTCGAACTCGAGCCCAGGTCGATCCGAGCTCGAGCTCAAAAAAAAAATTAATTTTCTTTAATTAAAATATATATTATTATTAATTTTGTATTAATACATATATAATTAAATATAATCATCACAAATATTTAATATTTAATAATTAATACATATATAACTTTATAAGATATTATATTATAGTTCTGTATATAGTAAAAAATATATAAAATATTATATTATATATATATATATTAAAAAAAATCATATATATATATATATATTTAAAAAAAATATTATTCAGGCTCGCGAGCCTTCGAACAGGTATAGTTGGGCTCGAGCTCGAATTTTCTCAAGCTCGAGTCGAGCTTTTTTTGAGCCAACTTGGCTCGTTGCACACCCCTAGTCTATAGTAATGTAAAAATGAAAAGAGATAAAAATAAAATAATGGCATCAATAATGACGTACCTCATCAAGGTCCAATCCAGACGCATCACCATCACCAAATCTCTCTATGAAGAATACAACTAATTAGTTAGGAAAAATAAATTAAGGCATTATATTACTTTAAAAAGTTCCATCAGTTTTCTTAACAGATTGGAAAGAAAATAAGGAGCTCAAGCAAAAGAAGCAAGAAGACTACTAACCATCCAGCCCAAACTTTGATGTCGAGTAACTGACGCCCTCCATGGTATCCTGAAGGGTTATTTGCTCCCTCGAACTAATATGGTGATCTACATAGTTACTGCATATTTTGCAGTGCACTTGTTAGACAGGATTAAATAAAATGCCCACACTTGAAAAACAAAGCGTAACATGCTTACTTCCCAACACCTACGAAAAGCTCCAGAATACAAGCTAACTCAATCTATTTATGTTAAGGAAAAGTCTTGCTCATACCTGATTTGGCCGAACCTAGCTGATCACATGACAAGTGTATTTTCCTTGCCTTGTGATTTATAACTCTCCTTGAAGCGTAACCAATCACATGAAAATCTAATTCAACCCGTATATAAATGGTTTGGTTCAGCCAAACCCGGTCCAGGCTAGAATTTCCTTTCTCTAGATGTCTCCAATTGTTTTACTATCTCACTTAGATTGAAACCAAATTCTTTTTATTTGTATTATACAATTAGTCAATTGAATCCTATATAGTGTCCAGTGCACATCTTATATTTTTGCATTTGAATTGCGTACAAGTTGAAACCTAGTAGACTTCAATTCTGACCACTTGAAAATCTTCACAACTAGTAGTGGCTTTACTGATCTATATCGTGTAAGGAAAATCTCAAGCGTATTTATAAACATAAAATAGCTTCAAGAATAAGGGTTTAAAAAATTTCAAACTAACCCCTGGAAAATGTCGTTATCTGGCAGCTCAAAATCATCAAGATCAAACGTCTCAGGTAGAGTGATGGAGTGATAAGGCGCCTTTGACTCTTCTGGAGGTAGATCTACAGCAGAAGAGCGAAAAGCCTGCTTGACTTTGAGCAAAGCCTCACTACAATCATCAAAGAGGTAGTTCACCTTTCTATTATATATTCTCACCACCCCAAGCAGAAGATGGCTAGACAACCGAAGCGCAATGGGAACATCAGGGCATAAAATCGAATCTGTAACAGAAAAGCTGGTTATACGAAATAAGGAGAAAAAACTAATTATCATAACAAAAAATGACCAAAATGGAAATGACTGACACCAAAGAGGGAAGTACAGAAGTACAAAAGGTTCAATCTTTTTTTGGAAGCTAAATTCATAGTGTATACAGAAACGATGATGATTATATGAATTGTAGATTAATTCAGCAATTTGATAACGTGCACATGCAGATTATTAGCAAACTACAAGATTATGCCTCGTATTAAAGAGGGGCACAGGCCAAGGGTCTGATAGTGATTGTAAGAAGTTTAAGTGGATATAAATTAGCTTATCGTGTTCCGTCATTTAGAAAACCTACTGTGTTTCCATATTTAGCACAGGGAGTGAAACTTATAAACTATCATTTAGTACTTTTGACACCATTAATGAACTGAGAACTCAAATTAATATAGTCCTCTCTCTGCTCGGTCACAGATTACTCTCTTACCAAGACAAGATTTGTGAATTGTGATATGTGGGCCTAAAAGCTCCCCAGAAACCACACAATGAAACGTATAACATTCATTATACATGCTATTGCATATTAATCACCTTTTTTTTATTTATTTACATAATTATTAAGAGTTTCCAAGTAAATACAGTTGCATAGTTGAATAAAAGTCCATTCTTTTATTGAATTGTTGGAGTTCAACAAAGTATGGCACAATGTGCCAGAGGTAACCTTTTTTTTAACAAGTGTGTTCTCTCGTTTACTAAAGGAAACATGTGCAGTAGCTATAGAGTAGTTGCAATACAACGAGTACTTTCTAGTTCTTCAGGAAGACTAAGATAGATAACTATTTTTCCTTTTCTCCCTCACATAATAAAGAAGACAAAGAAAGTAGAATTAAGAGGCTAGACCTAGACATACAATCCCGTTTAGATACAAGGAAAGAGAGTCGTCTTTATGAGGAAATATTAGCAGCACTAATTGATATTTGGTAAGCAGGTTCAACCAGATTGGATGACATTTAATGAAAGTAATGGCGGAGCAACCATCACTTTTGCCGGAAGAATACATAACCTTGATTTCAAAGTCTACTTTTATTATAAAAAGGAGAGACCTTATTCTGCTTCACTTTAAAAAGGTTCAGTAAATTAGGGCCATGGTTCTTTATTAATGTCCATATTTTGGTACAACTGGAAGTGGTAAATAAAATCTTGATTAAAATGATATTATATTTTTAACAAACATAGCCCACAAAATAAGTGGGGTAAAAAACGAAATAATCAAAGACCCCTTTAGATTAGAATGAATACACACCAACAAAGAGAAAAAATATCTCAACCCCCAACCCTCACACCCCGGATTGTCCTTTAAGGTGCAAATTTGAGGTTGTGCGCTTTCTAGTCTCAAAAAACAAGCTTCAAATTCACCACACAATCTAATCCAGTTCTTCATTCCCACACATTAATTGTTGCAAGACCTGATGCCATTATAACTTGATTATGTTAGAGCATGAACAGAGGCAAATTTATGAGAATTTCATTTTTGTTACGCCACTTGCATTGGAAAAAACGTCTCATAAGAAGACGCCCATCCTCTATGTTTTCTACACATGGATAACTAGCCATTGTTGTCACATAAAGCATCGAAAATAATCTCATAATAACGATTCAAGAAACCCCGGCCAGCAACTAACTATTTAAAGTTTGCGCAAATGCAAAAGAATTGTTAACATGTGCCATTGGCTTAGCACAATACAATATACAGCAAAACTCACCCTTTGTTTAATATGATGGGATTTCAACTACTTCCTCAAATTTGGATTCTAAACAAGAAAATTTCAACTTGATTTCAATCACTTTTCTAATTCCAAACTTATTGATAAACACCAAATATAGCTCCTCTAGAACGGACCAGACAACTAACTGATGCAAACCATCTATACATATTACTCAGTAATTAACAATAGAGATGCTGCATTACAATAAGAAATTCTCACTCTTCTTTCCTTATTCTAGTCAACCATGAGAGTATATCAAACTGACAGTTTAAGCAAGAAAAATGACATTAGTAAAACACGAAAAAAGAGTGACATTAATAAACAAAGATTAAAACTTTACCTACGGAAATTCCAATATCAGTATCCGCAACCTGATTCTTACGAAGCTTACGCTCCAAGTGCGCCGCTATCCAAATGGTCCCTAGCGGCCCCTTTTTAGCCAATATGAATTGTGAATAAAACATTTTTTCTTTCTCCCTCCCTCAATCCCAACTAATAATTATTCTCTACTCTTACAAACAACTATAATACAACAAATTCAAATAGAAATTCTCCTTTTAAATCTTTATTTCTATGAACATACACAACATTAAAACCCCTATAATTAATAAAAGAACCAACTTTAACTCAGAAAATATCAAAGCTCCTAACTTTTTCACTTCAATCAGGACCCACATGTAATATAAAACACAACTCGCATTCAATTGCCATTCTCAAAGAAACCCCCAAACAACCAAACCCTAGATTCTGCATAAAAACTTTAAAAACCCTCTAAAAAACTTCCAAATACCAATACTTCCCTGGAAATTCACCAAATTTATCAGCTCAATTAATCCAAGAAACACACAATTGAACTGCAGAAGCTTCAATTCCAGCTAAGATCGAACTCCGAAAACACTGCACAGCGGCTTCTACACAGACGTATACATACAAGTGATCTGTACGTATAGGTGGAAAGAGAAAGTAGTGAGAGCTACAGAGGGAAATCTTGAATTTTTGCGCAATCTCGATGAATTTTGATTTGAAGTTTGTGAATTTCTTTTGAAACGAAATCAGTTTGAAAGCAAAGCAAAGCGACCTTTAGTCCCCAAAAAAATTTCGCGTTTTCGTCCGAATTGGGGAAAGTCAATCGTGTATGGCAGGTGCACGGTCTAGATTATGTAAATAGATGGTTGAAAAGTTGACGGTCTAGATTTCATGACAATATTTTGAGATTGTGCTTTTTTCTTCTTTTGCTAAATAACCTTTTCAAGTGACTTAAATCGAACATTTAATTTCATTGTAGTACTTCATAGAAGTTTAACAATTATTATTCAGTATGTATATAGATTTAGTATCTCGGTTTAAATATCAAATGGTTTGAATGAAGCCCCAACGAAATACTATGGATTCCATTACTGGCATGGTATTATCTCGATCTTTTGGTATTTCTACACTCAAATTAGTAATGGACATCGAGCCGAAATAGAGCTCGAGTTCATATATAAATGTTCATAGGCTCGCGAGCTAGTAAATAAATGTATTTATGTTTAGTTGAGATCAAGCTTGAGCCCTTTTCTTCTAACTCGTTGAGTTCGAGCTCGAGCCAAATATTTTTTTTAAGTTTGACTTATAAAGAGTTTTCTAAATAGTATCAATTGATGATCAATAATTATTATTGAGTATAACCACGAGTCACGACATAAGCTAAATAGCGGAAAATAAAATTTACTATAGATAATTAAAAAAATACGGGTCAAAAAATGACATGCTTAAATTGATCAATAGTTCAGACACAAATCACAAATGATTAGCATAGAATACAAAGAATTCCGCCTTAATGAATTGTGAATAACAAAGAAAATATGAGTAACTCTTCGTACATTGATCATAATTAACAATCCAATAGAAGGGCACTAAACAAAAACCTCATCCTCGTTCAAAAATTCAAATTGAATTCTTGTTAATGCTGCCCGACTCTGCATGTACCATACTGAAGTCAAGCATTAGATAAATATACCATTATGTCATAAAACAAAATAATCATATCATCATCTATTATTTAAAGATATCACAAAATGAAATAATGAGATCATTAGATATTATTCAATAATGCCATAAAATGAAATGAGACCATTATATATTATCCAAGGGTTCACGCTCCACTAGAGTACGTGCCTAGTCAGAAGGCAGCTACTAGATCAATACATTGATGTTGGACCGGGAACCCTAACTTATATGAACAAAAGCTTGTAAGCCTGCAAAAAGCTTGCATACTTGCCAGTGCCTAGAAATAGGGTGATTCTATGTTATACCAGGTCCAACAGGGCTGATGCACTAAACACCATTGTCATGGTAGTTTAACGGCTCACGACATGACGCTGTTTAGGTAGGATTTAATGGATCGGGGTTTTCCCAACAATAAAAGAAAAAGAATCACCGTGTTAAAAAGATTCATGGATTCATGTGTTCTTGTTGATGAAGAAGAAGAATGGAGAAGTTGAAACAGGGAATAGCAATGCAACATTGCTCGTACAAATTCATTGTCCAACTGAAAAGTGCAAAATTCCACCTTCACATTCTAGACAATCCATTTTAATTCAAAAATTCCCAATCAAATATTTTTACTTTTTGGGACTTCATTTTTTTATATTTTTTACATTAATATTAAATTTTATGCTTATTTAAGTATGAATATTTTTATAGTCAATAAAAGAAATCATTTTCGACGGATGAGGTATTGCACAAGAGGTAGTCACACTCATGTTTATACTGTGTATATATATATATATATATATATATATACACACCATACAACATTTTAATTTTCACCCATAAGCAACTCTTAAGGAGTCTCGGGATTCCAAATTCAGGTATAATCACAATCATCCGTAGATGGTGGACCCCTTATGAATTCCAATACATGGATGGTGTGATTATTCCCAACTCCAAGTCTTGAGAGCCAATAAGAATGACCCTTAATAATTATATTTTTTTTTACATGCTATTATTAAATTAAGACGAGTGTTTTAAACTTTGTATGAAAACATAAACAATTAAATATTTAAGACAAAAACTAAGTCGTCATTTTATTATTTATTACCTTGATATCTAAACAAATATATGACAATAACACAATTTGTCATTTTAAGGGATTAGATCACAAAGTATTTTCAGGGATATTTTATTTGAAAATTGGAGATAAATCCCAATCACTAATAAAACTTGGGGATCTGTCCCACCCATGATTTTAAAGCATCAACTTCCTAGTTTGATCAAAAACTTTATTCTAACTCCCTAATGCATGCCAAAAGACAAAAATAACCCCACTAACTTAACTTATTTCATTATACCATTTTTTTCCTTTTTCTTTTTCTATTTATATTTTTTATTTTCTATTATTCTTTTTATTTTTCATTTCCTCTCATCTCCACCCACCCTACCTCTACCCCCAACTACCGCCACCGGCGACCACCTCCGGCGGACCTCTACCGGTGATCTCTAACGCATGCTAAAAGACAAAAATAACCCCACTAACTTAACTTATTACATTACACTATTTGTTTTTCCTTTTCAATTCTATTTTTTATTTTCTATTATTCTTTTTATTTTTTATTTCCTCTCATCTCCACCCACCCCACCTCTATCCCCAACTGCCGCCACCAACAGACCACTACCGGAGACCTCCAACAGCGGTAATGCGGACGACTACCAGAGATGGACCACACCTCCAGTGGCGGACGACCGTCGGCGACCCCCATAATGCCTCCACTGGCCACCGGCGCACCACCATCGATGGAACCACCGGCGAACCACCGCCTCACCGGCGCCGACATCACATTCCATCATCAACATGAAGTATGATTAAAGCGAACAAGATGTATGGTTACATCTAACATGAAGTATGCTTAAAGTACATTTGACGTATGTATACAGTAAAGAGAAAGTATAGATAAAGTAAACATGAAGTATGATTGTAGTAAATTATTAACAAATTTCAACTTACGTTTAAAGCCAAATCTGTTTTATACTAGATATTTTATGATAATTTGTAATACATTTATAGAAATTCCTATGTGTCTATTATGAAAGAAAAAAAAAGGGTTTATAATTTTGAGCATCGTACAGTGTGTTATATACTTTCTCGTAAGGTCGCGCAAAACTGTCAGTAAAATTAAGCTTACATTTGAAAACAAATCTGTTTCATAATTGGTATTTTTTAATAATGTGTCATACATTATGGAAACCCCTATGTGTCTATTTGAAAAAAGAAAAAAGAAAAACTATTTATGGTTTCGAGCATCGTACAGTGCGTTATGGACATTCTCGTAAAGTCGCACAAAACTATAAGAAAATTCTGGCTTATGTTTAAAGAAAAAACGGATTCAACTTATATGTTTCTTGATAATTTTTAATACATTTTCCAAAATACATATGTGTCTAATTTCAAAGAAAAAGAATGGTTTGTGATTCCAAGCATCGTACAATGCGTTATGGACTTTCTCGTCAAGTAGCGCAAAACTGTCAATAAATTTTAGCTTATATTTGAAGACAAATCTGCTTCATCCTAGACATTTCTTGATATTATTTCATATAATTTCTGAAATCCCTTTGTGTCTACTTTTTAAGAAAAAATGGTTTATGATTCCGAGCATCGTACAATGCGTTATAGACTTTCTCGTAAAGTAGCGCAAAACTTTTGGTAAAGTTAAGCTTATGTTTGAAAACAAATTTGTTGCATACTAGATACTTTTTAATAATGTGCATACATTTCTGGAAAGGCCAATGTGTCTAATTTGAATATTAAAAACTGTTATGATTCCGAGCATCGTACAGTGAGTTATGGACATTCTCGTGAAGTCGCGCAAAACTATAAGTAAGTTCTAGCTTATGGTTGAAAACAAAATTGCTTCATCCTAGATGTTTCTTGATAATTTGTAATAAATTTTGCAAAATCCCTTTGTGTCTACCTTCAAACGAAAAAAATAGTTTATGATTTCGAGCATCGTACAATGAGTTATGGACTTTCTCATGAAGTCACGCAAAACTGTCAGTAAATTCTAGCTTATATTTGAAGATAAATCTGCTTCATCCTAGACGTTTCTTGATATGTGTTTCATATATTTTCTGAAAGCCCTATGTGTCTACTTAAAAAAAAATGGTTCATGATTCCGAGAATCGTACAATGTGTCATTGACTTTCTCGTGAAGTCATGCAAAATTATCGGTAAAGTTAAGCTTACGTTTGAAGACAGATCTATTTCATATTAGATATCTTTTGTTAAAGTGCCATACATTTCTGGAAATTCTTGTGTGTCACTTTGAAAGGCAACAAACGGTTATGATTCCGAACATCGCACAATGCGTTATGGACTTTCTCGTGATGTCGCGCAAAACTATCGGTAAAGTTAATTGATATGTAACCTCATGTCATTTGATATGTAATAATATGTCAATTCATATGTAATAATATGGCATATAATATGTAATAATTCGTCAATTCATATATAATAATATGACATTTTATATATAACCATACGTCATTGTATATATAATAATACATCAATTTATATGTAATCATATGTCATTTGATAAGTAATAATACGACATTGCATATATAGTAATACGTCATTTTATCTGTAATAAAACTTCAATGTATATTTAACCATACGTCATTTGATATGTAATAATATGTCAATTCATATGTAATAATACAGCATATAATATGTAATAATACATCAATTCATATGTAATAATACGGCATTTTATGTATAAGCATACGTTATTGTATATGTAATAATACATCAATTTATATGTAAAAAAAATTCGCGTTTGTCCGAATTGGGGAAAGTCAAACGTGTATGGCAGGTGCACGTTCTAGATTTAAATACGAATCTGAAAATGATATTAAGCAATAAATTAATAAAAATGCGGGTCTGAACACAAAATTATTAATTAAGACCTTATAAAAATCCTCTTAAAAGTTTGATGTGCTTTTGAATAATGATTTTTACTAAAATTATGCTACACTTTATTTTAATGAAGTTCTTATGATATTTTATTATTATTTTACTACCATTATTTCATATTTTTCACAACATGTTTTAGTCATTTTATTCAACAAGATTCATTGTGCATATATTATACATGGAATATTATTAATGTAAAAAATGCATAATTATGATATTTAAAGTTACACAAAGTTTCAGCGTAAATTTTCAAATATTTTTATAAATTTTCATGATTTCTTTAAAATCGAAACCAAAATTTTGAATATCCTCGAAATTTTCGTAAATTTACTATCCTGATATCGACACTGATACCGAGATTTAATACCTTCGGCGATTCTATGCTACACCTGGTCCAACAGGGCTGGCACCAAACACCATTGCCATGAGTACGTAGTTTAACGGCTCACGATGCTGTTTAGGTTTAATTGGCTTGGGTTTTGCCAACAAGAAAAGAAAAAGAATCACTGTGTTAAAAAAAAATTCATGGATTTATTTCTTGTTGAAGAAGGAGAAGAATGGAGAAGTTGGAATTGCTGAACTGGGAATAGCAATGCTACATTTTTCGTACAAATTCATAGTCCAACTGAAAAGTGTAAAATTCCACCATCGCATTCTAGACAATCCATTTTAATTCAAAAATTCCCAATTAAATATTTTTACTTTTTGGGACTTCATATTTTTTTACATTCATATTAGATTTTATGGTTATTTAAGTATGAACTCTTTTATACTCAATAAGAGGGTGTTTGGCTAAGCTTATCCAAAATATCTTATAAGTTCCCATACCTTAAAAGATGTTTTAGGGGCTCAAGAGGTAGTCACATTCATGTTTACAGTGTATAACTATAAATCATATGAGATGATTTACATTTCTTAACTTTTTTGTTAAGACTAAAATAACCCTATGACAATAAATTAATATTATCCTCCAATTAAAAATAATTATATTATTATTAAATGTTGTTAAATGAATGTGCATAAATTTGAAATTAATAGTAAACAAGTTTATTCAAATATATATTCATATGAATGGTCTCAAGAATAGGAATGAGTCAAAGTCACACATAACTTGACTTAGCTTTAATATTTATATTCAGATACTTATATACACCCCGATTTTTCTACTCATGTTAAAGGTTATGTCTATGAAGAATAAAATGAATAGCTAAGATTGGATAAGTTTTCTAAGTAAATGATCATAAATAATTCTGAATAAATCGGTTTATTTAAGTTATATATATGTATAAAAGGTAAGTACGTATTTATTTGGTTGTTCGTGTTGTTTTTGATAACTTTATATTGTTTGATGGTTTTGTGATAAATTGTTTCTGGGAAAGCTGGTGTTGAAGGATTTCAATATTGAAGATGAAGCAGGTGGAGTTAACAAAGGAATCACAAGAAACTCACAGCAGTTGTAATTGATAATACATTGGATATCCGCGGCTGGAAAAGGAACAACTGTGATTCCTGTTAGAGGAGTATATGGACTCATTTCAGCCATATCGGTCAATCCTGGTAAATTGTGAATTCTTGTACTCAATCCTTTTCTCTATCTGTGTAGCCCCTTTTTCATAGAATAGATGCTGAAGCAAAAGCGTTCCCTGTGTGTTTTTGAAAATCTTCTCACATCTTTTGAAACTTTGAATTTGATTAGTGATCAAGAAATAGATTTATGTCGAAAGTTCATCTAATCTCTTTCAAATTTGCTCAGATTTTCCGCCACCATCTGAAGAAATTTCTGTGGGTGTTGTAGTTGGGATAGCGGTCGGAGTTCTTCTCACAATCTTGCTGGTTTTGGCTTTTCTTTGGTGGATGGGTTGTCTGAGACGCGAACGCACACTGGAAGATGGTACTGAAATTACTGCACATAACCATACTTGTTCATTTGTGTAAATTTATTATGCGTGCACTATTTTATAGTCACTTGTATAGATTAATTCTATCCCGTTTTCTTATTTGAAGTGACTGTAAATTAATGTTGTCTGACATGTTGTTTTGTGTAAACACTTCACACCGGATCATTTATCCTAAGGCAGATTAAAGATGCCACAAACAATTTCGATTGTGCTATTAAAATTGGAGAAGGTGGTTTTGGTCCTGTATACAAGGTAAACATAGAATAATAAATATTTGCAACGTGCATAATCTTCAGGTAAATTACATAGACACCCCTATGTAAGCCCCTAATTACAGAAAACACTCGTGGTTTGAGAAATTACCATAACTTCGCATGTCGATAATACAAATGATATCACTTCCTCACAGTAAATTACAATTACACCCTCTATTTGTCAAGTTGTCAATAAAGGGTGTCTTGGTAATTTGCAAAATTCAGGGGGCTTGTAGTAATTATCCAATAAGTAAAAGGGTGTGCATTTAATTATCCTTGATCTTTATATTGCCATTCTGCACCAACTTTTCCTCTTTTGCTGGAGCTCTGATGTGTTCATTTTTATTCAAAGGGTCTTCTATCCGACGGAACAATCATAGTTGTAAAGTAGCTTTCTACCAAATCATAGCTGTAAATTATCATAACTTCACTTGGTTTGATGCATTCTTTTTTTACATTAATGCTATTTTCTTCCAATTTCTCGTAAAATGTAAATAACATCAGTTTAGAGATCAATTGAGGTCCTGAAAAGTATTCTTTTTCTAAATTTTCATTTTACAATCTCGTGTGATAGTTTTTAAGATTTCATTTGAGTATTTTTATGAAAACTATATGTTTTCCATTTGATGTGTTTTATTACTTGAAGATAACACAATTGTTATTGTCTCCTGATCAATATTTAATTAAAGAATGCATTTCATTTTGGACTATTTCTTTTGTGTTTAGTCTTTAAACCCGAAAATTAACTTTCATTTAAGTCTAATTCTTTGTCTTCATCTATCTTTCTGTTTGGCATTTGGCACTCTCATGTAATGATCATTGATTTTAGTATGAAATTACATTTTTGTGTTGTTCATATTTTAATGTTGACATGTAAGGGAAAAAGAAAACTCTGTATTAACAATCCGTAAGAATAATGTAATCATCTTATGGACAATTATTTTTTTTAAAATGTAATCATATATACAAATTTCAGCCGCATGCATGTTTCAAAATTTAGAATTGAGAACTGCTGTCAAGTTGCCTTAGTATGGTCTATATATGTAAAATTACTTTCAACCCACGACACTTCTTTGCAATTTTTAATTTGATTTCAAACTTTCCTAAAAATTATGTTAGTCACCCATAAGTTATGTTATCTCAGGAGTTTTTGTTGTAGTTTGCGTAACTTAGTTGCCTTGATAATTTTTGAATTTTCCTTAAAATGAATGTAGATGTAGGAGTTCATTACGATAGGGGGCAGACCACGCGTAATGCCAGGATTGGAGGAGTACTGCGTAATCATCAAGGTAGTTGGATAGGTGGTTTTCAAAGCTTATATTGGTTGATGTACTACTTTTCAAGCGGAGCTCAAAGGAATCCTTAAAGGTCAACAAATTGCTTGAGAAAACCAGGCTCTCAAAATAATTGTTGAAACTGATAGTTGGGAGGCTTGGAAGAGTATAGAGGAAGCTACGTTCTCTCACAAATACTTCGGAACTATTCTGCAAATCTGGAACATGCTCATGAAGAATTGGCAAACAAAAATTATTCCCATCTTTCGAGAAGCTAATCAAGTTGTGGATCAATTAGCGAAAGAAGGAAACGATACCACCATGATTTGGGTTAAGGAGTCCCCCAGATACGACTCAAATCTCTGCATGCAAGACCTAATGGACACGAAATGGTCTAGAGAAATTATCATAAGTCCGGACTTGTCGGATTAAATAATTCAGGGTAACCCCCTTCATATATATGTACCAAAAAAACAAAAAGGAAAGTCATGAGAATAGTGAAAAACAATGTACAGAAAAAATATATATATAAGTGAAGAAGCATATTGTAACCACTGTTTGATGAATCACTATGAGAAAATTATGAGAATAATGAAAAATAGTGCACAAAACAAATATATATATATATATATATATATATATATATAAGCGAAGAATCACATTGTAACCAGTGTTTGACGAATAACTATTTATTACGTGCCTTTTAACAAATATACAAGTTTCAACTTTATATATATTATTTTTAATTTTCAGAAATGCATGGTCACAAGATGGGAGTATTGTTTTCCAAAATTTTGCATAGTTTCATTACATATAAAATTGTAAATTAACTAATTTTGAATTAATTATGGATTTATTTTACCACATATTTGTTTTAGTTATGCATTATTTATACAACAAATTTCTATATCACTTACACATTCTTATTTTTTTTAGCCATGAATGTAAGTATGATCTTTCAATTTTATGTTAGACCCTAATAAAATATAATAATAATAATAATTATTATTATTATTATTATTATTTATATAATATGAATGTTCATGAGCTTGAAATTAATAATTAACAATTAAATTATTGTTGTGAATATGAATGGTTAAATTTCAAGAATTTATTTATAGCCATGGGTCAAATGATTTTCACATATTATATTTTTGCGTTAGATAGGATAACTACTATACGAAGGAACAATGAATTTTTCATCTTGCAGTTCGTTAATTTCTATTGATGGACTTTGAAGAAATTTAGAAAATCAATTTATGTTTGCCTATCTCAAGGGACTATTTCTTCACAAATTATGAAGGAATGAAAAAATGGTCGCAACTGTTAGCTGGTCACGACCATTGACGATGATTGACATGTGATGATTCATGAAAAGGCTTATGAGGCTTTAGAATTTTCAGAAAACGAACAATTTTCACAATAGGAATTCATAATGTGTGTGTGTATATATATATATATATATTTCAATATTCTCAATTATATTGAATTTAGAAGTTAGAAGTTTTCTATAATTATTTGGCTTTATTTTTGTTGTGCGTTATATTAGTACATTATTGATTTGATTGAATTATATTTATGTCTTCGTATAAAACTATTGTTATAAGCTATAAAGCACGGACACTCCAAAAATTATTCCCGGACGGTGTCGGGCGCCTGTCGGACACGACACGCCTCCGACACGCTTCCTTCACGTGTTGGACACGGCGAATATGTGTCCATGGTTAAAAAATAAAAAAGCAATTCGGACACCGTGTTGGATACGCATTTGGTCGTGTCCGACACGCAATTGGTCATTTCTGACACGGTAATGACACAATTGACACTTTTTCATAGAAATTAAAAAGTGCGGGTTCCCAATTGTAAATAGAAAAACTTCAAAAATCTTAATTCTAATTATTGAGTATTTAATACTTTGATTGTATTTGTAATTGCTTTGTAATTTTTGACTGTTTATATTTTTGTATTGCATTCGTTATTGACTTATTGTTGATAAATAGTTGAATTTTTTCAAACATATAGAGATTACAAAGAAACAAGAAAATACAAATTTAACAATAAACAAGTAAACAACATTTTCATAGTTTATTTTTCTAACAAATTATATTGAAATTAAAATCACTATCTAATTTATGTTATATATATATTTATGTATTTGACATTTGTGTCGGAGCCATGTCGTGTCCCAATTTTTTGGAAAATGTTGTGCCCTGTGTCCGTGTCGCTGTGTCAATGTCCATGCATCATAGGTTATAAGATATGTTATTTTTCAATCGTGATGAGATTAAGGAGCAAATTGCCTGGCTCAAGGCAGAAGCTATGGCACAAGCTAAACAGATAAAATCAATTAATGGAATACATAAGTTGAGAGAGCAATTAGATAGAGCTCAGAAAGAGAGACAAAAGAGCTGCTAAAGTGAGCTTAAAGTGGCAGATGCGCTATTTTGTAATAAGCATACAGACATTTACTATTTTGTGGTTGTGTTAATGTTTGATACTGAATATGTATATAGATCGGTATATTTTGCTTAAGCATTATCTCTCATATTTTGAAAATTATGATGATAATTTTTTTACGAGGCTAATAATATCTACTTTGTTTAAAACCCCATATAAATAATTGATATTAATTTCACTCCATAGCCATTTCCCACAAAAATTACAAGTTTAAATTATTGCACCAAGTTAATTTTACAAAGAAGGTAAATAAAATAAATTCTAGAACCACATGAAAAATTTAGCTTACGCAAAAAGAATTGATTCTTAATTTTGATAATCCTAAATTGTCTAAAATATTAAATAATTTTGTAATGGTAAATTGTTATTTGATTTGTTTCAATATTTTTTAACTTATCGCGACATATTCTAAAATTTATTTTTCTGTTTCGTTCTATATTTTCTTAATATTTAAGACCATGAAGTACATAGGAAGTTGAAGCAAACAAAAATTGGTGATACATCCATGAGAAATGCAAGTCAAATCTCGGTAAGAAGTGTGTATGTGTGTACTTTAGAGCAATTAATCAAGATTTATATGACATTTAAGTTCGCTATAACAAAGAAATCGAAGTATTTAGAGTTACATGGAACCAACACGTCTCTAACTGAATCAAATACTATGGGAATGAAGAAAGAATCACCCTTACATTAAAGTTTGTATATTTTTTTTCTATGTTTTATAGGAGGTAGGTGACAAAAATATTGGTTTAGGGGTTGTTGATACAAGCTATATCAGTTAGTGGTCAAAATGCAATTTTTAGTTGACCATCCGTTAATTTTTTGTAATATTTTTCACAAAACATGAATTATTAATTTAATTTAGCCTAATTTTTCAACATAGCCAATCAAATGATAATGGCAACAGATAATGAAAGTAGCATCTAATAGCTAATCACTTTAAATTAGAAAAACAAAATAACTTGTACATTGTTACATATTACTAGATGATATTAAAACTATAATATAATTAAAATAAAAAGATTAAAATAATATTTCATACATACACTTCAAATAATATAACATTTTAAAAAAAATAATAATCTATATAAATATTTTTATTTATTTGAATAAGAAAATATTATTCGTATGTCTTTTAAATAAGAATTTATATTTTAATTTAATGAATTCATTAAATTTCCATTAAGTTATATATGTTTTTTTAATTATAAATTTTTTTAATTATAAAACAAATATAGCATATCTAACGGAGTACAAAGTCCAAGCCCATGGAGTTCGGGGTACAGTGAGACTCTGGTTGAGTGAGAGGCGAGCGGTCCAAGTCTTTCTAAACATATTTTGCATTTGAATTGTATTTCGCTTTTGCCTCAATCTCAATGGAATGATGAGTTGGAAAATGATCATTCTGAAATGGAGTTCTCTAGAGTAAATGAAATGGAAAAAGTTGGCAATTATTACATAGCTATTAAAAAAGGAAAAAAATTCACTTCATCATGTCCTCCTGCAAAAACCCGTCAATTCTGGCATTTAAACATGGGTAGGTGGTCCCTTGATCCTACCTTCCAAATACTATCAAGAAGAGTTAGGTGTTCATTCTCATCTTTTTTCATTGATAAATTCATCTTTTTACCCTCTACCATTATTACAATAAGAATTTATTGATTGGCGGCCAAACGAGAGAAAATTAAAAACAAAAAACAAAAAAACAAAAGGATTATAAAAGAACAAAATGGTTAACTTTAAAAGAATTTGAGATAATATCCAATTAATGTTTCTTATATTAGTATACATGACCCTTGAAAGTACACATCTTGAGATTGAATGATAAATAAGACAAGCATTATATTAGATTACCTTATATTATTAACTTTTCACAATTATAAAAATCACATTTGAATCCAAAAGGTATGCCCCCACTCCCGTACTTTTCATGTATAATAATATTGATAGTTAAAAAAGTACTTTGTTTCATATTCACAAATAATTGTATAATATCATACATTACTTATTGGATTTTCAAGTTTATTTTAAATTTCTTACTTGGATCAAATTTTTATCTTTATTTTACTTCTCAAAAAACTACATATATTTAGTACTAACATTTGTACAAGCTGTTAAAAAAAACATTATTTTTTATAACGTGGTTATACTTATTTTTTTTTAAAAATAAGCCAATATGACATATTTATATTGTTTATTATATGACATTAAAATTATAAAAATTGGATAGACTTTTTGACTAAAGTAAAACAATATATAAATATACTTATATTAAGTAATCTCCTATATTCCGCCACAACTTCTTCTAAAAGTTTCAAGTGGAACTTTCAAAAAGTAACAACATCAAAGGATATTAAAAATAATTACATTATAGATTGTGAAGAGGCAATGTAAACAAATAAAGCAATTGATAATGAACAATAAAAAAGAGGACATCAACAACACAATTTCAAGTGATGATGCAGAGACAGAGCAATTCAAGACAAATATAAAAGATATCCACAAAGTCAAGTAAAAAGAAAATTTGCGACTCACGTCAAGATCAAACAAGAGAATGAATAATGAGATGTTCAAATAAAATTAGATCTACTTTTATTTATATTTCGCGCTACTTGTCCTTTCAGCTTTTATAATTGTAGAGAGACTAAATTTATTTATGAATTGTTTTTAAAAAAAAAATCAATTTTATCAATCAAGTATTTAAATTTTATGTTTATTTTAATAAATTCCTATGAACCACGTGCCCTTTACTAGTGTATATATATATATACATCCTTAGATGGTGGACCTCATATGAATTTCAGTACATGGATGGTGTGATTATCCCCACTCGAAGTCCTGAGAGCTAATAAGAATCACCCGTAATAATTATATTTTTTTTATGTATTATTATTAAATTCAGGTGAGTGTTTTAAATTTGCATGAAAACATAAACAATTAAACATTTCACACAAAAAATAAGTTGTTATTTTATAATTGATTACCTTGATATTTAAACAAATATATGACAAATTGACAATAACACAATTTGTCATTTTAAGGGATTAGATAGCAAAGAATTTTCAGGGATATTTTATATATAAAAACTTATTTTAGGCATTTTTAATAATTTCCCTGACAATATTCAAATCAAATACAATCTTTACAAATCCAACGGTTCAGGTTGAATTCTTTAATTCGATATTTTACTTCTTGGAATAATTTTAATGCAAATGAGACATAATTTTCAAATTTTCTTTTGCTGGTCTACCTACCATGACAAGAACCTCCAATAAATTGTAAGAAATTATTCCTTTTCCTTTTTCTTGTAACCTGTCCACAAGTGCCTTGCATGCCCAGACGAATTCTTATTCCTTTGTTTTCCTAGCGTGTAATATTAAATATTCAGAATTTTCGTAGGAAATTATTGAATTATCAAACGAGAATACGGGATCATATTCAAGTTTACTATTTTACGAGCTTGAAAATTATATTTGGTCTTAATTCGATTATCAAATGAACCCAGCTCAAACAAAGTTATCAAAGCGAATACAACTCGACTCCAATAATTTTAGCTTCTAAAACAAACTTTTTACTCGAGCTCGAGCTAAGCCTCAATATTATCGCATAAAAAATTGTCAAAAACTCAATTTGTTACGCTGAACGAATCAAGCCAAAACGAAATTTAAGCAATCAGTCGCAAGTAATGCGCCAAGTAGGTTGACTTGTTTCTCAATCTTAGAAGTCAATCAGATTTATGGAAACAGTTGACAGTTGTGGAAGTCACAGAGGAAAGCAAATTAGTCAAAGGACAATGGCACCAATTTCCATCTCATAAAATTCGTATCACATTAGTTATAGCTATAAGAATTTCTCCGAACTACAAAGAATTTTACTACAACATGGATATAAAGTCATGTCGCGTATGTAGGCATCAGTTGCTCCAATTTTATAAAGATTATGGAATGAAAAATGATTCTATCTGGCAATCTTTAACACATTATTATACTACACTCATTTACTGCGAGTCACAAAATATTGAAAAATTCGCCTCGAAGTTCAGAGATGCCAACTGAACAAGAGAAAATCTTAGAAATTCGAAGAGCTGATCAACAGAAATTCAGTTACCATTACTGTTTTCCTGATTCACCTGTTTCAGAATCTTCTCCTTGGTCTGCTAATTTGATAATATCTTCCACAAGAATTTTTCCCTCTGTCACAAATGCAGAAGTAGAAACATCGAAATAAGATTAAAAAATAAAAATAATAAACAAAGTACCAAGAATCCATGACATGACATTAAAAAACACTGTGATGCAAAATAAAAAAACAGAATAAAAAGAAACACCCGAAAAATAACGGTTAAGACTTCAATAGATTAAAATACTCAGTCCCAACAGAAGCAGAACGGGAAGTAGATTATGTTTTTCAATAAAATTTCATCAAATCCTATTTCTTGTCCTTTTACGTTGTATTTGAACTGAAGGATTTAGGAGCAATGGATTTCAAATACATTAAAATAATTTGGAATTTTTTTTTCAATTAATGTGTATTTTTAAATCCTTTGCCAACAGTTTTGAGTTATTTTTCACTTCCATACGATGGATATGAAATCCTTAACTCAATTCTTTCCTTTAGTCAAAATTCTTCAATTCAAACACAATCTCAGAAATTCAACTTTGGGGCAGCAACTTTTATTCAGCATGATTCTAAGACGATTTTAGAAGAGTTGAGGGTAACGCTTTCATGGAAGAATTAGCATGATACTACAAGTTCAAGACCTTCATGTCATAGGACGACAACTACACTGGTGCCAGAATGAAGTAAATAAAAGAGATAATTATATGCACTCCCCAACCGAGTAATTATTACGAGCCCTTAAGATTTTGCGATTACCAAAACACACCATGTTCAAAGCTGACAACTCCCAAAAAAAAAAAAAAAAAAAAAAAGAGGGAGTGTGTGTTATCAACTTTCACTGTCAAAGTGTGAAATTATAATATGTTTTTACTGACCGGTGAAGTTATGAAATTTCTCAACCCTTGGGGTGTTTTTCGTACCCTAAAAAGTGATATTATGATTCTAGGAGCTCCAAGGAGTCCAACTCCGAATATAATCAGTATTCACTACTATTGATGTTTGTTGGCCCTATGTGGGTCCCACCACATGGATGATTATGTTTGTTCTGCAATGGGAGTCGAGGGAGCTCATAAAACTGAACCTGACAATAAGTGGTGTGACTAACCTCTATCCTTGGACAGCTTGTTAATAAGTTCTTGAATCCCTTCCTTATCCAAGGTGTCTTTCAGGTACATAGCAGCTGATGCAACCTCCTCGGGCGTCACTTTGCCATCGTAATCCCTACACACCGATGTTAAGCAAATAATTAACAAAAGATCTAATTACAAAAAGACATTGTGCAATGTAGGAAAAATAGACACAACGAGTGTCGAATGAAGTTTGATCATAGAAAATCTATTTGAGGATAATCGCTTCCAAAAAGTAATAAACATATTTGGAAGACATTTGGTCAATTCCTAAAGGCATATCTACCAATTACCACCGCCATTGAATTAGAGTTCAGGTATATAGCTAGTGCATGTGTCATGAAGATATTTTAACTTCATTCCGAAAATAGAAATAGTATATCAATTGGAAAAAAACACAGAAAAGAAAAGAAGTGAGTTTAAAAAAGGACAGTGCATAAAAGTAAAAATAGAAATAGTATCTCAATTGGAAAAATAAACAACACCCAAACTGCACTTTTCTTTCAAATTAGGGCCAACATATGGAGATGGGAAAATGAAAAAGAAGATTTTTAAGTTAGGTCCTGGAAGGTGTTTGTTCTAACTAGGTTGAAAAATATCTTCCACATAGTGGTTTCTCATCGAATAACATTGAATCTGGTCCATTAAAATGAAAAGGAGGTTTTCTAACTCCACTAAATGCAAATTGATAGTTCAAAACTCAGATTTGGAATGCCATCTGCCAATAACTTTATGAATTCCATTTGTCCAGGTGGTCTCAGCTCATACCAACGTGAATAGAAGTGAAGAACACAATTTACAAGCAACTGACTTGTTCAAAAAATAACACGAGGTGACACATTGAGATGAAATATACTTTTGTGGGTTGAATATTGCAGATTTTAATTTACCTATCGAGCAACCTCCATCTATCGCCAATTTTTGCATCTACATCATCAATTTCCTTTTCAAGTTTCTGGAGCATAGCATCCACCTAAAATGTTAAAAATACAGATAAATATGTGAAATATGTCTATTTATAGCTTAAATCTCTTATAAAGTAAATTACAATAGCAAAACTAAGGCTGTGTTTGGTTTTGTTTTCAAACCCATTTTGGCCAAAAATTTTGGCCAAAACTTGTTTGTTTTGTGTTTTTTTGACCAAAAATGATTTTTTTGGTCAAAAAAATTGTCAGCTATTGTCTCCCTATTTGTCTCTACTTTAGGATACCTACTAATTACATCAACTACAATATAATCATTTAAAACTTATATTATATTATATTTTTCAATCATTAACTAATTATAAACACAACTTTTCAGACAAAAACTTACATGATTGGACTGCTACAGTAACTTTTGTCTCTTCTGAAAATAAAATCAAACACTAAACCAAACACATTTTCATCAAAATACACAACTTTCAATAAACCTTTTCACCAAAATTTTCACCAAAAAAAATCCCCAAAATAAAACCAAACACAGCCTAAGATTTCTGAGAAAATTCCTTACCCTGTTTATGAGTGCTGAAGATACTTTATCGCCTTCAGCCTTCTCATCAGCATCATCGCTTTCCTCTCTAGCTGCTCTATAGGCCTTTCTGGCTTCTTCTTCTCCATCAATAGCCTCTTTCTCCACCATGCTATTGTACAACTCTATCTGCAAATTACAAAAAAGAATATCTTAGACCATTGTTATTAATACATCGACTCCTCAATTAATATTAAGAAATCTCCTTAAAATGTAATAACATAACATAACATAAATGATAAAACACAAAATCTCCTCAAAATCTCTTAAAAATGTAATAACATAATCACCTTCACCAATCACAACTTCAAGTTTATATGAGCAATATAAATACCTCTTTGTTGACAAGTCTCAAGAACTCTTCCCGCTCCCTGCTCACGGACTGAAAGCAGCAAAGAAAGTCAACATTTTATGACGTGATACTTAGCACCATGTAAATTTCAACATCAAGAATAAGTCATACTACAGATCCTTACTGATGCCGATGCTAATACAGCCAATGCACGACTGAGCTCAGAGAGTTGCTCTTGCTTATCCAAAGTGGTTCCTCTTTCACGTTCTTCTGCTTCTTTTGCAGTTGCTGCCACCATCTCTTCCAAGGCCACATCCTTCTGCCCAGTGGCAGATTCCTGCCGAGTGGCAGATTCCTTCAATCTAGCCTCCTGCTCCTCCTCTTTCTCCTCCTCCTCCTGTAATGAACAACTTTAGGACTACTAATAAGAAACCAAGAAATAAAATGAAAGAAAAGAAAAAAATGAAAGAAATTTCAACATATCTATATATAATAAAATACAATTTTTGAGGCCATCCAAGTAAGCGCACACGTGGATGGCCTAATTGAACTCAATTTTGCCACATAAGCAAAATTGAATAAATATTATATATTAAATTTAAATAAATATAATCATCTATCTTTATCTAAATATATTAACAACCTCATATTTTTTTTGGATAAAGTTAAATTAACTAATAGATTTTGTTTCTTTTAAACATGTGTTCTTAATCAAAATTAAAATTTCAAATTCAATTGAATGTTCGTTGACTCAAAACGAATTTTCTAGAATTTTGAGAATTTTTATTATCAAAGAAAATTTGTGATTGGCCAATTCCTTAAGATTTTTTTTTTCAAGTTTTGAGTAGTAACCGTAATTCTCTTAAAAAAAAGAAGAGTAGAAAATCATAATGCAAACAAATTGTCCAAGATCCATCTCTCAAGAAACAACAGGTTTCAAATATCTCTATTATCATGCCTAAGCTGGATTTTTTTTTCAAATTTAAATCATAACAAATTCTATATGTACAAATCCTCAACCGAAACTCATAACTATAGAACTCCACTCAAGATTCTTGGCAGCAAAAAACGTCTTGCCTCATTATCCTTCTCATACATCTTTCATGCATTTTTCTTGCATTCTTTTGCAGGACATGAGCTGGTGGGAGTGATCTTTGTCACCAAGCAAATGAGTGAGATCTTAATGGTCTTGAAACTACAAATCCTATTGTAATATCATTTGTCTATGATGGACTTCATGTGAATCTCACTATGCATTTGATAAGCCTTCAAGTCACAAGAGCTCCTAAGATTAATTCTCAAACTAATATGACTGTCCAATAATTTTCTGTGAGTATATGCCTTCTCTATTTCCTGTTTTCTTCTCACACAATTTCACTTTTTTTGTTTAGTGATGCTTATATTTCATTATTTATCTCCAAAATTGACTGCAACTTGGCCAAATACTATTTGGTAAATTTGAATTCAGATTTGTAATTATCTATTTTTCTCCATCTATTTTATTTGTTAATGATAGTTGTCAATCATTTATTTTTAAAAATTATTTTATCAAGTTCAACAATAATGCATTACACTCTTAAAATTAAATTTAATACTCATGAAAAATAATCTTTCGATGATAGTCGCCAAACTCGAATTAGATCCTTTCATTTTTAAATTATAAATAAATAAATAAATTATATAGTGATATAATTTATTATTATTTGCATAAAAGGGGGTTATTTGGTATGCATCGAAAATAAGCGGGTTTGTTTATTACGCATATTAATAATGTTATGCGTTCAAAATATTATTAATATTATCATAAATGAAATCTTGCCAACATTCAAGAAGTCTTAATCTATTGAAAATTAAAATCTTGAATTTAAAAGAGAGTACATTAAAACTAAATTGAGATGAATTTGAAATAATATTGAGAATATTGATAATATTACGGGTTTGTTTATCACGAAATATACCACCCAATATATTCCTATGAAACTAAATTATAGGAATATGTGATTTCCAAATATATCATTCTTCAAAATCTTATTTGATTGTTGACATTTTTGTGGTACTTTTGCATACTAATGTTCTTAATCTTTTTAATATTTGAAAGCAGGTAGTTTCGTGTTTTTCATTATAGCATACTAATATTTTACATATATATGCACTATAGATATCCAATGTCTAGCTCTTCCTATTTGAAAGTTCTGTAATTCGAAATTATATCTTTTTCTTTTAGTATACGTTTCAGTGTGTGATGATTTCATTCAAATTGAACAAAAATCTTATTTCATTCGGTTTGATTGGTGATTTGTGTTTTCTAATTCTAAGAAAAAATCCCATTAGTTGTCATTACTTGCATAAAAATCTTTTATTTTTAAAATATATCTTTTTCAGTCAATAGTTTTTATTGATTGACCCAATCAAACTATTCAGATCATGTATTTATTTTATTAAGTTTACCAATCATATATTATTTTTATGTTAATAAAACTAATATAATTAAATTCATGTAAAGAAATATTCGGAGGACAATCATCGAAATTGAATCAAATCTTTTAAATTTGCATACTATAAATAAATAAATAAATAATTTATCCACATACATTCATATAAATACATGCATCTTTTTCATTTACATAATTAGTATCCATTACTTGGTTGATCTAATTGAACTCAATTTTGCCACATAGGTACTTATCTATATATTTATATAATTGATTTGGACAAATATAATTAACAATCTGTATCCAAATATAATTCAAACTTTTAAATTCAAGATAAGGTAGTTACTAATATGTTTTAAATTTAAATTAAAAACTAGCTTTCCTACAATAATTTCTAAGAGAATTCGCAATCCCTTTTCTTTCTAATATTTGATTTATTAAGTTTAGCAATCATGTAATATTATTTATAAAACTAAACTTATATGATTTAATACTCTTATAAAGAACTCTCTCGATGATAATTATCAACTTTGAATCACATTTTTTAGTTTGGATACTATAAACAATAATTACGTAATAATAGATATATACTTTTAGTTAGTTTCTCTACATAATTATAAGTAGGTATTATATATTCTTCTATTAATATAGATAAATATAGTTATCAATCTTTATCTTAAATAGTCAAATTAAAAAATTCAATATAAGACAAATTAACAACATAATTTGAATTTAAAAGAAAAACTAGTATTTTTTCTTTGTTTATTTTTCTTATTAATGATAGTTGTCAGTTATTTATTTTGAAATATTTTTTTTTACTAAGTTCACAAACCATGCATTATATTTTAAAATTTAATTAGTATGATCTAATACTTAAAAGAAATTATTTTTTTTGGTAATAGCCATTAAAATTGAATTAAATCTTTTAATTTTGCTGATTATAAATAAATAAATTACGTAATCATAGATATATTTTTTTAATTATTAATCTCTACATAATTAGTATCCCGTGCCTTGGCACGGGGTTATAACTAGTGAACCTAACTAATCCCAGAGAAAGTCAACAGACAATCACGAAAAAATCAAGAATCTTAAAGTCTTTACATACTCTTTACAAAGGCAGAGCTGAAGCATTGTAAATTAAAGACACTTCAAATTGTACATGCAAAGGCTCAAAAGTAACTTAATCTTCGATAATCTATGTTGTTGGGATGAATTGCTACTTGAAAATGACCACTATATAGGAACACTTAAGAGTAAAGAACATGAGTGCACTCAAGATAAAGTAATATGTTATATGGTACATCTAGATCTAAAGTATTTCGTAGATAACTTAATATGAAAGGCAAACTTCCTTCCTGCTTTATCATGTTTTTACTGTATATGATTCGAGAGAAAGCATAACCATCATACATGTGATCAAAAGACGAACAGAGGTGCTTGTTACTCAGGTTCAATTTTCTAATCAGCCCTTGAAATACTGAGACTCATTATTTCTTATTCCCAAGTAAATGAGAGCCAACAAAACAAGCAACCAAAATCAGACCTTGATTAGTTCTTCTTGCATTTCCAGGAATTCTAACTTCCTCCTCCTTTCTGAGACGGAATCTTCAGATGGCAAAGTTGTTATTCCAACAGTGTCCACCACCTCATCAGGAAGAGACGAGAGCGTAGCTTGAACGGCTTCTTCAGGCTTCACTCTACCAGAGATGCTGAATGCCCTGTTAGAAGGTATCAATAAAAAGTAAGTAAAATAAAGCAAAGAAATTTCATGAATGTTCTGCATTCCAAAGCCATACAGATAGGTAGAGCTCAGGTCACCTAGACAGAATTAATAAAGATGATGGCACTGAATGGTTGAGAGACAAGTCCAGCCAATCTTGCAGCTGCATAGAAATATATATCGATATTAAAAAGTGAAGATTTCTAGTTGACCTATAATATTTGCATTACGATATAGAGGGCGAATATAAGAAAACTATTCTGCTGGTTCAGAAAGCTATAAGATTGTCTTAATAAAAGCAAAATTAAGTGTAACCATTATAGAAAGAAGCAAATATCGCTATCAAGTTTGCAATAATTGGCTGTACACATCATCCAATTCAAATTGTAGCAGGTGAGATGGGCTTGCATTGAAATTTGAAAGACCACAACTGGACACATTTTTTATCTGAAATTTTTGCAATCAGCACGATATCACTTCACTCTCCCAAGCCATAAATGCAAAAAAGGGCCTTGTCTACCATGGAATTTCAGTAAATTTGAAGTTGTTTGCTAGGTATTTAGATCTTTAATGTTTCCATTTAGTACATGGATTGCTAACTTGTGATACACAAACTTAGGCCTGTTCAGAAGCACTAAATTCATTCCTACTATTACCACTTCATTCTGTCATCTGTTTGTTCATCAAAGTAGTAACAAATTTTGTAACATTAAAAGACTACAAAACGTTAAAAAACCTGTTTTTGCATTTCATCAACTGAGCGCAGTCCAAGTAATCCACGTTCTCGACATGCTTGGCGAAGCTCCTCCTCTGAAAGAGACTCTATTCCCTCAGCTTTAATCATCTTGTCGTCATCTTTTATCCTGAATGAGAAAATCATATTAATTTAAAAAGAATAGAAGTCAACTCAATTTATCAACAAGAAACTGGTTTTGCTCCAAGTGAAAATGGCATCAATTTTATTTTTTTTGGTACACTATCTTTCCTTAAAAAGACTCAATCATTTTTCACCCCTTCTTTTCTTTTTCATTTTGAAGATCATGATGGTACCGTTTGATCCCTGGATACCAGGGGCTGTGCGTTGCTTGAAGTTTGCTGCCTCTGATTTTTTATGATAATTATTACTAAGCGACAAGCAAATTAATGAGAAATTCTATCTGCAAGATGCATATGCAATTATGCACATCATTATAATGGTCAAGAAGTGGTGAGTCTCGTGCCCTGTGAATAATACAAGTAAACACACTTTCGTATATTACACTTATCAATAAGTTGCTAAAAGGGAGAGCAAGCCCATGCACAACATTAACAAAGTAAAAAAGTCATGTCTACTACACTTTGCATCGAGGTTGCCAACATGGACAAAATACCACAAGCAAGTTAAGAAAAAGACTTCATACGTCAATCAATCTGAATGAGCACTTCCGTACCCATTTAGAGTTCTTTTGAGTTTACTTTCCCAGGCATCCATCACTATTCAACAGACTATCCAGCCTCTTATTCTTATGTCCATGCTTCTTCCTACCTTAAGAGCATGGGTCGCTAAAATCCTGCACACCTAGTCGTCCCTTCCCTAATCCAAGTTTTCATCATTACTTCCATCATCCATTTTATTTGATACTCAATATCAGCATCATATCCATTTCCTCATTTCTGAGAAGACAACCCTAAGGAGCTCAAGGAACCTTCCATTTTCGACGGATTGAAACTTCTTTAGTAACCAGGGTCTCCCTCAGCCTCCCCTCTATACTATGCCGAAAGCCTTGCAAACTTAAACTCAACGAGAACAACTTAAAGAAGACCATAGAACTAAACCGCAAACAAGATGAGGACTTTAAAATGTTTGTTAAACAAACAACATGATGCTGTCACAGAAATTACATATTTATAAATCAGCTGATATGCTTATCGAGGCAGCAATCATTCATTGAGCATTTCACAAGTACAACAAACTCTATCAGAAGTTATCCACTAAAGTACACATTGCTAATGTTAGATTGTTATGTAAATATGAAATATTCAAAGCTAAAATAGAAAAACTTACTTCTGAAGTCTCTTCCGAAGCATATAGCGTAGATATGCATCAGTACCACCATACGTACTGATACCCATATATTTGCACATAGTCATCAAGCGGGGTCTGCATCATGAAAATGAAGGATCTTTCACATCAAAGCGACTTCATCACTGGCTATTATCTCAGACAGTAATCAAGAGGAAAGGAATCCAAATTAGAGAAGTACATCTGGAACTACCTGCTGATGTTATCCAGAGTGAGCTCATCATTAAACAACTTGGCAAACCCCAAGATTTCTTCATTAGAGACACGAGCCCCTGTCCTGACCTGGTCAAACATAGACAAAACGTCACTCAAAGTGAGACACAAACTAAGAAACAAGTCAAATACAGCTGTTGGAATACTGCTAGTCTTTTGTTTAGAAAATACAAGGAAACATAGGCTATGTTTGGTTATGTTTTGGGTTGATATTTTCGTAAGAATTATTGGTGAGAAATTATGCGGACACGTGCGTGTTTGATGAGATTGTGTTTGGTTTTATTTTGGGAGTTGGTTTTTGGGTGGGTTTTTTTTGTGAGATAATGTTTGGTTTTGTTTCCAGAGGCAACAAAAGTTACTGTAGCAAACAAATCATGAAATTTTTGTCTGTTAGAGAGGAGAGAGAAGAGAGAGAGCACATAGAGAGGAGTGTAGGGACATAGTAGGTGTAGAAAGATGGAAAATAATTATTATGTTTTTTTTTTACCAAAAAAGTAGTGTATTTTTGACCAAATATTTTGTGAACCAAACATGGTTTGGTGAGAATTTTGGACCAAACATGGTATGGAAACATAACCAAACATTGCCATAATAGTTCGAAAATGAATGCATATGGGTTTCTTACCTTGTTCATAAATTCATCAAGATCTTCAGCTGTTTTCCTTATTTCTCCACTTCTTGAGTTCTTAACTTCCTTTGCCATTTCTTTTACTGTCTCTTGAAGAAACTTTGCATATTCTATCCTTGCATTAAGCCTCTTCTTCAAGGCTTCCTATATTTTGCGCATTTTGATCAAGATAAATTTGTAATTATGGGGAATATGGAAAACAAGAAACATAATCCTAAATCAGACCACATCCAACATTTAGTTGGACTTGGACATAAAATGATTTTAGACTGGAATTTTCCCATTCTTCACAAAGAAGATGCACAATAGTAAGTAACTTCAGTTATTTTTCATTTAGTCCAGACAGTAGTACTATGGATAACAAGAATTACTCCAGTAAACCTTCCAGAGGCTGGTAGAGATAAACTAATCTAAAAGATTCCAAGAAGAAAGTGATCAAGTATGGGGTTGGCAATAAAATCAGATGTACAACACAGGCTGTCCTGCAGATATTTGACAATTATTAAATCATGTGATCATTACACATTCGCATGTTTTTCTTAAACCATTATATCTGCTACCACCTTAAATCTGAAGGAGATTCCTGAACTATGATAAAACAATGTGGAGGCTCTTCTAACCTGCATCTTTCAATCTCTAAATTTTACAACAAACAAAGCTAGACATTTGTATATCTTCCATGATTAGAATATTAGGGAAGACGGAATTGGAATGTGTCAAGTTATGAATTTATAAGCTTCCAAGTCATTCTAAGCTCATAGAAAAAGAATGATCTGAGTAGCTTAAGCTCCACCCGAGCTCAAGCGGACCAATTTGTTCTTCACCTACCTAAACTCTGATGTAATGATGAAAGCATAAGCACAAAAAACTTGCAATGCTCACGTATTTGTTGGCTAGAGTCACATGAAAATTGTCTTTGTCATAGTTTACAGTTATTTGTGCTGCTCAGGAAATCTTATCCAGTAACAGACCCACATGCGGTATTTCAAAACCCAATCAAATGATCACGAACTCATCAAAAGGTTCAAAAAGGCAAAACGAAGAAAAGGGAAAGAAATATTAGGAAAAATTGTATCTTACTACAATGTATCTACCTGTTCTTTCATCTTGTCCTGGAAAGTTGACGGCAACATGTTGGGAAACAATTTCAGGAATACCGGAAGCAAGAATTCCATAAACGGAACTATAATAAAGACAGCAAAAGGAACAAGCCGGAAAATGTCAGCTGTGGTTCGTGTGAGTTGTTGCCTCTCCCTCCTGGATAGCGTCTTCCCACTAGCAAGTTTTAACAATAGCCGCAAGCTTATTCTAACATCAACCCACAGTAGCTTCGTACCCAACCAGTAGTGCTGCAGTGTAGATTTAAACTCATCCTTCCAGTGCCGCAATTTTTTTGCCCAATCCTCCCTATATTAAGAGGGGATAGTAAGAGGAAACCGAGATAATGTCTTTGAGATAACAGAAATGAAAAATACAAAACCTGACCTGCTCATAGAGGCAACAGCCCTCAAAGCAGGGCCAATTCCTAAGAGCATAGCCCACATCCTCTTCAGAATAACATTAGCACCCTTCTGGGATTCTTGCAGCTGCTTGGCTTTGGCTTTGGCTTTGACAGAGCTTAAACCTTCAACTGCCTGGTCACATTCTTCTGGTGAGGTTTCCTTCTTCTGCTTAACAGGTGGTTCTTCATTTTTATCATCGGGACCTCCTAATTCAGGCTGACCCGCGGCGGCAGTGGAAAAATAATGTACATACTCTGCTGTCGATCTAAATCCCAAAGGGCTGAAATTCCCAGGAAATCCAATCTCACAGCGCAGAGTTGGAACCCCAAAAAACTTATGCCTGCCATATTTTCTTGTCAAAGCACATCGTGCCACATCTTTGGTTAGAGAAGGGGAATCTTCTTTGTCTCTAAGATGCGCACCAGAGGATGAATGACCCAAAGGCAAACGCCAGTGTTGTGAATCAGGTATATCTAACAAGTTTCCATGCTCAGAACTTAAAAGCCCTCGAACCAAGTAACCGCGTCCTTTGACAGAATCAAGCAGATATTTTTTCTTTTGCAGTATTGCTCTTGAAGCCATTGGGAAGGACTTTTAATATAACTAAGATGGCATATCCCCACCACACTTCGATAAATGAATACAGCCACTTTGGAAACAACGGACTTCAAGCTGCATTACAAGCACACAAACATCTTCCAGAATCAAATTGCGCAACAAACAAGCTTCTCTAATCGATGTCACATTTTAGAGCTTCTGTATCTTAAGATTTGGCCCTGCCACCTTCTCATCTTGTCAAAATTTGCCCTCAACTCATACTCATATTTCTCTCATCTTTAAGTGACAACTCCTCATGAACTGTAAAACACGTGTACCAAGACTTCTCTACTACAATTTTATACACTACATATGGTTGTAGAGAGGAGCAAAAAGTGATCATGCAAAGCTTGCTTGATGCTTCATGAACTATCCAACCCATCATCTTGCATTTACTTACAAAGATGATTTTTCTAGTGCATTTAAACAATTAAAGTATTCATTTGGTCCTCTCTTTTGTCAGACATTCATTACTATGTTTTTTTTTCATACCAAGGTGTCAAATAAAAACATAAGACTCTAATAATCATGTACAAGGAACTGCATACGATGCAAATCATAAATGTTGTAATCCCTTCCCCTTGAATGTCAATTTAAATTTGTGACCTTCTCCTTTTTCAACACCGACCCTAGCTCTATTCTCCGACTTACAGCTCATACAAGAACCAAAATCACATTCAGACAAAAAGCTAAATGTTCATAATATATAAAAAATACAATCCTACTCAAATTCATCTAGCTATATAAGTATTGAATTCAACCAGAAGTAACAGCAATGTTCGCTCAAGACATCCATCGTCAGCAGACAAAACTGAACCATTATTCACCAGCCGTAACTATCCTTTTCCATGTTATCACCCCAACAGAACCATAATTATTTGCACACTCTTAGATAATTAATCATGAATTTTCAGCAAAGAATGCTCAAAAAACTTTAAATTCCCAAATGCGATAGTTCATAGTACAGAAGAACTTTAAATTAAAAAAAAAAAAATCAATTATTCAGTTGAGCACTTAACCTAATATAGCAAAATAATAGCCTAACTTAATGCTGCCAATAACAGCATCAGCAAACATTTCTATCAACTAAAAAGTGATGTATAAGCACAATCGCAGATAACTATCGCTAGTCACTGTACACATACGACTACAAATACCTAATAAACAAAAACATATAACTAATCGATTACATACACACAAAAATGGCGGAAAATAAATCAAAAAAAAAAAAGAAAGAAGAATCTAAAACAAATGATTATATTAACTAAAATTAAACAATAAAACTGAAAATGACTGACCTGAGAATATGAATTGATTATGAATCGAAGAAGAAGAAGAAGAAGAAGAAATGGTAGTTCGCAACGAGTCAAGGCAGCCAATTGCTACTTTCCTTTCTATTTTTCTTGATTATCAAAAATATTTTAGTCAAAAGAGATTTCGAGCATTATATAAGTTTGTTTACGTGAAATAATAATAAATATGTCTAATATCTACTTTTCAGGAAATTTCATCACATGCCCAAGTGGGTATTAAATCGCTGAATCATATATGATACTATTATAAAATAAAATAATCAACTTATTGTGTATGATCTAGCGATTTAAAATTCATTTAGTCACGTACCCAAATGGATAGCATTTTGGACAATTTTTCGCCTTTTGTGTTATTTTTATTTTTTACCGAATATTCCACAAAGTATTATATTTTAGAAATTCGAAGCTATAGTTATTAAATAGTTTTATTCTATATTACGTTTCATATATATGCGATGTGTTTATAAAATATTTTTTTAGGTATAATTTTGATGTGAATACTAATTCAAAATCTTAAATGTTTTGTTCCGTCTAAATATTATGCAACACAACTTGTTTAACATTTCATGTACAAACATACTTGCGTCATAAGTGTATACACAGATAATTAGGATCAATCGAATTTCCTTTTGTATAATGGTGTTTCATTTCGTATTTAAAAAAAAAAATCAATATAAAATTGACATGAATTATGTATATTTATTATGCATAAGTAAAATTAAATACAAGGTGATATTTAAATTCAAAATGAGTTCGGATGTGAAGAGAAAAATGTGCATTGGTGGTGTTGGATCGATATTTCATGGAAGCACTCAAAGAAAAGATTTTTATTGTGAAATTTCTGGTAAATCTTACTAAGTGTTTTCAATCTTGTTGAAGTCGTTTAGAACTTGAAAATTGAAATTGTATTTCGAGTGCGATTTATAATTTGAATTTCTCTCTATATGTATTAAAAAGAATCGGTTACATGTATCTATTATACCATGAATAATAATTGTCATTCAACATATAATAATATTATTAATTTACAACAACTACCAAAAAATTAGAGAAAAAACAACACACAATTAATGGAAGTAGAACCCAAAATAGTAAAACCTCAAATATCTTGAAATAATCTTGCGAATCAAATATGGCCTCATCGGTGATTATCTTGTTAGATATATACTTCAATTGAACTTACCATATATTTCCAAAATTATTATATTTGCTGGGCTTTCCCAATTTTGTGGAATATCCAATTGTGTTTATAGGCTTCTAGAATATTCTTTTGGACGTGTACCTCTTGATTGTACATTATCCAATATGGGGACCATTGGATCCCCAATAGGGGGTAATTTAGCCTTGGATCCAATGGTGAAAAGTAGACCGAGACTATTATTTCACATTCAATATGCATTACTTTAATCTAATATATTTCATTATAGGTTTTTTCCAATTTTCTCAAATATCCATTTTGACTTTATGGGTCTTTTAGCATACTTCTGATGCATGTATTTGTTGTAAATTTATTTAGGAGATTGATATTGGAGCTTCACAATTTACTATAGGAGGTTCACTTTTATTTCTCTCTCTAAGCAAATGATGTTAATACCCATTTAGTAATAATACATGAATGTATTCAAATAGTCAAACAAATTGTTTTATTTTTCTTAATAATTTTTCCTAATAATTAGTTTATGAATGCATAATATTAGACTAGACATATTTGTATGCAACAAAAAAATTCAAATTCAAAATGTGAATGTTGTGTTAGGTAAAAAATTATTGTTCTTGTTATCATTTTTGCATTTATAGGTTTCTTAAAATTGTCGATTATGTGAGTGTATATGTTGATGATACTATGAAATCGTCAATTATTTTTCTTTTCAAAATGTGTTTTATCTCTTTATGCACAAGTTGGGAAATTAGATACTTTTAACGATTTATTTTGCCTTTTTCGTGCAACTTATTTAAGCATTTGTATATGACTAAAACGTATTGTAGTAAACTGATACTTTTCTGTTTATATACAATCAAAATGAGGTAATTCTGATTTAAAGTCTGATTTTTTATCATTTCGAAATTTAACATACTACATGCATGTATAATTGTGTTGTATTGTTGACGACATTGTAATTAATTCTTTTTAATAGACTTTTGTTTCAGGATTGCATTAAAAATTTACACTATTCAACTTTTAAACTTATGTGTTTATAATTTAATGTTTAATAAACTAATTTAGAGAATAAAGTAATTTGTTTTTATGCATAAAAATATTTTTGGAACTCAATTTTAAAGTTCTTGATTTTTTGATTCAAAATATTGTCATATTTTACTATAAAATTAAATTTGGAGCTTCTATAGTAACTTATGGAGTGTTAGTATCATTCCCTTTTATTTATTCCATTATGATCTTCATTTATGATTTGATATTTTTATCTTGTATTTTAAATGGTATATACATATACTAAGTGGATATAATGTTTTCTTATCTATATGCACTTGGCATCAATTTGAAAAGAGAAATACTAGACGAAATACAAATTAAAATAGATGATAAAAAAGCATTTCCATGAATATTGCTTTGTTAAATTACAATAAAATACATTTCCATGTAAAAACTATTGATAAGAGCAAATTAATTTCATATATATGCAATGAAGTTTAAAGATATAATAGTACACGTTTTGATGACAATCGAGGTATGTGGATGCTATCAATTTAAAAGGAAGTACTCTCGGGTCTTGGCATAAGATGTTAATGGTACAATTGTAAATGAATCAAATCGAGCCGAATCAAATTATATGATATTGCGGTGGTTCTTAGAATTTTTATGGAGCTTTGGAAAGTGTATCTGATTTTGTTAGAGTTTATAATAGTTTAGGTTTCCTATTTTATGTTTCGTTATTTATCTCCTTTATTATTGTTTCCCTTGTATTCTCAATATAAACCTTTGTTTATTCAATTCAATACTCTTAACATGGTATCAGCCTAAAAACCCTAGAATCCTAGTTTGCTCCTCCTCCAAGTTGTCCACCTCCTCTCAACGGCTGCTCTCATCGGCGTCTTCTTCTTCTTTCGTTCTTCTATATTCTTCCTTCCCTCTTATGTCATTGCTCCCCTCAACACAAAATCTATCACTTTACCAGTCTCCTACCCGGCGCTATTGTCTTTCCTTGTGTGTTCTCGGTGATTCATCAAGGTAATTTTTCGACCACTTTTTTTGTTACGTGATTAATCTCTATTTTTTTTATTACTGTTTCGGTTCATCTTTCCCCTAGCCATCCTTGTCTCAAACCGAAGATTCCTCTGCCATCGAAACCCAAGTATACAACCAACCCCCCCCCCCCCGGTCAAAACCGTCGGCCATTCACCCTGCTTTAGCAACCAGTAATATTAATTCACTCGTCTTTCGGTTTTAAATTATCTGGAAATGACTCAAACAAACTATGGCGCGGCATGTTTATGGATCTCTGCCGTAGCTACTCAGTTTTTGACCATCTTTATGGCAAATCAAAATCTCTTTCCGAAACTAATGAAACATGGTTTTCTCTTGATTCAACTATTAAACGTTGGTTTTACTCCACTGTTGATTTCAAAGTGCTAAAACATCTCGATCTCGAATATGCTACCTCTCATGATCTCTAGTTTGCAATCAAGGCTAATTTTTTAAATAATAAACCCTCTTGCTCCATGCAAATCAATGAGTGTTTTCATAATCTTCGCTAAGGCACTCTTACTATTTCCCAATACTGTCAAGAGATGAAATATTTGGCTGACAATTTCGCCGATCTTGACACCCCCATAACTGATCAAGCCTTCATTCTCCAACTCTTACAAGGCCTTCCAGAGTCATATTTGCCCTTATTTACGGTTATCACAACCAAACCGCCCCTACCCTCTTTTTCGAAAGTGCGTAATTTGCTTCTTCTTCATGAAACCAGATAAATGCGCTTTAATTCTCACACCCAACCCTCCGACTCTGCCACAACTCTTTTCTCACAAAATCCGTCTTCTAGTGATAGATTTTGCGTTGAGGGGAGCAACGACTTAAGAGGGAAGGAAGAATATTGAAGAACGGAAGAAGAAGAAGAAGATGCCGGTGAGAGCATCCGTTGAGAGGAGGCGGACGACTTAGAGGAGGAGTAAACCAGGATTCTAGGGTTTTTAGGTTGATACCATGTTAAGGTAAAATTTCCCTTAGTATTGAATTGAATAAACAAAGGTTTATATAGAGAATACAAGGAAAAGAATAATAAAACAAATAAATAACTAAACATAAAATAGGAAACCTAAATTATTATAAACTCTAATAGATTTTGGTTCTATTGTTATTTAAATCGAGCTTGAACGAGCCAAACTCGAGTAACCAAATCTTTTTTTACATATATATATATATATATATATTTTTAATTAATTGAGTTGATTTCAGTCCAAGTTTTTAATCTTACGGAACCCAAAAAGAAATGATCAAACTTGATTTATTATGTTAAAGAAATTGAGCTCAGCCTTTAATGGTCGATTTAGGTTGGAAATTCTCTTGGGATAGTAAAGACTTCTAATATTTTTGATATACTGAAAGTGACTTTGACTCAGTTGTTGCATAATTGATTATGAAAGAATTGACTCCCATGCCGATGAAGCCGAGCTCCACTGGTGAAGCTAAGGTCCCAAGTTTTTAGAGGCACTGAAAGCGTGTGGGTTTTTCTCTATTTTCATAGTAATTGTTAGCTTAAATGATTGTAATAGTTGTTAGTTTAGATGATTGTAATAGTTGTTAGTTGGTTGTAATTCGTTCCAATTTGATATCTATGATATGTATCATGTAATCGATTCATTCAGATAAAAGAAAAAAAGAATTGACTCCCATAAAATTGAGCCAAAGCATTAATTTGTAACTTTATCAAAACTTGGTTTGAGCAAACAAATCAAATCAAAATTATACAACATGAAGTCAAACGCCAATGAAGTTTTGGTCTAGTTGTAAGATTGATGGTCCATAACTTAGCGTTCATGAATTTGATTACGTCGAGTGTGTTCATTGTTTCTCTACCTATATAGTTAGTTCATTGTTTCTAGCCTGTAATAAAACATATTTATTGATAATAGTTAGTTTGATATTTGATGTGATGATATAATCATTTGATTAAACCACATTCACTGTCCAAATGTAAATTTTAACTTTTCAACTAGCGTAATTCGAAATTGTTTAATGCTTCTCTAATAACAATATACCCTAGACCTTATTGTTATGTGCCTAAAAACCAAGACAAATTATCATATCTATATAGATTTAATGGAACTAAGTTAACTATAATTTATTAGCATAAATTTCTTAAAATCTCTTTTGTTGTTAAACAAGAAAAATTGCTTGATAAGAAGAAATACACGTGTCCCTCATGATTTATGTTCTATAATATTTATTGTCAAATAGGATTTTGGTCGAATTCCACTTTCAATTAAATAGATGATTATAGTTGGGATACAAATTTATTTTTCTCCATTGATTTATTCAAATTTCACTCTAAATTGGAAATATATGTTGCAAGTTGTTGCACAAACTGCACTTAACAGACGAACACAAACAGAAATGGATGAAGATGCAAAGTCGAGGCGAGAGAATTCTCTCTATCATTAATGCAAAATTACCCCGCTATTGGTGGTACGGGCTTAAGCAATAGCATCCCAAGATATAACGACTACGTTTTGAATTAGAACCATTTCTAATTCCAGAACCAACGAACTAAGCACTATACTTAGAACTCTCGAGAAAAGATGAGAAGAACGGTCGTGAAGTGTGATTTTTCATTCAGCAAGAGGGGCTATATATAGCCTCAAAAATCAGGCCTTGATTAGCCTTTAAGCCAAACCTGTAACAGGAGAACGTTTTTGCTGATGACGTTCGAACGTCCAAACAAGAACGTTCGAACGTCAACCTGTGACCACAGAGTAACGCTTCTGTTGACGACGTTCAAACGTCCAAGAAGGCATGTTCGAACGTCAGGTTTTCTAGAAGGTTAACTCAATCTGAATACAAACGTGGCCAGCATTATATTCAAGCCCATTTTTTTTATAAATGATTTCTGTTGATTGATCAAGAATTTATGGAATTAATTTTGTCCAAAAAATTAATCTCTTGGAAACCCAAGCCTCGTTGACCCTGGGCCCAGGCCCCAGGTCCGTCGGACCACGTGAGCCGGCAAAGGCCTATGGAAGGCCCAATAGGTAGGGCCTCCCCCATCCACAAAATTGCTTCACCCCAAAGGGGCAACCCTGTATCCCAAAAAATTGATTTATAAACACTTCATTTTTGGTTTTAATCCTACGTGGGATAATTATTTTCAAACACCCCACTTTAACACTTGATTTCTCATTCGTTACAAGTCCGATTTGAGAAATTCGAAATGCTAAACTCATCAACTCGTAACGTAGATTAATATTATCTAATAATATTCTGTATCCCGAATACTTATGGTGTTCGAATTTCTTATGCAAAAGTAGTGAATGCACACTTTTCATAGTCTACTTTATCCAACAATATATTCAACATATATGTGGGAGGACCATGTGGACTCCATCATATACAAATAGTCATGATAATTAAGTAAGCAATGCTTAGCTTGGGAAATGTGCTTTCTTCCCTCTTCTTACCTTTCTAATTTTTAAAAATTTTGATCACTATAAAGAGAATTAGTCTCTTCAATTTATACTCTTATTCCTATTTTTATAATTCAAAAATATCTAAGGCAATCATGAATTTTCATATATATATATATATATATATATAGGTCCGGATATATCTCATTATATACTCTGACATAGTGCTTAATAAATATCATGATATTACAAATGACTTTTTAAATTCCACTCTAATAATGAGCTAGGAACCTTTTGTATTGCAACTCTACTTGGTGAACATTATTTGTGTGACATATATACTAAATAATACCTTCTTATATAATACAATTACCGTATTACTGATTTCGTTGATTCTGAGATAATAAAATTAAAAAATTAATGATATAGCAGCATTGTTGAAAAACTAAGTATAATATTTCAAAAATGAAAATGTTAGATATAGCTAACACTTGAAAATTCATTAAAATACATGATATCACTCCTTCCATATTTAAAATGGACAAAATCCAAGAACATTTTGCACAAGAAAAAGTACACACCAAAACCTTCCAAGCACCCTTAAACCATACAAAAAGAAGAGAAAACCATATGCAATATATATTGATATAAAATGAGATGTGGGTGGTCAATGTGCTATAATGCATGCAAAGCTAGAAGTACGATGTTAGGTCTTAAAATTGATATATTTTCATTATGTTTTTACCTCACATTTGTCTTGAATTGGTACCTTGCATTTAGTCTTTTTAGTTATTTTTATCCTTGTTTGTGTATTCTTGCTTCAAAATCGTTATGATGCTTTTGTAGGTAAAATAACAATGATTTTGACAAGTTAAAAGGTAATTTTTGAAGAAAGCAAAGAAGGTTGACTAAGAGACCTAAAGAAGAGTAAGAGGGAGTCCAAACGAAGTAATTTTAGTTGAAAAACACGTGGAGGAAAATTCTGGACAGCAGCCTTGGCACAGTGGCGCGAAAACTGTGCACAGATTTTGCACCACTGTGCAGGCGCGGATTTTGGCTAATTTTAATTGGCTCGGGTTTTAGGCTTTTAGTTGGGTTTTTTTGGTAATTATGAAACCTTTATAAGTATGAGAAGTGAGAAAAAAAACACATCATCATTCTTTTGAAAGAGAGAACACAATATTTGAGAGAGAAGAGTCTTGGAAGAGAAGAAAAGGAGTTCCGGTGAAAATAGGAAAGAGAAATCTTGATTTCTCACCAATAAAAAGGGTTTCTTCATAGATTTTCTTGCTGCTACTTCTTCTCTAATTGTATTTTGGAATTTCTTCATTGTTGAACATGAAGTTTCTTGATTTTATGCAATTTAATTCTATTTTTTCTTTAAATATGATTTTTAATTCTATTTTTTCTTTAAATATGCTTAGCTAATTTATTTTCTAGGGTTTAAGATGTAATCTTGTGTATGTATATGGATTGTTGATATTAGTTGGGTTTATTCTCGCTTGTTTAATCTATAATTGAGTGTTTAATACTTGTAATTGCTTGATCACCAATTGCATGATTTAAGTTAATTTAAGAAGTACCGGGAGATGAATTGAATTATCGGTTCAGATTTTACAGACATGTTTAAATTGCTCAATAGGGATATTAGTAATTTTGCATGAGGCTAATTAATAATTTTCATAGAAATTAATGGATTCTTCTAGATTAGTTATTGATCATGGGAATGACAGGAAGTAATTTAGTAGGGTACTCATGAAGATCTTGGGAGAGTATTCATGTAATTAAGGAAAATTGGGTCCTCAATTTAGGCAAGAATGTCAATCCATTGAAAGTCAATAATCCATAGAAATACCTTGACGAAGTCTTAATCTCTAATCTTTTAATTAATTCTGTTTTAATTTGTTATAATTATTTTTGCTTTTATTTAGTTAAAAAAATCTCATCTCTTCTAATCGATAGTCTAGATAATAGGATATGCTTAGTTTGGTATTTGACATCCTTCCCTGTGGAGCGCCCTTACTTACTACTATATTATTTGTTAGATTCCGTGTAGTTACAGACGATTAACAGATTGGCGTCATTGCCGGGGAAGACAACAAATAGTCATATCAATAACAAGTTGATTCTTATTAGTTTAGACATTTTTCTTTCTTTATTTCTTTTTGTTTTCTATTATTGTCTATTTGAACCTTAATACTCGAGATTCTTGTGCCAGAATGGCTGAGGAGCAGAGAACTCTTAAGGATTATACTACGCTAATGTATCAGAACTTAACTTCAAGCATAGCTGTAACAAATGTCCAAGCCAATACTTTTGAGTTGAAGCCAGCTATTATTCAGATGCTACAGAACACTGCTTTTGAGGTAGACATTGAGAGGGAAGATTCTCATTCACATCTGGGGTATTTTTTGGAAATCTGCAGTACTTTTAAGATGAACGGCGTCATTGAGAATTCCATACGACTGAGACTTTTCCCGTTCTCACTCTCTAAAAGAGCTAAGGAGTGGCTGAAAAACCAGCTGACAAATAAGTTCACCATTTGGGTTGATTTGCCGGCTGCGTTTCTCACCAAGTATTCCCCCCCCCCCCCGGCCCGCTAAGATGACTCAGTCGAGGAATGCTATCACAGGATTCATCAAGCAGATAGGGAAACACATTATCAAGCATGGGAAAGGTATAACGAGTTGCTCAAAAAGTGCCCACATAACGGTATTCTAAGCTAAATGCTTGTACAAACTTTTTACAATGGTCTATCACATAGTATACAGATGAATATTGATGCAACTTTAGGAAGAAATTTTATGGCAAAGAATCCGAATCATGCATTAGCTCTTATGGACAAGATGACATCTAACACTTATCAATGGGCGAGTGATAGTCGGGCAGTAAAAAACATACCGGGCATGCACAATGTAGATAACCTCACGTTACTTAATGCTAAAATGGATGCACTTGTCAAGCACATCGAGAGACTCAAGGGAAATGTTAGTGTTGTATCTCAGCCTGCTTTAACTTGTGATGTTTTTTGGAGCACCTCACATAGCTACTATTTGCCCACTCATCGAGCAAGCCAATTATTTGTCAAATCAGAATAAGCAGTAGGAAATCCATTCTCCAACACTTATAATTTGGGGTGGCGAAATCACCCCAACTTTTTGTGGGGAGGTCAAGAAAACCAAAGGGCTCAAAAATTTCCTCTTAGGCATCAGTTTCCCCCAGGTTTCCAGCAGGGTCCTTAGAACTTTCAGCATCAACCTCCACATCATCAAGGACCACCACCTCAAGAACAAAAGCAGTCACAAGATTGGGAGCTTGCTATTGAAAAATTCGCTAATGGAACAGCGAAATGGTTCGAGAACCTTGAAGCAAAAATTGATTTGATAGTGGGAGCAACAAAGAATTTGGAAACACAAGTTGGACAATTGGCAAGTTCTGTGAATTCGAGGTCGAAGGGTACACTGCCTAGCCAAACAGAGGAGAATCAGAGAGGACAATGTAATTCAGTGACTCTGATAAACGAAAATACAATTGAAGAATTTGAGCCACATGTTGAACATAGAGATGAACTTGTGACGAAGGATAATTCAGTCTTTGACCCTTCGAACAAGGTTGAACCAGAGAAAGATACACCGAAGCCATATGTGAAGCCGTATGTTTCTCTGATTCCATTTCCCCAGAGGTTGCAACACAAGAGCTTGGACAAGCAACAAGAGAATTTTCTCCAAGTATATAGACAGTTGCATATAAACATTCCGTTCGCAGATTCTTTAGCTCAATTGCCTATCTATGTGAAGTTTCTCAAAGAGCTATTGAGCTACGGAAAGAAACTGGAAGACGTGGAAACAATCTCCTTGAATGAAGAATGCAGTGCCATAATCCAACGAAACATTCCTCCGAAGCTAAAGGATCCAGGGAGTTACCTCACTTCCTTGCACTATTGGCAAATTTCAATGTGATAAGACACTTTCTGATTTAGGAGCTATTGTTAGTCTAATGCCTTATTCAATTTGTAGGAAGCTAGGATTTCAAAAGCTCAAGCATACAAAGATGTCCCTATAATTGGCAGATAAAAGCATAAAGCGTCTCTTGAGAATAATCGAAGATGTGTTTGTGAAAGTGGACGAATTCTAAACCGCATTTATTGTCAAAATGCAAATTTTAACTTTTCAACTAGAGTAATTCTAACTTGTTCAATTCTTCTTCAATAACAATAGACCCTAGACTATATTTTTATGTGGCTAAAAACCAACATTATCATATCTATATAGATTTAATGGAACAAAGTCAACTACAATTTATTACCATAAATTTCTTAAAATCTCGTGTTTTTAAACAACAAAAATTGCTTGATAAGAAGAAATACACGTGTCCGTCATGATTTAAGTTCTATTATATTTCTTGTCAAGCATGATTTTGATCAAATTCCACTTTCAATTAAATAGATGGTTATAGTTGGGATAAAAATTTATTTTTCTCCACTCTCTAAATTGAAAATATATTCATTAATCACAATTCACGACATATACGTGGGAGAACCATCTAGACTCCATCATATACAAATAGTCATGATAATTAAGGAAGCAAATGCTTAACTTGGGAATAGTCATGCAATATTATTTTTTTCTCCTTTCTAATTTGAAAAAAGTTTGATCACTATGAAGAAAATTAGTCTCTTCAATTTATATTCTTATTAGGAAAAAATGCAAATTTAGTCCCACAGGATTCAGCCATTTTAGTTTTGGTCCCACGCTTTACGTGATTTTCAAAATAATCCCAATAATTTGAAAAAGTTGCAACGTTAGTCCTTTTTCTAAACAATGTTAGTCCCACAGTTTATTTTCCGTTAAAAGTTAACGGAAACTAGAAGAATGTTTAAGAAAAATAACATTTTGCCCCCTAAACTATACAAGTTGTATAAAATTCCCCCTAAACGAATAGTAATGTCACTTACCCCTGAAAAATAATAAAAAATCGAAAACAGCTGGGGAAGATGATGTTTTTGTTTTCTTTCTTTATTATTATGTTCTTATTTTTCAGGGGGGTAAATGACCAAAAAATATGTTTAGGGGGTGTTTGATACAAGGTATATAGAGTTTGATACAAGGTATATAGTTTCAGGGGGCAAAATGCAATTTCCAGTTGACCATTCCCTTAGAAAATGAAGTGCGGGATCAATATTGCTTAAAAAAAAGGACTAACATAGCAATTTTGTCAAATTATTGAAACTTTTTCTAAAATCGCGTAAAGCGCGGGACTAGAATTAAAATAGTTCTAACCTATGGGACTAAGGTTGCAATTTTGCCCTCCTATTCCTATTTTTATAATTCAGAATTATTTAAGGCAATCATGATTTTTCATTTATTTATACATACATATATATATATATATATAGATTCAAATATATCTCACACTACAAGAAAACAGGGTATCAGAGACCGAAAAATCGGTCTCTGAAAGCCCAAATTCGGTCTCTAAAAAATATTAGCGACCGAAATTTCGGTCGCTAAATTCCGACACTAAACGGCTCGACGCTAATTAGAGACCGAAAAAAATCGGTCTCTAAATTTAGCGACCGAAATTTTCGGTCTCTAAATCAGTCGCCATTTGCACAACTTTTTCAAATACAATCGGTCTCCAAATTTCGTCGCTAACCGACACAAAATCGGTCTCTAAATATTCATCTTTGATTCGGTCTCTAAATATTCATCTTTGATTCGGTCTCTAAATCGGTCTCTAAATATTCATCTTTGATTCGGTCTCTAAATCGGTTTCTAAATATTCATCTTTGATTCGGTCTCTAAATATTCATCTTTGATTCGGTCTCTAAATCGGTCTCTAAATATTCATCTTTGATTCGGTCTCTACATCGGTCTCTAAATATTCATCTTTGATTCGGTCTCTAAATCGGTCTCTAAAATTAGCACGTCTCAATTATAAATGCTACGTTTTATTCGCTAAATTCACGTCAAACCTGTTAATTACAAATGATCCAATCAATAAGAAGTAATTACCACAACATCATAATCTCTCCCATAAAATACAACAACTCATTAACACCACAATTTATATCTAACACAATATCATCGTAACACACCATAATTCTAAAAAACATCATCTAACTAACAATTATCTCAATCCATCCACTCTAACACCCAACCAAAAGTGACAGATAATAAAATGAGTCACTAAATCATCCAAGCAATAAATTAAAATACGAACTAATGTTTTTCACCAAAACCAATTTACTTCCCATGTCCGGATCCACCGGCATACTTGTGGTTTGGCAATCCCGCTTCTTGAATCATTTTTCGTAACATCTCCTCGACTTCCTGCATCTTTTTATCTGCTGCTTCTGCTTTTTTCTGCGCCTCTTCTTCTCTCTTTTGAACTTGCTCAAGTACTTGTTCCAACCTTTTCTCTCTCTCTTCCTCTCTCCTGCGAGCGTCTTCCTCTATTTTCATAGTAGTAGCTCGCACATCATCTACTACTTTTGTTAACTCATCATGAGACTCTCCCCTAACTCTTTAGTTTATTGTGCTCTGACTGTAACCACTAGAAATGTGGCTACGCGCAACTCCATACGTACGACCCTTAGACGAGCCTCCATTCAAATCAGACCATAATGGAAGATCAAACTCAAGTGGAGAGGAATCAGTGCAATTTCGTTTCGCCCTGTATTCTTCCTGCACAAACACGTCACAAAAGTAATTAAATCACCGAACAAATCAACATATTCCAATACACTTACACAAAATCAACATCAAATAAAAGGTAATCTAATATCAAAATACATATACTAAAGTCACATTTTTTTGTAAATACTTCATTGAAAAAGTTTCATTGTTTATGTTATTTTTTAACAATTTAGACAACAAAGTTGTGCTCATTTTGTGAATATATATTAAAGTCAAAAAAACCCTTTTCATTAAAATAAGTAATCACCAAAAAAAATGTACCTTTTGCACATGATATGAATCACATAACAAAGAATATCATGAAATGTTATGTATACTCGGTACACTATTGAAGATCTAACAAAGATGAAATCTCAGTGAATTTCCATTTACTGAACTTCGAGCCTTATCTCAAAGAAATGATATCACCTACATTTTCCTATGCTCAAACAATGTCAAAAAGAAAGTTGATTAAAACATACTCACACTGATTTTTTTTGATTTTACGTCGACAAAATCCCCGGTACTTTTTCTTTTGTGGGTATGCTCAAATGGCTCGAAATCATCCACAGGGCGCTTCAATTCGTTTTCCTAAAATTATGACAAAAGCACAAATCAATGTTCAAAAGTATTGCACTATATAGATGAAAATTTTCTAAACTAAGCAGACCATTTTTTGTCGATGCGCTTCATGAGGGATAGAACCACAAGTATGCTTCCCTGCATTCTCATTCATTCGATTCTGCCTTGTCTTTTCACATTTTTCTTCATAATGCTCAGTAGCCCAATGGTTTTGCACCAATTCATTCCATACTGATTTGTCCATCCATTTTGGGCCTCTACCAATGAATTCTAATGTACTTGGTTCTCTGCCTAACTCCTTCTTCGCATCATCATTTGCTTTTTTCTTCGCTTTGTAAAGCAAATCTTTGAATCGAGCAACTGCAGTTTCATTCCACACCTTTCGCATACCTACATCTGACAAGTTATCCCACCTATACCTCATCTGAAATATTTCAACAATTAGTCATCATATATAACACTAAATATAAACTTTGGATATTTCAAATAAATCTTTATAGTATTCATCCAATCAATTCATTTATGTATATCGTTATTTAGAATAAAACCACTTAAAAGTCATAATTTAGTTAATGTAATATAGTCATATTAACAATTAATGAAAATAAAGTACCTTAAAATTATCCCACAACAACTCTTGAGTTGCCGATGGAATCTTTTGCCAGCTCGGGTATGGTTCTATATAAATGCTCTTTAGGTCATTTGTGATATTTCGAGTGACGAACCCTTCAATAAATCTAATTGACAAAGTAAATTAAAAATAATAGATAAGAAATTCTAAAATTTACTTTTATAAATACATCTAATAGTAATATAATGAAAGCAAAGGATTTGAAATTACTTAGAGTCGATCACATTTATTTTAGTCTGACTGTCTGAATTTGCTGGTACTTGTGTCCCGTGGTTGGGTCCCCTTCGCCGAATATGTGAAGAAGCATCTTCACCCATAGCAGAATCTGTGAGATCATAATTTGCCTCCAACGATGTCTCGTCAACCTACATAATAATGAAATAATAATGTAAGATATTATTAAAAATGTAAATATCATATCCACATTTATGCACATAAAATTAAATAAAATTATACCTGTGTCTCATCTCTAGGCTCTCCATCGATGGGATTAGTCATTGGTTCTGAAGGCTCACCTATATCTGTCAAAGTAGCTCGCAGTCGCGCTACATCCTGAACGCGCCCTCGTCCACGTGACGGTCCTCGCCGCCCTCGTCCACGTGACGGTCCTCGCCCTCGTTGCGCTCCTCGCCCTCTGTTTGTCATCCTATTAAAAAAATTACATCAAATTAAATACAAAATATGATAGAAGAAGAATTCTTACAAATAAAATAAGTAATTTTACGATATATTATGCAATGCAATCTTCTTTGACTCTTTACAATCCATTATAAAGCTGATATCTTTTGACAAATATCAACAAAATTAACAAAAAATGCTAATAATCTTTATACTAAAACCAATTCAGACATTCTAACAACTATAATCTCATATGATGTTCTCCTTAGCCAATATCACTAATATTACCAAAAAAGTTAGCTGAACTTGAATAGCACAAATCTAAATGTCATTATATAAAGAAAAACAATGAAAAGCAAAACAAAATCAAGTTGACCTCTCATTACATAAAGAAAAATAAATAAATAATCACCACTTGTCTTGTTTCTCAAAGGGCAATGCAATGCACCAATATATATATATATATATATATATATATATATATATATATATGCGCAGACACACACATGATTACACACACACACATGATCTTTCAAGAAACACAATGAAAAGCAAAACAAAAGCAAGCTGCCTCTCATTACATAAAGAAAAATAAATAAATAAATAAACAAAAGCAACTGACCTCTCAAAACAAAAGCAAGATGACCTCTAGTTTCATGGAAATAAAACGATTCATGAATCTGAGCTTTCTACAATAAGTTATGAATTTTCTCGTGAAGACGCGCACAGCTGCCTGTACAGCCGATAGATTTTTGTCTAATTTTGAATACAAACCTGCTTTGTTCTAATCTTCTCCTGATTATGTGGGATATATGAGTGGATAGGCCTATGTGTCTAGTTTCATAGGAATAAAACGGTTCATGAATCCGAACTTTCGACAATGAGTTATGAATTTTCTCGTGAAGACGCGCACTGCTGTCTGCACAGCCGACAGATTTTTAGCTAATTTTGAATACAAACCTGCTTTGTTCTAGAGTTCTCCTAATTATGTGGGATATATGCATGGATAGACCTATGTGTCTAGTTTATGAAAATAAAACGATTCATGAATCTGAGCTTTCTACAATAAGTTATGATTTTTCTCGTGAAGACGCACACAGCTGCCTGTACAGCCGATAGATTTTAATCCAAAAATGGCTAACCGAATTTTAATCCAAAAATGGAAAATAAAAAAAAAACCCAAAAAAATTCCAATTAACAGAATCGAAAATTGCATAAAAACATCATCATATAAATTTAGAAATATAACCATTAATATAAAAACAGATTAAATAACTTAATTTAAGTTTTTTACCTAGGGTTTGGAAATTGAAATTAAGTAATTAAGGACTAAAGAGAGAGCCGAGGGCTTGTGTGAGAGGACTCTTCCGGCGAGTCGATGACAACGGCGGTGGATCTCGGGAGAGCTTGAGAGTTGGAGTGGTTCTTGCTTTCTTTCTTCCGTTGGAGTCTCTCGCAGAAGAAGAAATGAAGAATGGATGATAGCTGCGTGAGTGGGTGTGAGAGTTGGGGGTTTTATTTCATAACTTTTATTTATTATTATTTTGGCCCATAAGTTTTATTGAAATGTTATAATGACCCCCTATAATATATAATGCAAAAATGCTTTGTTCTAGACATCTCCTGATTATGTGCATATATGTGTGGATAGCCCTATGTGTCTAGTTTCATGGGAAGAAAACGGTTCATGAATCCGAGCTTTCTACAATTAGTTATGAATTTTCTCGTAAAAATGCGCACATCTGTCGGATTCAGTCGAAAAACTCCAAAAAAGGACCAAAAAACTTAATTTTACCATTTTACTCTTACTTTAGGTTCAATTTTGACATAAAAGGGCTGAAATGACTGAAATTTGGAAATGGGTTCAATTTTTTTCAAGTCTTTTCCCGTATAATGGGTTCAGTTGTTTTTCTTTCCCAATATATAATATAAATGATGTTTCAGCATATTTGACTATAAAATTGACATAGTGCAATGGTGGGCAACTCGTGTGAGTAAAGGAAAGGTCGACAGTTCGAGTCTTGCTGTGAGCATTTTATTTTTTTTACTTTAATATTTATTTTCATTTCAAATACAAACGAATATATATAGTATAAATAATGTTTCAACACATTTGATAATAAAGTTAACTTGGTGTAATGGAAGCCACTTTGCTTTAATTTTTGAGAGGTCTAGAGTTCAATTTATGGTAGGCACGTTTTTTTTTTTACTTTATTCTTTTTTTTGTTTTGTGTTACACATATACATATATCATTTTGTTTTGTTTTTATTATTTAATTTTATTCTCATCTTTAATATCATTTTTATTTCCATCTCAAATATAAGATGAAAGTGAGACAAATTGTATTATTGGCATGTAAAAATACTGCGAAATCGTTTTCCTCGACAACGTTTTCATTACTTCCCTTGATCTGTTAACTATTTTCTTCTCTTCATCCACATGTAAATTCTCATCAAAAATACAACATTGTGTCAATAAATCAAAAATTTCAAAGCCCTCTTCATATATACATTGCCCTTCATTTTTTCGAGAAATTGAAATACTTTCAAGATATATACATAATTGTGTCACTAAATCAAACACCTGGTGTATACCATCAAACACTCGGACTGGGTGCAATTTTCATTCTCCTCTTATTCTAGGGTAAGCCCCTTTTATAAAACGAATTTGCACATTGTTTGACGCGGTAGCTTCATACGCTCTAATTGATGCCCTCTTATACACACCAATTGGATCATCAAAAAATTGATTAACACAATAGATATTTAGTGTACCCAACTCAGTTGCTTGCGACAACACGTACATAATGTAGCTTAGCTCACAATCAGAACCCGAGAAGTTGAAGATCGTGACCTCATTCAATGCCTCCAATCCCATTGCTTGCAACTTCCAATCTTTTACGTAGTTGGATACACTAATGCCCGCGTTTTTCCATGGTGCACCCTACACATGTTAAGTCAATTACAATTTTATTTTAGAAACCCAAACAAAGAACGTGCTTAATAAACCATGTAATAACTAATATGCGACAAACCATAAAACTTAAAATATTACCACCAAATCGACTTTAAGCTCATTCAAGCTTGTACATCTACTGATGAGCACCAATGTGACAGCAAGATTGTCAAGTAGCTTCGAACACCTGATCTCTAGGCGGTGCATATTAACAAAAAAGTACCTCGCCATAATGTGATGTAGAGACTCCACATGCGCCAACCTCTAAACAAACAATTCAAAAAAAATAAATCAAAACAACTTCTTAAAAACATTTGCACTTATTCAAACAATGATAGATAGATATACCCTAACAAAATCAACCGGGACACGTGCTCGTTCGCTGGACAGCAATTCTTTCGTCATTTTTACAACCTCTCGAAGTAGTCGGTACGTCGAGCAAGTTGATCCGATGTAGTTTCGATGACGGTGTACTATCCACTGTAAGGAACGAGGTAACGACCCCAATACTTTTAAATGCCCCAGACCCTGTTCGTCTTGTTTCAATAAAATAATAACGACATCTGCATTGGGGAAGTGTACTTTTATATTCACATTTCCTTGGGCCCGATTGAATGTCATCTTGAATATTTTTACAGAAGGCAAATATGCCTCAAATTCTGTTAGTCCTCTAAAATCACAGTTGAATAACTGCAAATCATTCAACTCGGGACACCATTTTCCAAGGCGGGAAGCAAATGTGTTATCATACAGCACGATGTGCTTCAATATGAGTCTTTTTAAATTTCGTAAATTATATCTATCTTCCCACCTAACAATATAGTTCGGTAGATATAATTTTAACTGAACAAGAGTTTGTGACAAAAACAGGCCGTTAGGGAGTGAAGTGGACAACCGGCCGACTAATTTCAGTATACGCACAAAATGATCTATTCCAAACGCCACCCACTCTTGCCTTATCCAATGCAATGCCCCGGCCCCCATTGGTAACTCAAAACTCAAGGTTTCAACCACACTTTCATTATGTTCAAGTATAGTGCGATTAACAAAATGAATAAAATCTAAACCATGATAACCCCTTTGTTCAAAACGGTTAATATCGAATAAAAGAGTAGGGATGGAATACCAACAATGTTGAAAATATTTTGATAAAAGACCCAATCGGGCTGCCTCCACAATGCATGCATCCCTTGATAACCTTCTCATAACATGAAAAATTATATCCTCACAAAGGAAACTAAGTCCATTATTAGAAATTGTACCTCGTTCCATGGTTGTTTATATGAACTATCCCCTGTTTATACTCTGTTGCTACTCGTGCAAGATGATCCCCTGTCTTCCCTCTTTATATCTCCCCTTTTTCGTGGAAGATGATCCTCACAATTATCCCCTGTTTATACTCTGAAAATTCTTTGTAGGGTTTGGTGGAGGAAGAGATTGTTTGATTTTGATCCTCACTAAATTTAATTAACCTTTATCTTAAAAATAGTGATTATATAGTTAAAGGTAAAGGTTAACTTTAATTAACCTTTACCTTTAGCTTTAATTAATTCTTTGTAAGGGCATATTTAGTTTATTAGGTAAAAAAATAGTGATAAAAGAGAAAAACAATGCAATGAAACGATCGACCCAATTGACAACTTTAATTAACCTTTATCGAGGATATGAAATTTCAAGATCTGCTCAAGATCTTTCATCGAGATAAGGAAACAACTTTAAATGACACGGCGGCTGAGTAAAAAATGTCTCGTGACATTAAAGCGAGCACAGTCACATGACTCTTGAAATTAAAGGACACGGCGGCTGAGTAAAAAATGTCTGCTAAGTAAAAACAGAAATGTCTTCTCTTCCATATATATAGATATATATAATCCCAAGATCTTTCATCGAGATAAGGAAACAACTTTAGGGTACAAAGACTTATTATTAAACATAAGTACATTATTAGACATTAATTAATGATAGATATATCTTTTTAAAGTTAAAAAATCAATAATGATTACGTACCCACCATTGGTCATTGCGATGATTAACTTTAAAACCCACCAATCAATGTTGATACGGTATTTATAGGGATGTAAATGAGTCGAGTGGAGCCGAACAAGTTGTTGTTCAAGCTTATTTATGTGAAACATTATCAAATTATAAAATTTGTGTTTGATTTTGATTTTGATTTGATTGTTAATCGAGTCGATCTCAATTATCGAATAGCTTGATTTGTATTTCAGCCTTATATATTTATATTAATAGTACTAAATAATATATATTTATTTCTAGTTAGTATTAATTACACTTACATGAAAATTATGAATTTGTTATCTAATATCAGTCATGTTGACATTGATCATTAGATTTGAAAAGCAATATCATCAACCCCACTCACACACAAAAAAGTGACCAAAAAATGAAAAGTTTGTTGTGGCAGTAGAAAGGTAAAGATATGAGTAAATCTTCTTTTCCTAATATATAAACATATACAAATATATATGTATAACCCCATTCACACAAAAAAAGAAAATCCTGAAACTCCACCCCCATAAATTCTCTTCCACATCAATGCACTTTTTAAGCTTATTTCTTCTTTAACAAATTCGCACAGAAAGAGTGAATTCTTATAAATTCTAAAAATGTTCATTTTCAATCAAAAAATCAGAGGTTTACTTCACTAGTTTTCTTGCTAAGTTTAATGATCAAGAGAGACCACCTTCGGTCGCTAAATATACTTTCTCAAATAGCCCCAAAAGTAATATCATCAACAAGAAAAGCGACCAAAAAATGAAAAGTTTGTTGTGGAAGGTAAAGATATGAGTAAATCTTCTTTTCCTAATATATAAACATATACATACACATACACATATACACATACAAATATATATTTATAACCCCATTCACACACAAAAAGAAAATCCTCAAACTCCACCCCCATAAATTCTCTTCCACATTTAAGCTTATTTCTTCTTTAGCAAATTCGCACAGAAAGAGTGAATTTTTATAAACTCTAAAAATGTTCATTTTCAATCAAAAAACCAGAGGTTTACTTCTACTAGTTTTCTTGCTAAGTTTAATGATCAAGAGAGATCACCTTCGGTCGATAAACAGTCGCTAAATACAAAATAGAGACCGAATTATTTTATTTTATAATATAATTCGCAAATGACCACTTTCCATTTTTTTATTCTAATTTACAGAATAGAAACCGAATTATTTGGTCTCTAATTAGCGACCGCCTAATTCGGTCACGGAATCGGTCTCTAAAATATAATTTCATATTCCTTTTTTTATTCTAATTTACAAAATAGAGACCGAATTATTCGGTCTCTAATTAGCGACCGAATAATTCGGTCGCGGAATGAGTCTCTAAAATATAATTTTATATTCCATCGCGGAATCGGTCGCCAAATAATAATGAAAAATTGATGCTCATCTCGGTCGCTAAATCCGGTCGCTAATTTGAAAATTAGAGACCGAATTATTCGGTCTCTAACTTAGGGGAGTAAATCAACCAATTAGCTACCGATTTAGAGACGGAAATCAATCGGTCTCTAACTCGGTCTCTACTTCAGTCGCTAATTTGAAAATTAGAGACCGAATTATTCGGTCTCTAACTTAGGGGAGTAAATCAACCAATTAGCTACCGATTTAGAGACGGAAATCAATCGGTCTCTAATTTTAAAATTAGCGACTGAATTAGAGACCGATTTAGAGACCGATTGATTTTCGTCTCTAAATCGGTAGCTAATTTGAAAATTAGAGACCGAATTATTCGGTCTCTAACTTAGGGGAGTAAATCAACCAATTAGCTACCGATTTAGAGACGGAAATCAATCGGTCTCTAATTTTCAAATTAGCGACTGAATTAGAGACCGATTTAGAGACGAAACCCATATCGGTCTCTAATTCGGTCTCTGTTTAGAGACCGAATTCAATCGGTCTCTAAAATTCCGTCTCTGATGCCCTGTTTTCTTGTAGTGTCAATATATACTGGATCTAACGTAGTGCTCAATAAATATCATGATATTATAATGACATATTGAATTTTCCACTCTAAAAATGAGCTAGGAACCTCTTGTACTGCAACTTATAAGTTGTGAACATGTATTTGTAATGACATATATACTAAATATAATACCTTCTTATATTAATACGTTACTCTATTGTTGGTTTCGTTAATTTTGAGATTAATAAAATAAAAAAACTAATAATATGGCGACATTGTTGAAAAACTAAGATAAATATTTCAAAAATGAAAATATTAGATGAAGCTAAAACTTGAATATTCATTAAAATTCATAATATCACTCCTTCCATAATTAGGGACAAAATCCAAAAACATTTTTGCACATTTTTGCATAAACTACACACCAAGACCTTCCAAGCACCCTTAAGCCATACAAAAAGAAGAGAAGAGCATATGCAATATATATAGATACAATGAGATGTTAGGTGGTCAATGTGCTATAGTGCATGCAAAGCTAGAAGTACTGCAGCAATAGCTATAAAAGCTGAACTCAAGCTCGAAAACCCTAATTTGGAGTCGACCGAATTTGAAACTGAACTTCTTGATCGTGTATCGGGTGTGCCTACAACGCATCCTAACGGGTTGATATGTTGACCACATCTGCCAGGCAACATCTGAGCCTGAGTGACATTGATGCCAACTTGTTCGGCTTGATTGGCACCCTGAATACTCATCAAGCTACACAAGCATTCCGGCATCAATTTAATGATATAATCAAGAGGTTGACAACAACTATCCGGAGGATGGCTATTGCCGTTGAAGAAATTTATGCACGATTTAAGCTCGTTCATGCAGTCTTGTCTTTGTACTAGTGCTTGACTTTGTGCTAAAAAGCAAGAATATAGGATCACTAGAGATGTTACACGATGCAAAGCCCCAAGTTTCATTTCCTTTTGTTTTAAAATAGTGGAATTCTATACTTAATTTCCTTGAACTATCTTATATATAGGAGTGTGAACAATTATATATATAAACATATTGCATGCTATTTTTGTGTGAGTGGACTTAAATATGGACAGGTGAGAGTTGGTGATCAAACTTGGGTATTCTAGATGGCTCATAGTTTGATTTCTTTAATTATAATTTTGTCATACTTGTTGGTAGCCTTACAGGAGCAACATGGCGGTATATAATCATTCACAAGAAAAAAATTAATGTAGCAATAATTCCCATAAAAAATTGATATAGCAATAATTCGTTCATAACGTTATTTTCTATAGAATAAAGTATAGCCTTTTTTGTCCTTTTTTTCTTTTCTAATTTTAGTTTAAAAATGCATGATGACTGATTAATTATAGATTAGAATTTTGGCTTCCACTTTTTGTGCATGGAAGTTTGAACCTAAAGTTGAAAAGGATGAACTTGGTTGAGAGGGAAATAAAGGTTTCCCCCACATATACTTGATTCTAAGATGAAGAGAGCGATTGGAAATCTATCTTTTATGGATTATTTCACATGAAAGTCTAAAAGTGTTGCGTATTTTATGATTAATATTATGGATTAATTACACTAACTACCCCTCTTATTTAGTATAATTACAGTCCAATCTACTTATTTTGAAAACATAACAAATAGCCCACTCTTATCATAAAACATTACAATCGCCCCCTTCCGCCAAAAAACTAAAGGAATTTGCTAACATCATTAATTTTTTTTTAAAATTTCCTGTTTTGCCCTTGAGGGGGTGAATGTAATTTTTCATATTAATTGTAACTTTCAATTTAGTCTTAAATAAATAATTTCGTAAAGACTTGTTAACATCTTGATAATGAAGTACAAATTCGATTAATGCCAATTCGTTTATATGTTAAAAAATGAAAACATATATCGAGTTTTGATTTATTTCAGGAGCAATATCATAATTCAATGCAGATATATCTAAATTAGTAAATTATCAAAATAAAAAAAGAAATCAAATACTAAATTAAAGAAAAGTTGAAAGAAAATAAATATATATAAGGTTTTAATAAAAAAAAAAATTTTAAAAAGTTATTATGAAAAAATATAAAAAAGACTAAAAAAGAAAAGAAAAAAAGTAGAGGAAGTTAGTTGTAAGGGGTAATGTGTAAAGTTTTATTATAAGAGGTGTGTCTATTACATAATCCAATAAAGCGGAGTGCATTATTATGCACAAAATAAGAAGAGTGTTAATGTAATTAACCCTTTTTAATTATTTTTATTAAATTTTTTAAACAAGGATAAGATTGATATTTTACATTTTCCATTACGTTTGACTAACGACCGTTAGTCAGAGGGGGTTGATTGCAAAGTTTTATTATAAGAGAGATGTATTTGTTATTGACCACAAATAAATGAACTGGACTGTAATTACACTAAATAAGAGGGATGATTAGTGTAGTGAACCCTAATATTAAATATACTTTTTGGAGTAAGTCACTTTCTTGAAGTTCATTTTGAAAGAGTAAATATATATTATATTAGTTGCTTTTTAATTGTTTTTTCCTTGCACTCCTATTAAATGATCATCGAAGTACATTTTCCCGAAACATCTAACATATTTAGAAACACTTTTTTAAAATTCTCATAATAATGATGGACTTATCACTTGAACAGTCGAACTTAAATGCTCCTCAAGTGACCAAAATAACCAATAAAACTGTACACGCAATGGCACAATAGATTAACAAAATCCCTAATGAAATTTCTAATCCACATCTTGATTATATCCAACTAATTACATAATAATATAATTTCACTGACCTTATGATTGTCTTGGAATTAGCTAAAACGGCTTTGGACTACTCATCAAATGTCTGGCATACAAAGAAAGTGTAAGTTTTTTTGCTTGGTTGTTTAACTTTGTGCCACCAAGGCCAAGCAAATTGCTATGATAGAAGTCCTTTTTAAATGTAACTATTGCATGTAAAAATAGGTTTCTATAATCTTTTAAATTGAATTTTTTATCCAAATTTTGTTTAGTTTTGCTCGGATTTGATCGAATTCAGTACAAAAAGTGTTGCTTTCTTTTTTATTTCTCTTTTCCTCTTGTTTTTTGCGGGCAACATAATAACTTCATTAAATATAAAATGGTTGTTGCAAGGAAAAAGAAAAATCAAAATAACTTATTATTCAAATAATAATAATAATAATTTATATCATGTACAATTTCGAATGTTTTGAAATAGTTTGTCCAGAGATTTGATAATTTATTATTCGTCTAGTGCATGTCAAATTTGGAGGTTAAATAAAAATGTTCTTCTAGTTATCCCATTTCAATGGTGCAAAAGAAAGAATTTAAAAGTTTACTAGTTGCAAACTGTACTAATAACAATCCTAAAAAGAAACAAAGGTACACTCTCAATATCTAGGAAAAACCAATTAATATCCATGTTTGAGCACAATAAATCTATAGTACATATCAATTGTTAAGAAAAATTAAACAATAGCAAACACAGAAGGAACAAAAAAAGAAAGAAAAAATATAGGCAATTAACATATTTAGATACAATATGATAGGCTGCTCAATATACTACGATGCCTGAAAAATTACAAGCATTGAAGCAGCAACACCTATAACCAAACTTGAAAACCCTAATTTAGAGCCAGCAGAACTTGGAACCGAGTTCCTTGTTCGTGTATCTGGCGTACCCGTAACGCACCCCAAGGGGTTAATACGTTGCCCGCATCTTCCAGGTAATGTTTGTGCTTCAGTGACATTAATTCCAGCTTGCTCAGCTTGATTGGCACCCTGAATAGTTATCATGCTGCATATGCACTCAGGCATTGACTTAATAACATTGCCGAGAGGTTGGCAGCAACTATTTGGCGGACGGCTATTACTGTTGAGGTAATTGAGACACGGTCGAAGCGCGTTCATGCACTCTTGTTGTTGCACTTGTGCTTGATTTTGTACCACCAAGCAAGAAAATATGATCATCATAGCAATTATTCCCCTATATTGCATAGCCCTAAGCTTGATCTCCATGTTTCTTTGAACTTCTATTCCATATTAATATTTGGAGACCTATATATATAGTGAGGTGTGATATGGTATGAATTGATAGGTGGGATTTGGTAATCAAACAAAGAGGCGTTTCTAGGTGACTTACAACTGATTTATTTACTTTTGTGAAGGAAAATAGTGTTAACATGTTGAACTACTTGTTTTTCTTTTGAAAGAAATTAAAGGAGGTCTTTGACTTTCCCATGAAGACTTCTCAACTAAATTAATTATTTCATTTGAAGAAGTTACCATGAAACGTAATTTAATGACACATAAGCTACTCTATTTTTATTATATTATCTCTTCATTTTTGTTAATATTTTTTATCTTTAAAGCAGTAATATAAAAACTATGGTATATAATATTTCCCATCAAATTATTGATTTTGGTTGATAATGTTTCAATGACATGAGCACAACTGCACAAGTTTGGTTGATAATGTTTCAATGAAGCACAAGTAAACGTAGCTTACAAGATCATAACCTGAATTTTTTTCACAATATTTTTCATTTACAAATCACTATATATGTTTCTGGTTATTTTGTAACAATTTTGAATTACTCAATCATAATTACAGATTTAGAGCCCAATTAACGTTCTAGCCATCTGGAATTAATTAAGCTTAGAGAGTTTGTAAGCTCTAAACCCAGTTCAATTGCTATCATGGTAAATTCTCATCACATGAATAACCGTATTTGTCTTGATAACTTTTGATAACCAGTAACCACCCATTGTTGCCAGAGGTCATTAGATGCTACAACATTGTGAACATACATTGGACGACTGGATGCAAGATAAAATCTTGAATTTCCAAGAACAAGTAACCTATGGGTACGTAAAACACTTGTACATTTGACCTGCATCCAGCCACCTAATAAATGTTCGTCCGGCATAACAATATTAGTTGCTAATTAAAAAAAAAAAACAGAAGAATAGTTTTCCTCAACAAAAATACAAATTACAAAACACAAAAAAGATTTCTTCTTCCTTGTATAGCGAGAGTGCAAGGAAATAAAATAAACAAAGCCAAAAATGTTAATATCACTTCATGGTCCCAAGTAGAGCGAAGACTCCTTCAAGTTCCACATATATAGTCCAAAATTTTGTATCTCAAAACATATCACAAGAAAAATCTCCTCCGGCTGGTATCCATTTCAGGCTGCAATTAAAAAGAACGAAGAATTAAAAAATGTAGGTGATTAAATGATTCTTATAGAGTCCAATTTAATCACAGCCATCTGTTTTGTATTGTAGGCTCCACATAGATCCCACCACATTTTAAGGGTTGTGATTGTTCCAGGGTCGGTATCCTGGAAGCTTCTAGACTAACAGCATAAGGCAATTACAAAAATATTGAAGAATTACCTTGTGTACCCATTCATATTCACCTCCTTTTGTATCAAATGTTCCATGCTGAAGACTGATTAGCTTCAACGTGAATCGAGGACCGCATTCCTGCAAATTTGAAATTACAAAAATGCAACATAATTGTCCATCATTCTGTTTGAGCGCCAAAGTTTTGACCAAAAGCTCAATGTAGACTTTTTAACTAACATGAAACTATTAAGTGAAACACACGTGAGATCCTCAATGTGGTAAAAAATAGCAAGAAACTCCAACATAAAGCATTTAATAATAAATTAAAGGATTAAAATATCCGAGCACGGACATATTCAAAGATAAGCACGGACATATTCAAAGACAAGCAGAAAATGAAAGCAGATTGCTGTGTGGAATTATGTGGTGCTATAGTTAAGGTGAGTTGAGTCCAAAAGAATTCATATATCATCGATTCAAGTTTTTGTGTGGAGGGAGGAGAGGAGGGTGTTAAATGTTTCAAACACTTCACTTACTTTTTTTCGATGCAACACTTCACTTACTAACTAAATACATAGTAAAAATTTGTTGTTTCTATACCATGTTAAGCTTGAATTCAATCAAAGAAACCATTCGTTTTATATGAATGAATATGTAAGAAATGAATCATCAGAAGCACAAACCTGAAGCCGGGCAATAACTTTCTCCTGAGTGATGGCCTCCTTATCCTTTTTTTCTTTACCCTTTGATTCAGGCTGTTTGCTTTCCTTTGTTTCGAAAATGTAACTTTTGCATGAAATGAAAGTAAAAATTAGATATCTAGGTCACAATTTAACCCATAACAGGGAAATAAGAAAAAAGGAGCAGCACACATGGATAAAGGTACACACCGGTGATGGCGGAAGAAAATAAAATCACGTTGATTATGGAAGGTAACAACTCTCCGACCACGGAAATTAGGGTCTTGTGGGAATAGAGACTGTATCATCCTAAACTTAGAAAACAATGGCAATATCAGTAAATTTCAAATACAAACATAAATTATACAGAGTCTGAAGGATAAACATGGACCAAAATTACAAATCGGTACTGAAAAGTGTCCTGAATTGTTAGTTGGTATGTTATGCTAAATCTAGAGCATAGATCAGTTATATGTAGACATTTTATAACTTGGGATCAGCAATATTAATATTTACTCAACAGATCAGTTATATGTTTGCAATTGTTTGGGTTTTTCTTTTTTTGGTTTTGTGTGTTGGGGGGGAGGGGGGGTCAAAATCAAGGATAAATCCCTCAACAGGGCATTCCGTAACAAAAAAAAAGAAAAAACGCACATATATAAATAATAATGATGAGGATTAAAAAAGGGGGATAATGTAAAAGAAGGTATTCTATCAAAGATTTTCTAATAGACTGAGATTTATCCCTTGTATTTCACCTTTCATAAATAAATTAACTTTTTAAGCTACCGAAAATTACCTGCCTACACGATGGCCCAAACGTGTGGTGAAGTTTGTCAAAACTAACTCGGGCTGGTGACTGGTTGGATTTCCATGATTCTGTGAAGTTGTGAGAAGGCAAGGATAGAACGTTAAGTTAACAAATGAACAGATAAAGGAAAACAACAAACTCATGCACCGCACTGCAGTGACAATGACACAGATTCCAAGTTGGATAAAACTCAATATGACAAGATAATAGTGAACTATGAACACCAAAAAGATGCTAAAAGAGATTCATTTCATTCTTCATTTCCTCAAAACTTTGTTTAGAAACAGAGAAAATGGAGAGAAATAAGCTGAATAAAAAAACAAATCATCATACCTTAAGGTCTTTGTGCAAAACAAGATTTGAAAGCTTGAAGTGGGCGGTCGGGCCATCTGGTAACCCAATAATTAAAAGAGCATCTGCAGCAATTTACAAGAGTTAAAAACAAGTGAACTTTCCAGGATGATCCGAGAATAGCAGTTTGAGTCACTCCTTAATTGGTCCTAAACTCTACACCTCAACCCAACTTCCTTTTTATATCTTATAACTATGCACATGAAATTTGATTTTACTATGCTAGACTTACTTTTACCCTTAAAAGTCTAGAAAGTATAATTTTTGGTAAACACATTTTCATAAAGATGGCCGGATTCAAAATCTTAAGGACAAAACAAAATGGAACTTCATAAATCTCGATTCTGCTAATCCAAACTCCCATCCCCATATAAAAATCACATTTAATTTGCCTTCCATGTTCCAAAGGGGCTAAGAATGATAACTAAACATTCCAATTTATAAGAAGCATGATTTGAATTTTCAGCCATTACTTTTTTTTTTTGGCATGTTTATGAGCTCCATACGCGCCACACTTCAAACATAAAGTATTAATAATTATTTTGCAAGTCAGGGTTAGGGTTAGAGCAGGGATTGACCTGGTTCCCGGCGGTTGGTGTGGACAACTATGAGTGACGTGAAGTCTTTATTTCTTGCATAATGAACAATCTGCAGGAATGGTGACAAAACAGAATCAAAAATCGTGTCCTTGACAAACTGTATAAACCAACTCTGACCGCGTTTAATTGACTGTGCACATTAAAAAAAAGAAACCTTTTTCAGGTCATAGGTTCCTCTCTTGTAGTAGTGAGCATTGGGAATGATAGAGAGAAGATCCTTGATAAAAGCAGGTCCCCTCTGCAGTTCAGATTCAGAAAAAGAAGTAAACATAAGCCTCACAGAGTAACTAATGAAAAGTCTAAGGTCGTGTTTCGATTGATGGATTTGGAACAAAGGATTTCAAATCACAATAACAAATTTATTGAGTTTGTTTTGATAATTTCAAGTAACAACAGATTTGAAATGCTTGAGCTCCCATTTGAGGTATTTGTCGAGTCATTATGGTGAATCCACCAAATATAGAGTCATTTTATATTCTTCCACCAAATCCTACACACAATCCAATTCCTTCCATCCAAATGCAACCTAATAGTACAACCTAATAGCTCAAAACGGAGCAGAATGATTTGAAATTCATCGTAACATGAAACTATCCAAATAATATCAATGGATTTATAATTAGACTTGAACTCATTATCTCTCAATTACTTCAACCCAAACGCAACCGAATAGTACAACTTGGAAGACTGAGAAAGACATACCGTGGAATTGAAGCGGGCTGTGGTGATCAAGACCTTAGGAATGCAATCTTGTTTCAAAATGGAATTGAATTCATCGGCATCATTACCGGCAAAAAGCTCTTCGTCATCAGGCTTGCAGACAGTCTCATCCAATTCACGGGTGTTTTCAATGGTTCGTGGAGTTTGCTTGGGAGGAGGCTCCTCACCCAGCTCCAGGGCTCTCTTCTCCTCAGCTTCACGAGCCTTAACCTTCTTCTTCTTCTCCAACTTCTTCTGTTGCTTCAGCTTCGCATGGACAGCTGATCTCTTCTCCTTATTTTTAATAGTCGATGGAAGTAAAGTCTGCTTTTCCTTCTTCATCTTCTTGGTTTTATCAGTCCCTTTTACTTCTTCTGTTTCAGTATCTAGGGGGAAATACAAATCAAACAAATATTGACAAGGTTAAACCGGTGTATATGTGCACAGAACTATTCAGATACTTAACTCTATGGATAATGTCAAGAAGTAGCCCAAAAAAGGAGATTCATTACACCCTCAAATGGAAATCAAATTGATCAATAAGCCTCCTTGTAATATTCTTACTTGAAATGTATATTTCATCAGTTTGACTATTTTGCATGCTTTTGTGCCTTTCATGACAAACTTACACTGATTCTCAATTCAAGGTGCCTGAACTTTATAAACACATCTAACATATTTATGAAAACGTCTCAGACCTAAAAAATGATATTTATTCATAAGAACACTAATCATGGTTTCTTGCTACAGGCGCAAGTTATGAATGAACGATAAAATCATGCATTGATTTTAAATAAATCTTTCACATCCCAAAATATCGAATGTGATTAAAGAGAAACAGAAATTTAGAACAATAATGGAGGAATGATAGGACAAGAAACTAATTAGGAAGGCACAAATCAATATACACAATAAAGACCTAAGAATCAAACCTTAACAACTCTCCCCACGCCACAAAAATAAAATGCTTAGTATTGATAAACAACAAGGCTTATAGGACAAAAATTGAACTTAAACACAAAATCGACTTGACTTTTTTTTTTTTTTTGATAAGAAATCGACTTGACTATTCATGATAATATAAAGCTAAAGCTCATAAAATTTCAAGAGTAGGGTTTTGCTAAAATAAAGAAAATTATGCAAAAATAAATAAACAAATTTGCAAAATAATTAGCTTCACTACCTATGTAACATTACAACGAAAATACTCAAATATTCAGTTAAATATCGAACTCACTAAAAAAAAAAAAACCAAAAAAATTACTACATATGCAGCAAAACTTGTATCGCATCCACGAAATCTTTTTGTACTACCAAAGAGGCGCAGACCTAAAATTAGCGTGGTTTTACGGCGTCGTTTAGGTTCTCTGTCTCTACAAAATTTTCTCTCTGCTATCAATTAGCTTCTTTATTAATTTTTTTTCTTTTTTTTTTACATAAAAATTTTCTAGAAAACAGAGCTGACAGAAAATGGATGAACAAACCGATATTTGTGACAATATTGCAGCTAGACGATGTGAGGATTAAACGGATTTGTACTCAAATTTGTAAAGCTAGAATTCTACATAATGAGGCTTTGAAAACAATACGGCAGCCACCATTACCTATTGACCTTCAATAGCTTGAAAACTTGTATGCAATATCCGTTTCTTGCCGCCGGCCGTCGAGTTAGTACGCCGCCGCCGCAGCCGTCGCTAGAGAGAGAGAGAGAGGAGTTAGAGAAGGGCTTTGTTGAGCTGAGCCTAAGAATTTTCCTTTTGGGCCTAATTTGTATTATTTGGTGTATATTTTTGGACTAAGGCCCAACTTTATCTTATATACCATATAAATACATGATGAGATAACAAAAGGCCAAAAGACATGTTCAGCTTAGTAGTGTTGTTATATTTATTCTTGGGGACTTTAGTAGAGAATCATAAAACAAGAAATAACAATGTCTCTGGTGTCCGTGTAGCATAAATAATGTGTGTATATATATATATATATATAGAGGGTCAAGATCTAATACATACTCTATATTAGATAAGATATAAGACCCAATTTACACCATTGGATCCAATAAATCCAACAGTCCAAAAAAAAAACAAAAAACAGGCGAGAAAATTGGTTCCAATTGGATCAGGGGTATAATAGCCAAATGACATCATTATACAGCATCTACCTACCAAAAATAACGGCACAGAATCTCCTTAAAATCTCTCAAATTGAAGCGCACAAAATCTCCCCTACAATCTCTCAACTTGTTGCCAAATTGAAAGCTTCAAGAATTGGGAACTGAGTATGATGAGATGCGATGGATTAGGGCAAGAATTTGCAGAGGATAATTCGATTGGAATGAAGAAGATTAATCATAGCGTGCCTGAGAATAGTGATGACAGAAAGAATGATCAGAAGCTTGATTTGTCTCTTCATTTGTAGAAGACGAGATATGGTTACGGCTATTTTTTCAGGAAGGAATTAAGCCATCGGAGATATGATTTGTTGTGTCGATTAGCTATTGATTGGGGCTAAATAATGTGTTTTTGTTGATTTGATATACATATTTGTGTAATAGATGCTGTACATTGTTAAATTAGTTGGTGTATTGTAATTGTATGATGTATAAACACACATTATATAATGAGTTATATGATACTATATACTGGGTTATAAGATACTGTATAAATGTATGATGTATACAAACACACTGTATAATTGGTTATAAGATAATGTATAATGTGTTATAATATACTATATAGTGGTTTATAAGATACTGTATAATGGTTTGAAATCACTAATTGTATGTCACTAATCACACACTGTATATCACCATTGTATTTACTGTATATTTGTTTATTAGCTATTGTATAATGGATTAATTAGCTATTGATAATGTTTATTGGCTATTGTATTCACTGTATAATGGGATATATGATACTGCATATTGGTTTATATGATACTGTATAATGGCTTATAAGATATTGTATAATGATTTATAAGATTGTAACTGTATGATGTATAAATACACACTGTGTAATGGGTTATAAGATACTGTATAATGTGTTATAACATACTGTATAGTTGTTTATAAGATACTATATAATGGTTTGAAATCACTAATTATGTGTCACTAATCACACACTGTATATCGTCGTTGTATCTACTGTATAATGGTTTATAAGCTACTGTATAATGTGTTATAAGCTACTGTATGATGGTTTAAAATCACTAACTGTGACTGTATAATGGGTTATAAGATACTGTATAATGTGTTATAACATACTGTATACTAGATTATAAGATACTGTGTAATGGTTTATAAGATTGTAACTGTACGAAGTATACAAACACACTGTATAATTGGTTATAAGATGCTGTATAATGTGTTATAATATACTGTATAGTGGTTTATAAGATATTGTATAATGGTTTGAAATCACTAATTGTATGTCACTAATCACACACTGTATATCACCGTTGTATTTACTGTATAATGATTTATAAACTACTGTATAATGGTTTATAAGCTACTGTATGACGGTTTAAAATCAATTAAATTGTGATGTTTTCTTCCCCTTCTTCATTTCTTCTCTCCCTGTCTCCTATTCTGTATGTATGTATGTATGTATGTAATGCCGACCAACACTACGAATATGACAACAATATGCACCTCCTTTTTTATTTTTTAAAAATAAATAAATAATTGTTTTCACACCTTGAATCACAAACTAATAAAACTTTTTCATTTATTTCTTTCTCCTTTACAGCTTCACAGAAGAAGCAATTTTTTTCTATGGCTAAATATGCTCTGTTTACTACGTTTCAACAGTAGCGATATTATACATATCCCTTCACATACAATTTGTAATTGGAAAGAAAAAATGAATTGAGAAAAGAATATGTTATTGGAAGGAATAATTAAAAAGGGAAGAGGAATCTATTATTGCATATAATAAGGGATTTGATTTTGATCCTGCATGTTATTTGCATGGGTTTGTTAGACCTATTGACTAAAATGCCCCTATCATCATTAAATTAAAGATTAAAACCGAAATAATGGCTTTAATTATGGACCTTGGGATCAAATGGTTTAAATGGTCTAGATTGAGTCTTATATCTTACTTAAAGTATAGAGATGCATTTGATCCATACCCTATATATATGTATATAATTATACATATTATACATTTATCGTTTATATAGACGTTTCTGTTAGATAATATAATATTTTTCTAGTATTTATGTTAATTAGGTTTCTTTATGTTTACTTGTATTTATCTTTTCCTTGTTTATAGTTAGGTTTCTTGTTTACCAAGTAAATATATCTCTATAAATATGTTACTCAATAATATAAGTTCCCTACGGAGTTTTCTCTAATCTAACAGTTTCCTCACCCTATCGTACTCTAAATTTTTTTAAGAATTATCGTGTCTTATATCCATATCATATCGTGTTTGTGTCTCCGTGCAACTTTAAAATGTAAGATATGATAGTGTATTATATACGGTAAATTTCATTTTACGCCCCTTAAGTTATAATTGAAAATGAGATTGTCTCCACTATCTTTTCGTTGTTATTATTTTGGTCCCTCAGATGTTTTTTAATTTATTTAACTGTAAAATTATTTTAAAACTATTATTGCTTTACTTAGTTCGCATCAAAACCTAGCGTTGCACTACGAGTCGATGGCTAGAGCTCAAAACTCCTCGAGTTTTTTAACAAATCGAGATAGAGTCTAAAGATACATATTTGAAAGTTGTTTGCTGTCTCACGAGCTCACATATGTGAGAATATATATATATATATATATATATATATATATATATATATATATATTGCTCGAGCTCGTATCAATTTCGTTGAGTTAGAACCGAGTACGACTCGAGTAGAATTAGATGATACAATGGATATTAGGAAAAAGACTACCTATTACCTTCTGATGATGAACAATATACATTAACAATAATATTTATGTATTAAATCACAATTTTTAGTAAAGGTATGTTATATATTATCCAATACGAGTCCAAAATACCCAAGTTACATCCAAGATTGACTGCCAATGAAATCGGACGAAAGAATAGGGAAATTCCGTATAAAACCGCTACACAATGACCTAAAATTGTATTTATATGTTGTTGGCACCGGATCCAAGGAGATCGCGACACGTGTAATGATCCTATAGCGGGTCACGTGCTCTCTTTAATTGGGCACTTGAAACTTCGGGTCAATCCGGGTCTTCGAGTCGAGTTCGTCAACTCGTGGTTGGGAGATCCGACCCGACTCCCAAAGTAGAGTCCATATCTTGCTGACGTGTAATGTGGTCCACCGGGATTATTTTATCCCACATCTAGGGGTGGGCGTTCGGATGGGATTTTCGGGTTCGGGTTGTTCGGGTTTGGGTTATTCGGTTTTCGGGTAGTGAAACATGAAAAACGAATCCGAACCGATTTTCTCGGTTTAATCGGGTTTGGGTTTAATCGGGTTCGGTTCGGGTTTGGGTTTTTTGATATTTTTGAAAAAAAAAGTTTGGGTCGAATTTTTCGGGCCTCTACAACTCTAATTTTCATTAAATCAAGGACCAAAAATTAATTTGTAAATATTTAACTGAATATTTTATGTAGTAGTCATCTAAAACTTAGCATGTAATTAATTAGCATTATCAATGACGATTAATTGAATGCACCTCAAAAGAAAAAATAGTAACTGATTACATATACCTTCAATAAATAATAGATTATAAGTTTAAAATTATACTTAATACATATTAAAATATTAAAAGTAACATTCTCTTTGTTAACAAACATTATTCTAGAATATATTTATAGGTTGATTAAAGAAAGCACAATTATGAATATATATCCAATAAATCGATTTGATTAATTAACAATTAACATTCTCCTTGGAGTTTTATAATCTTACCCTTGAAATCAAAATAAAATGAATGCAAAATTATTTTGGTGTTGTAGCCACAAAAATAGATTGGGGGAGAGTTTATATTATATCATCGGAACCAACTTAAAATCCATATTTTTCTTGATGGAGCATATAAATTATCTCGAACATCAATATATAATATATTCTGGAGCTCATAAGATAATACTGATAAATATTTCAACCTAATTGAGTATAATTATATTTTTTATTTGACATGTAACAAAAAAAATATAGATATATATATATTTTTATTTTATTTCGGGTAATTCGGGTACCCGAATTACCCGAAACAACTGAAAATTAGAACCCGAACCCGAACCCGAACCCGAACCCGAACATCACTATTCCGAACCCGAATAACCCAAATCCGATTATTTGCCCGATTTACCCGATCTGATTAGTCTGAACCCGATCAGGTCGGTTCGGATCCGAATTACCCGATCTGAACGCCCATTCCTACCCACATCACCTTACTACACTATCTAATCAATTTACCACCACACAGTACCAATCAATATGAATAGATGAAGAATATATAATTTGATTTATTATATTTAAATAGTTGACGAAAAAATTATGTAACATTTGTACTTGCTTTATATAATTCTTGGATCGATCATAAGATTTATTTTCCCTTTTTAGTTACGGGTCAAATTACATTTCATTGAACCACAAGAAAAACTACAATTATTCGAAGCATAATAACATAAAACACCAGTGGGCCTTTGTTTTTGCTAAATTAATTAAATATGAGAAAATGAATACTTTTCCCTTCTTTTTTAACTTATATTGTATTTAACTTTAGAACAAATTTGGCATCGGGTGTCATTTTTGAATTCCGTTGAAACACTCGGGCTATGTTTGTTTAATTTGTGTTTTCAAACCCATATTTTCATTTTCAATCTCATGTAAAAATGAAAATACAGACTTTACACCATTCTCATTTGCAAATACATCTATTTTCATTTCCACTTTCACATTCTCCAATAACTACACTTCACTTTATCAAATCACACTCACATTTTTCTTTCTCTCACATCTCCTTCTAAAAGTCCATATTTTCGGCAGCAATTGTAGTGCTATAGTGGAAAAAAATACATGGTTTTAACCTTCATCAGGCACGTGCACATTTTAAAACCCATTTTGAGTATTTTTAATGCTCTTTTTGGGATCGATTTTCATCATTTTTACTTATAAATATATTTAATCAATATATCATTAACAATTATTTTACATATATTATTCACATAATCATTATTTTTAACTAACTCAATCATTTCATGTATCATCAATTCATCAATTCCAACAAATTTTAAAAACACAACCAAACATGCTTATATTATATTTTCACACAAAAATAAAAAAACTCATTCTCCCACATATTTTAGAAAATGACGGTTAAAAATGAAATGAGAACACATCCAAACAGAGCCTCAAAATCTAGAGAGGGCATAGTGATGCCAAAAGACGGAGGAGACACTCTCATTTTCAATTATAGTTCACAAGGGCAATAGTATATTATTCATCATTAAACTAACTTATCATAACAATACTTTATTCAATAGAAACTCTATTTATTATATATATAAGTTACTTCGATTGAAAGGGAATAAATCCAAGGAATTGTTTTGTTATTGTGCTTAAATGATAACCAATTCTAGTGATGACACCTGATATAGGTCGGAAATTAATTCTCCCTTTACAGTCAGGATGACTTTGCAAAGACGAACCAAAACTAACCACATAAAGATTATAGACTGCACTCGAGGTATCGAGCTGCCTACGTACCACACTGGGATCAAGTCTAATGTAATTCCAAGTTAATGTATGATTTTCCTATTATATAGCTGATTCGTATACAAGTTATCCCAAATTTATATATATGAGATCGTATTGTCAAATCTTAGTCTGAATACGAAGATACGAGCAAGCTTACGAGTGTATTAAATGTTGTCCTCTCTCCCTTTCTCTTTCATAAATGCGGGTATTTATAGTGTTCATCCATACTGGACAACTACTGTTTCCTCACATTATCGTACTCTAATTTTTTTTAAGAATTATCGTGTCTTATATCCATATCGTATCGTGTTTGTGTTTCCATACAACTAAAAAATGTAAGATATGATAGTGTATTATATACGGTAAATTTCATTTTATGCCCCTTAAGTTATAATTGAAAATGAGATTGTCTCCACTATCTTTTCGTTGTTATTATTTTGGCCCCTCAGATGTTTTTAATTTATTAAACTGTAAAATTCTTTTAAATCTATTATTGTTTTACTTAGTTCGCATCAAAACCTAGCGTTGCACTACGAGTCGGGATGGCTAGAGCTCAAAACTTCTCGAGTTTTTTAACAAATCGAGATAGAGTCTAATGATACATATTTGAAAGTTGTTTGCTGTCTCATGAGCTCACATATGTGAGAATATATATATATATATGTATAATTGTATATGTATATATATATATATATATTGCTCGAGCTCGTATCAATTTTGTTAAGTTAGAACCGAGTACAACTCGAGTAGAATTAGAAGATACAATGGATATTAGGAAAAAGACTACCTAATACCTTCTGATGGTGAACAATATACATTAACAATAATATTTATGTATTAAATCACAATTTTTAGTAAAGGTATGTTATATTGTCCAATACGAGTCCAAAATACTCAAGTTACATCCAAGATTGACTGCCAATGAAACCGGAGGAAAGAATAAGGAAATTCCGCATAAAACCGCTACACAATGACCTAAAATTGTATTTATATGTTGTTGGCACCGGATCCAAGGAGATCGCAACACGTGTAATGATCTTAGCGGGTCACGTGCTCTCTTTAATTGTGCACTTGAAACTTCGGGTCAATCCGGGTCTTCGAATCGAGTTCATCAACTCGGGGTCGGGTGATCGACCCGACTCCCAAGATAGAGTCCCTATCTTGCTGACGTGTAATGGAGTCCACCGAGGTTATTTTATCCCACATCACCTTCCTATACTATTTAATCAATTTACCACCACACAATACCAATCAATATGAATAGATGAAGAATATATAATTTGATTTATTATATTTAAATAGTTGACGAAAAAATTATGTAACATTTGTACTTGTTTTATATAATTCTTGGATTGATCATAAGATTTATTTTCCGTTTTTAGTTACGGGTCAAATTACATTTCATTGAACCACTAGAAAAAGTGCAATTATTCGAAGTCATAATAACATAAAACACCAGTGGGCCTTTGTTTTTGCTAAATTAATTAAATACGAGAAAATGAATACTTTTCCCTCCTTTTTTAACTTATATTGTATTTAACTTTAGAACAAATTTGGCATCGGGTGTCATTTTTGAATTTTGTTGAAACACTCCGGGCTCGATTGGATGAACGTCTATTTTCAATTTCTCATTTTTCATAGATAAAGTAAGAGAAATTATTTTTAAGGAAATAGAGATATGAAAGAGGAAGTGTGTTTGGATGAATTTTTTTGATAGAAAAAAGTGTAATGATTAAGTGTGATGTAATATGTTTTTTTTGTGGGAAATTGGTA